>AZIM01000464.1:255619-272352 GCA_000516915.1 Ophiophagus hannah | reverse complement strand
ATTTATCTGTATTTACTTCCTTTGTTCATGATTATGTTCATACTTATACCTGCTATCTTGTACATGTTTGACAAACAAACAAACAGAATGAACAGGCAATCCAGATATGCAATTACCCCATGCTCGCTACTGTTTCAACTAGACTTGACTTTTTCTTTACTTCTACCAGTTGAAAACCAATTTAAAAGTGGAGGCAAATGAGCAGAAGGAAAGGAGATCTAGATGTGTGCCTCCAAACTTTTCTTTACAGTTGTGTGGACCGGCAATGTTATTCTTCCAGAAATAAGTGAAATGCTAACATCAGCACTGAATTGCTCCTGGTAGCAGTTTCTCATGTGCCGACGGGTTTTGAATGGGTTGATGGATGGTTCTTTCCACTTAAAAGAGCATCTTAAGAATGTTCATTGTTTATTCATGGCTTCCTGTCCTTTACAGTCTTTACTGTGAAACATTTATCAATACGTTCCTGAAAATGAAAAAAATAAGGTTGGTTTTTACATATTACAATTAGTAAGCGAAAGGCTTTTCTAAAAAAATTATTACAGTTATGCAGCATCAAGGTTGACAGATGCAGCTTTTTGTACTGATTTACAGTGTTGTATTTTAATCTCTGGTGATAGCTTGATATGTTTCCTAAAATAAGTAAGAGGAAGGAAACAATGGTATAGATAAAGGGAGAAAAGTCAGAATGACTGTAAAAAATCTGTGTCGATATGGTTTTGGAAGCAACATGCTTATTATGCTTATTAAAAAAAACCACATACACACAGAGATGCAGGCTTAATATGAATGCAAAACATGCAAATGCTGTATAAAGATATTGGCTAATAATGTAGTCTGTGTGAGAAATGAATGTTTCTCAATACAAATCACTTTACTATATGAAAGTGGGACTAAGATGTATCAGGAAAAGTATAAAAGTAAATTGACCTCAATGGTTCTGAGTACTTAAGTAATTTGTGTGTGCAGAAGCAACTAGGAAAAATTGGCCAGATGGATGTTATAAGATGTGTTATTTAACTCTAGCACCTCTAATTTGTTGCCTTTGGGATCTACTATACCTATAGACTACTGTAACCAATTAGGATTTATAATTTGCACAGGCTTCATAAAATATTTGGGTTTAAATCTGTCTTGAAATTTATCACAATTTTAAAAATTAAATATATCCAAATATGTAGATGGTAGTTTAGTAGATACAACTCCATGGTTAAGCTTCCATTACACTTTTGAGGCATTATTAATATTATCAAAATGAATATTACATTCAGATTAATATACATTTTAAGAAAGATGTCTCTAATAGATACTTTACACAGTTTAGATTAGATAATGATAACATCTTTATGGTGGGCTATAATCTTGGTCAAGTTGAAATTACTCTATAATGATGGTAGCTTCATCCTACCAGCTTTTAAAACTATATCATTGGATTTTAAAACTATATAATCTTCTATATTGTTTAGGAATGAGAGCTTTTATGAATATTTTCCTCTGTAAGCCTATTTAGACAACAGACTTGTAACAGCTCCGAAATCTTGGCAAGTCTTAGCATCCAGGTATATTAAACAAGGATCTTTGTTCCGGCTTTGAACAGTCATAATATTTTGATCCCAATTCTCTTGAGAAAATCACATTGTGACATAACCCAAATTTCAAAATAGTGGAGAATGCTTCATCGGAATCTTGAACAAATAAAAGATCAACATCTTAAATCAGTTAATTATTAAAAGTTGTTTTAAAGTCTTTGAGAGCTTGCATCTTAAATATAATTTACTTACAATATTGGCCTGGCAAAATATACAATTCAAACCTGTATTAATTAAACTGTATGTCCTAGATGTTCTAGCAGCCCATGCGACACCAGAAACTTTAAGACCCTTAAAAGTTGTGGCACTTGAATGAAAATCAATCATTTAATTTAAAAAGGAACTATTACTAATACAGTATATCTAAATTGTACAATGAAGAATTGGAATATCCAGTTTTGAAGAATCATTGGATGCAGTTATTAAAAAATATAAAATATACTTTTTATAATTTATAAATAAAATGAATTAATCAGAAAATATTATTTCATGTTTATTAGTTCCCACAATCAATGAATAGACATTAGAGTCTTTTAAGGCAATTTGAAGGTTCTTTAACTCATATCTGATTTTTTTCAGTTATACACAGGTTTGACTTCAGATCACTACATATATAAACACAATCTTGTCAAGAAATATTATAGTTGAGGTTCTTAATGTGATGTTGAACTATATTCCAAAAACATAAAATTTGTCACTGCATGAAGAACATAGCTTTCTCATGCTTTGGGTTCTGCAGGTGGTTATTTAACATAACTGAAAGAAACATACCTGTCTAATTTTAAGAAATGGCTTAGGATGTGAATATCAGTCTATTTTTTAAAAAAGATCTCTGTGTTAAAAATGAGAAAATTAAATAATATGTTTCTTCATGGTCTAGATTTAATGATAATGCTAAGGATTGAATTAATTTTCAGTTGCTTTTTATAGTTATTATATGGATCTCTCTTCCCCTTTTTTGTCAAGTTTAGTTTATTTTAATAATTATATCTTATGTTTCCTATATTATTATATAATCACTATTGAGCGATGTAGTTGTGTTTTGTAAACTTTAAATACAAATTCTGAAATGCTGTACTTATGTCTGTACTTTTCATACTTTCATTATTATACGTAAGACATTTATTTAAGTGCAATAATGTAAGCATTATGTTTGCCTACTTCTCTTCCACTAGCCAATCTTTCAAAATTAAATATCCACCACTGGTTAACATTGTGTCCTGTAACCTGAGTGATCTCCTTTCCCATCAGTGACATTGCTACAATTGCCAGCAAGTCTCCAGGTCCTTCCAGGTCCCATTGCTATGACCCAATTCTTCCTCCAGATTCTTCTCTACCAGCCATAGATAGTTGTGTATTGGAACTTCTTTTATAGTCTAACCTGCTGCCAATGTTGCCCTCAGTCACTGCTAAGTGTGAACAATGACAAGTTAACCAGTCTTCCTCAGTCTGAGGATGTATGTTGAATGCCTTTTTGGTTTTGAAAAAAAGAAACAAAAAGAAAGGTCTGTAGAAGAATGTCTCCATAGCATCTTAAGGAAAAACAGAATTTTCCTCCAGTTTTCTGAAGGTAATTGAGATAAATGTGTATCAGAGTGCTATAGGCCTAGTGTCAGAGCACATCATTTCTAAATTATGAGTGCTATAGTTGCATTATAACAACTTTCAGTTTAATATGACATGTTTCTAAGACAGTAGAAAGGTCCCTGATTCCTTTCCTTGTTCAGTTTGTGGTCACCTCATTAAATTCCCTGCATTATTTCAAAGCCAGGCCGCAGATGCTCTCATTAAGGTGTGCTTTGTGATCATCGCAATGGAGTGTAATTGTTGCTTTATTTATGAAAAGGTTAACATATCCTGGAGGTGCTGTTAAAGAATTATTCATACACACAATCATGCCAGCAGAGTGATAACCATTATTAGCCATTCATCATTCCCCATTCTGTTTTAGAAGTTCTGTTCAACTGCTTGGGGAATTGCCAGGCATGGAGACTAGTGGCTTTCTGGGCATTTAAATATGAAAATATATGCACTTTGTATTTACTGACTGGCATTCATGATGCATATCTACTGATTGGCAATTATAGCATATTGTATTTAGAACTGGCTCTCAGATTACATTGTCCATATGAATAATATAAAAATCAGATGTTGTCCTAAACAGTGCCCTGGCTTGCATATGTATCATATTAACTGAAGTAAATTGAATCAATCACAGTTGGCTAGATTGTTAGCAAAATGAGCTATAAACCATGATTTACAAACTTCAATAACCAAATCCATACAATTAGCTAAACCGAAGTCAGATAAACCATATTATGGCCTCACAATTGAGGTGGGAACTCAACTATTGTTTAAAAATATACTTCCATTCTTTTCCAAGACCAAAAAAATATTGCATCTTCATTTTTACACATAAGCCATGAAAGCTTATGAAACTGCAGCATATGGGAACAGAAACGATTCTTTCCTTTCATGAGGTTTCTCCTCAATCTACATTTGCTATTGAGGTACCATTTTTACTAATGGTGGGACTGTTTGATGTAAGTTTCTCAGACAGAAAGAAGCTCACCTGGCATCAAATAAGCAGAACACTTGATATCTCCATAGTAGAAATCCAATCAAATGATTTGGCTCTTGTATATATAGTAAAATAATTCATCATAGAAAATACTTTATGCATTTTTCTGATAGTTTGCTTGGAGCTAGAAACCATAGCATGATATTTTTTTCTCCCCAATCTGAATAAGATTGTATCCAAAGATATAGAAGCTTCAGAGGACAATTTTAGCCGGACTTGAGGATATCATGGATAACCAAAGTATGTCACCTGGTTTTCAGTTCTTATGATTAGTTTTATTCAGGGTCTCTGAAAACCAGTTCCATCATTCATCTAGATATTTCCTACACTGAAAAATAATCAGTCTTTTTACAATAATTACTTTTCAAATTACAATTTGATAAATAATATTTAAGGCAGGCTTCCTGATAGACTTAATAAAATGATAGACTTGCAATATTTACTTTGTACAACATGGAAATTATATACCACAGTTGTAGAAGTCTGCGATATTTGGGTCCAAAACAGACAACTTTCTACCTGTCAGCTGCTTGTTAAAGGAGCTGTGCCTTTTTCTGGGTTTTTAATTCCCTGAACTATATAATCATATAGTTACCAGTTCTACTTGATTTCCTTGTTTCCTTGTGTGATGTTGTATACCTTGCGCAATGAAGATATGAATGTAGGTAGATGAAAAATAAAGTATGCAAAACCTGCATAGAGCAGGCCATAGAAGCAGAAACATTCGTTCAGGCATTTCTCAGCTTAAGTAGTATGCAAAGATGATGTTTAAGAAGACTCAAGAAATGATTCTTAAAACAAGAGATTGTTCTCAAATGAATTGGGTATGACAATGATGCTCCAGTGAAAAATACCATAAAGTATGAGAAAAGCATTACGCTAGGACTGGTCAAGCTTTGTTGGAAATTAAAAAAAATGGATGGGAATACCAATAGGGTCTTAATGTACTGTATAGTAGGGTGGTGAGCATGGTAGACTTTATATCTTAATTCTTCTACAATGTAAACATCACCCTGCCAGCTAGACTTTGAATTGGGTGTGTATCAATGCACATTAAATTAAGTGATTTAAAGCTTTTAGTTTAGGTACTGCATATATTTCCGTGTAATCTAAAACTCTGAATATGTAAAACAAAAACAAAAAACAAGAATGTGACTAACAGCACAACGGTGTCTAAGGAACCAGATTAATTATCTCTGTTTCAGCCTTCTCCAACTTGGGCACTGTCCAGATTTTGAGACTCAATTCTGCATCTTTAGTATTGGTCATGCTGGCTAGCGAATTCCAGAGGTTACAGGTCCATACATGTGGAGGGCACCCATATTTACAACCTCATTACATAAGCATATGTAAAATATGTTTTATATATTTATACTGGCAACTGGGAGGCTTTGTTTTTTTTCTCTATGTTCACCATGCTTGGGATATGTGGTAACCAATTCTACATTCTTTACCAATGACTATTTAAACAGCAGCAGTGTAGGAGCAACTTCCACTTATCTTCATGGTGATTTGGATCTTAGACTAAGATAATGCAAATTTGTCTTGTCCCTGTCCCATCCCAGATGGCTGGACTAAGTAACCTTAAAAAGTTAATCAGGTTCGGATCTGGTAGTATTTGCATGGTGAGCATCAGGAAATCCTGGCACTATAGGCTAAGATGGAAAGTTTGAGAAACATCCTGGAATAAGGAAATGGCAAACTTTTCCAATTCTGTTGACAAGAAAACTGTATGATGAATCCATGAAGTCAGCCAGAATTGAGTTTGACTGAAATGAAACTTTATATTTTGCCAATGCGGAAGGAATGTAACATCAGGGCTTAATTCTGTAACCCCCAAGGCTTTAGTGAATTACATTTTTATTATAAAAAGTGTGATGGTGGGTTTTGATTTTTTTTTTGACATTTTACTTCTCTTTTGATGCATGTGTTGATTGAGATGTCAACAACCTGCCAAATACTGACAACTTGGCCAAGGCAACTCTGCTTAGCTAATTGGCCAGTATGTTTCCCAATATGTGTACTACTGACTTAATTAGATAATTTAATAAATGTTTGTATGTATTGTACGGGACAGTGGCTATCCACTAAAGTTTTATTTACTGGCAACATATGGCAGTCTGGTAGATTATTGCCAAAATGACATTAACATTACAAGACTGTATTATTTTTAATTTCCTTCACAATTTTCAGCCTGTAATTTTGTTCTGCTATTCTTCTTATCTTCATCTCTAAATTGCTAAGAAGCAGATTGGAATAAAAAGCTTATTTTTCCCCCTAAGTCCACCCAATTTGCTTTATGTCAGAGGGCAAAATATCCGGTTGGGTTACCCATGTAGCAGTACAGAATACTGATGAAAAGACCTAGAGATCTCAGTGGAAGAATTTTGCATGGAACTCTTCAGTCCCAACTAAAACTATCTCATTTTTAATAGCAAGGAAAGAAAACTGTGGCTTTGGAGAGCCATCGTAGCTAGAAACAACAATGTGGGACCAGAGAGTTGTTACTGTCTGAATCATAAGAATGTGTTTTCATAGGGTATCAGGTTTTTGTGAGTGTGCACTTGTGTATTTGAAAGAAGAAAAGCCACTGTCAGGGTCCCCCATTTTTGCTTTTTTTCTTAAATGCTTTTCAGAGAAGTTTTCATGTCAAGTGGCAACTCCCTTGTACACCAAAGAAAATCATCTTTCCAGTTGTGATATGCATGCGGATAAGAGTCCTTTTGTGCAGCTATACAATGAACAAAATATAGAAGGAATGCACTGTATTACTGGAGAGACTAGAAGTTAATATATTGCATGCTTGACTGGAGGCATTCCTTCTCAAGAACAACCTTAAAAGGCAACACTGTAATTTAGCTGGGAAGAAAAAAGGACGAGGTAGGTCCTTAAAATAGTGATATGATTGGTATGCAGTCTATTAGAGCAGACCATCCTCTTTCAATCTAACCCGATAGAATCTAGGAAGTCACAGCGAGGCAGAATTCTATTAGGATACCATCCTGGTGCCCTATTGATAATAGAAATACTGGAATAAATGGAAGAATTGAGCCTCAAAGCATTTTTCTTTTGAGATAAGAGCAGCATTGTTATTCTAACAAGGATGCTGTTCTTAAAATATAGCGTTTTAAAGCCAGTACTTTTAAAACTTTGCTCATTTGGAGTTAACAGATGCAAGTGTTGTAATCTATCTCACTCTCTAAATCCTATTCAGGTTCCTAGTCAGCCACACTTTCCTTTACAATATTGCCCTTCAGTTTACACATCCCAGTTTTCTGATATTTTTTTCCTTGTGTAACTGCCAGGGTCATTCTAAGTTTAGAATGGCTACTTATACTGTCCCACTCACACTCACACACACACACACACACACACACACACCATGTGTGTGAGGAGTTTTTATTAAAGCTTCCTAGCCTGAATTGGTATTCCCCAAAAATTCCCTGTGCTGGTGCCAGTTCAACCCCAATGAGTTTCACAGGCTACTCAAATGAAGCCAATACTAGTTCTCAAGGCAAAGGTGAGTCCAGTACACTAGACCAAACCAAACCAGTGCACTAGACCAAAGCAAGGCATAGGCAAGTTCCAAGACAAAGGCAAATTCACAGGCAAAGGCAAGGCAAGGCAAGGCAAGGGAACAGTTGAAGAGACATGTTCCAAAGTTCAAGGCAAGAACACACAGCAAAGAAATAAACATATTGTTCCCAGCATCATCTCCATCTGTATGCTGTGCTAAATAGCCAACTTCTGGTGCAGCCCATCAAGAAGGGTGAGGCAGCCTCCCTATGAGCAATATGGCTGACCTCCTTTGCTCCTGCCTTTTCTCTGCCCTACATGTTCTTGGATCAGCCACAGAAGGCAGTTACTCTTCCTCATCACTGACTGGCTGCAGCTGCTTGTTTTCCCTACCTGAAGCCTCAGGAAGCACAGTTGCAGCAGGAGCTGAAGCATCATTGACTCCCCTGCTGATGTGCCCAGAACTGGTTCATTCTCCTCCAAGCTGACATCTGGAGAGGTATCTGGGAAAGCATCCGAGGGAGTCATCACATTACTGAACATGCTGAGTTCCCCTAGGACTTTTCAAGTCTGTTCTGTTTTATAATTAAGCAGATCTGCAGGCTCAAGTGCACCCTCCATTGAAGAGTTTTATTTGATGAGATGTAAGGTGCATGACTTCTCTCTTGTTGCACTTGCCCTCTGGAATATCATTCCTCCTGAGGTTGTTTGGCCCCCTTCCTATGCCTACAAAACCCTCAAAATTTGACTATTCCTCCAGGCCTTGGGTTGGCCTGAGTGCATTGTATCAGTTTAGAATGGCTATTTCTTTTTCTGGATGTTTGGTTTTTTTTTAACTTTTATTTTAGTAATGTTATTGTTCACTGTCAGAATTACAATATTTTACTTTATATTTATATTATTATTTTATTGCAGTTGGTAAGGGGATTGGTTCATTAAGAAGTTTTTTTTATGTACACAACACAGCTCATGATTTTATGAAAATATTTTCTTTCTCGGGAATTCCATTTGGTTCCATTTCTAGTCATCACCTAATTGAGTTTGCTATTTGAAGAATGATGGTATATTCCAATGCAAACTCTGAGGAAACTACACTTCTGTATAGTTCTAATATAATCTTTACTGCATCTTTTGAAATAATATGGACATTATTCAAAAAATATTTCAGGTTTCTTACCAAGATCCAAATTAGTTATGTGAACAGCATGAACTCACTTTTTATGCTAATCCCAATATTTTTCTTCAAGAAAGAGAAAGGAAAAGGAAAAGGAAAAGAAAGATCTAGTTCCTTATTAGGGTGGTTCTAGATTTCAAAACTATTCCTGATGTTCTCATAGACCTATTTTGAAGGTTATAATGTAGAAAGTGTCCTATTTTCCCACTTAATTTAAGCTGGTACTTGCAAATGACCAGTTCATGATCTGTTTCACGGTCAGTCCTTGGCCTCATCTTTAATGTTACAACAGAGCTCTGCCACCTCCTTGTTTTGATAATATAATTAATTTTATATCTATGAATTTCATCTGGAGATATCCACTTATATAGGCATTGTCTTGGTTGTTTGAAGAACATGTCAATAATAAAGGAACCAATGGATTGGCAGCAACTAATAAGTAATTCTTCCGCTTCATTTCTCTTTCCTAGACCAAACACTCCAGTAATGTTTTCCTTTTTACTATTTCCAAATTTGCCTTCCTAATCTCCAAGCTCAAGCAGCAAATCTTGCTTTCATGTTTTGTTGGTTTTAGATTGAACTTGACCATGAAATTCATCACCTTCCTCTTCTTAACCATCCTATTAAAGTCTTATTCACAAAGTTGAATTTATATTATTCAGTTTTATATTATTCAATCATTGACTGCACTGTACCTAAGTACTGTCTTTCCTGCATCCATTCTGAATGCTACATATCTTCATCTTTCGTGCCGTGAACAATAAAGATTTTTGTATAAACCCTTGATTAAAAGTGTCCAATTCTAATCCATTGTTGATGTTTGACTCTAAGATGTCAATGTATAGAAGATTCCATTTATCTTCCACTGTGCTGAGTTTCTTCATGTTCATGCTTCTTATATTCCAGATTGTCACTGCAATTATATCTTTGCAGTTTCACATTTAATTTTTCTGAAACATCAGCAATTTGATCTCCTAAAGGCTTTAATTTAGCCACATAATAAACGGTACTCTGAAATATCCTTAACTCTTCCTTATTAGCATATTGAGTAGCATCAAACCTGAAGGGCCAGTAACTTTATATTGTCTATCAGTGTAGCTCTCTTAGTAAAATATACAAGTGGCTTACCATTGCCTTCTTCCGTGCAGTATGAAATGCTGCCTTTGCCATGATTCAACTTCAGCATCTTCCTGTAACATTGCTGCCATTATAATAAATGTTCCTGCTTGACTTAACTGAACAATGTAAAAAAATTTTGAGCCGACCTTGGGGAAATAAAGAGCAAGCTGTTAAGGAGGGATTTGGAGAAGAGATTAGACAATCCAGAGACAGAAAGAAATTCAAAATAGGCAAACCTTGATTTTGTTTAGTATAAATTGAAACAAACTTGGAGAAGCTCTCAAGATTCAATTAATACATCCTACAGCAATAAAGCAGCATTTGCTATGGAATAGCAAATAGTATAATATATAGTATGTAGTATCTTATTATATATTTGTATCTCAACCCATTCTTTTTCTATTTCTTTTTTCTTTCTTTTCACTTTTTAACTTTCTCCCCTTTGATCCCCTCTGGGAGGTGGGGTTATGGGCTATAGCAGAACTTCAAGCTATAAACTGCCAATAGCTAGAGCCAATGTAATTCTAAGATTTATTCAATTGATTTTTGTTTATTGCTAGATGTATTCCTGTTTTAAAGGTAGAGATTGCATACTGTGATATGCACATAGCAGGCTAGCACAATGAATATCAAGCAGTAACTTTAACTAGATGGAAAGTACTGTAAGAGGCACTCAAGAATGGTATAGTATTAGTAATCACCTTTGGTTTTCCTTTTTGCACAAAATTTTGCTTAATTGACATAAGCATGGCAGTCTTAGAATATTGTACTCACCTTAGGGCAGTATTTTTTTTCCATTTAAAAAAAAGAATTAATTGAAGGAGGCAAATGCATGGATATTTATGTGCAAGTGTGTGTATCCATATGCCAACACATTTTTATGATTTTATTTAATAGTATTTACAACATTATAATATATTTTGCTGTTATAAGGATATCTTTAAATAATTGCAATTAAGCTATTTTTATTGATGCAGTATTAATTGGGAAAAATATGCATTTTTCAGTTTACAATTAAAAAACTGAAATTATCCGTGGCAAATATCAGTAACTGTGGGATTTCAAGTAGAACATTTTCACAGTGGAATAATGAAAGGCAAATTAGAATTTAAAACTTGTAATGGTTGGGAACAATTATCTATCTATAAAATCCTACATTATGCAACTCAGGTTAAGCAAGGGTAGCCTCATTTCCTATCAGCAACCATTTGTGGTGGTGAGAAGCTGGTTTTTCACACTAACGACACAGAATGATATGCCCCAACCAAAATAATGCTTGGGGCCTTCAAATCATTAAAACTCCTGTCTGAAAGAGAGGTTGAGGAAAAACTAGCGAGCAGTTAATTGAGACTAAAAGAAGAAGAAAAGAACCAGGGTTGATAAAACATGGGAGGGTGTGAATAAATAATTTAAGATAAAACTGAAAAACAATTAACAGAGGACAATGAGATCCAATTATTAGATGACCTTCATGTCTTAAAACCTCTCTCCGGCAATACAGTCTTGTGCTTGGAAGCAATTAGGCTTCTGTCATTGACTGGCAGAACAACTGCATGTTGTTAGCTAGGCTGGCAGAAGAGTATGCTGCCTCTCTTTTTGTCAAGTTAAGTACTGCCTACAGTAAATGGATCCTAGGCTGAATGACAACTCAGAAAATTATTGAAAATGGGGGGAAAGCTTTAGCTAGAAAACCATAACATGTGATACAGAACAATAACAACAACGTAGTGCTAAATAAAATAATGGTCCAACCTTGTCAACTTTAAGACCTCAACTTTGGACTTCAACTTCCAGAATTCCCCAGCCAAGGTCGGACCTCCTTGGTCTAACAGAATCCTAAACATTTCAAACCAACAGTTGTTCTTTGGCAAATAGAAACATGCAACTTGCCATGCTGCTTTGGTTCATTAGATGATGGTCATTCCATTATTCTTTGGTAGACAACTCTAGCTATAAATAATAGGAAAAAGACCTTAACTGGTAAGTTAAGTAAGTCATCGATTTTTTTTAATAACAGTGTAAGTATAACAACTCCCACCCAAAATGCTAAAATTGATTCCCCACTGCAATTAAACCATGAATAATGTAATAAGAACCCATAATGATTCATATTTTGCTCATGACCGAATCAACCAATCCTTGCTTCCTACTGAATAAGCACATCACTTTTTTTTCTGGGTAAGCCCATGTAATTATTGAGGGTTACAGTTTTGTTTCCTTTTTTTTTAGGAGACTCCTTTCTAAAGAACTGCCTTCTGTTCTTCTCTTGTTCTCAACCTCCTCTGATGCTCCTTTGTAGAACTTATTCAGGAAATCACATTTAAGGGAATGCAGATGAATACATTAGTTCTTCTCTCTTGCTTCTTTGACAATGCATAGAAGGCAAGCAATCTTGGTAGAGAACTTCCTCCAGCTATAGAGACTCTCCCGTACAATTGGGCATTTGATTTCCATTGTGCTGAGTTCTATGAAGAATTTCCATAAATAAAAGAGGCCTTCCACTCTAGATGATAATGGGCTCTTTGCAAGGCAAGAAATAGGACTAGTGGGCTTGTTTCCTCTTTCCATGTAAGCTGTCAACAGATTTTCCTAATGCCTGAATATAGCTTCTCTGCCCTTTGATTTAAAGCAGCTCCATAGCTGAAAAGGGATGTGTTCTCTGCTGTACAGAATTGTAGCATTGGGCTATAACAATTTTTTGCTTGTCAAATTCTATCATAGATAAACAAAGGTATTTTCTAAACATGTGCTAATGGAATTTAATGAAAATAACAGAACTCTTTGGAAAATGTATCATTAGCTTATCTTCTTGACATATCACACATCCACCTGGCACAAATATTGTTGATTTTCCCTTCCAAACATTTGTTGACAAATAGCAATGCACACAGGTGATTGTTTACTCTAATGCTGCGCAACTTTTTGTTCCATGCTGTGCTGAGAATAGCTTATCTTTCCCCTGTCTTTAAGATATATTACTATTCCAAGGCCAGTATTGGCCTTGACATACAGCTGTAATCCTGTTGGTTTTCTCATATAGTGTGTTTTCAATGTTGGAAAACAGAGAATAACTATAGAAGGTTCTCCTCTTCTCATGTTTCTTCCAGTTTTAGCAAAGTAATTAATTATGCTTATTTATTGTGATAAAAACATATGCAGTTATTTTTCCCCTCAAAGCCACCAATGTAAATCTCATATGATAATGCATGCTTGCCACTTCCCATCAACACCATTTTAGAAGAACCAACACTAGGTTAGAGCAGAATTCTCCATTGAAAGTGGAGAATAAATGGATAAGTGTGTTAAGTAAGTGGAATGGGATAGAGAAACATGTATGGGAATAAAGTATATGTTAGGTTACTTACTAATTAGTCCATAGCAAAAACAAAAAAACCAAAGGTGTTTGCTGCTTAATTGAACTTTGAAGAAACAGGTTAGAAAACAGGAGAAACTGTAGAGAAAGAAGATTGATACTTTTGAATTGTATTTTGAATTTGTATTGGAGAATGCTGTTGACAGCCAAATCCGTCCCCCCAAAACAAATGGATTATCAATACAGAGAGTCACATGACCAGGCTCAAATTATCCTATTTCAGATATATATGTGAAGTCCTAGCTCTCTGAAGAAGACTCTAATGCTGGGAAAGGTGGAAGGAAAAAGGAGAAGAAGATGAACAACAGGAAGATAGATGGACTCAATTACAGTGGCAATTGAGACCAGATGAGGAACAAATCACCATAGATAAAGTGTGTGGGTGGGTATGTATAGTCATCAAGGTCAGTAAAAACTTGGCACATATTCAATCAAACTTTAATATAATACTTTTTATCCGTAACTCCTATTTAAAAACAAAAAAATCTGAAATACCTAATATTGGCTCTTTAGCAGAAAAATCTTTTGCTTTCACAGAAAATGAAAAAAGTATTGCACCTTGAAAAATTTTAATATAAGTGATACTATGATAATGATCTATCACTATTATGATACACTGAGACTTATGCATGGAAACAAATTCCTTGTGTGTCTAATCACATTTGGCTAATAAAGAATTATAATTATAATTGCAAACTCTAATCAGAAATCTATAGAAGTACAGGAAGTCCTTGACTTTCAACAGTTCATTTAGTAGCCATTTGAAGTTACAATGGCACTGAAAAAAGTGACATATGACTGTTTTTCACACTTATGACCATTGCAGCATCCCCATGTGTCATGTGATCAATATTCAAATGCTTGGCAACTGGCTCATATTTATGACGGTTACAATGTCCCAGGATCATGTGATCACCTTTTGCAACCTTCTGACAAGTGAAGTCAATGGGGAGCCAGGTTGATTTAACCATTGTACTACTAACTTAACAATGGTAATGATTCACTTAACAGCAGTTAAGAAAGGTCATAAAATAAGGCAAAACTCACTTAACAACTGTCCTGTTTAGAAACAGAAATTTTGGGCTTAATTGTGATCATGAATCATAATTCTTCATTTTCTAGCACCTCTGGTATTCTGTCCCATTCCACTCTAACTTACTTTTGTAGGAAAGAAATAGATCCAAGGAAACACTTAAGCGAATTTCCTCAATGTCTTTGGGAGAACTGGCAAAATCCTGTTGATCGGTTCAATTGAATGTAGTTCTCAACACTGACAACAAACTAAGAGCTATAAAAATCTTGTAAGCTTTATTGAAATCAGTCTTCCTAAAATGCAAGCAAAACATGAATATATGAATAAATAAATAAACTGGAGAGCAATATTTAATAAAGTAATCATGATTAATCTGGACAGAAATACAGCTGAAGAATTTTAAACATTCAAACTCCATTCACAGCTTTCCCACCCAGGACATAAGTCAACTCCTAAAGTTACACAGCTGAAACTTTTTATTTTAATAATCATTTCTGCCATTTCTCTCAAAACAATTCAGTTTTTGAACAGGAGGAAGAGAACAAGAAGGAGAAGGAGACAAAACATAACATGTAACAGAACCAGTTATAGAATATAACACATTCAACAAAACACAAGTCAATCTCGCCAAAGTACATTATTGAAAAAAATAAACTGGAATATCTTTACTCAGTATAATCCAAGACCTCTTGATTTTCCCTGTTTTAGTTTGATGATGATGATGATTAATTGCACAGTCAGCCAGATGTTCAGACTGGGTTTGGCATTTTTGTCTACCTATCAAATCCTTACCGTAGGCAGATTTGGGTGTTTAATGGTGTTAAAAGATATCATCGCAGGATGGAAGCTTGTTCCAAATAAAGCTGCCTTCTGCAACTAACTGATGGTGAATTTGTCAATGCCTGTGGTGTTCAAGTGGTGCTCCAGTTGTTTTGGGATTACATCCAAGGCACCTATTATTATTGGTACTACCCTTGCTTTGCCATACTCGTTCTATTTCTATTTGAAGGTCTTTGCATTTTGTTATCTTCTGTAGTTCTTTCTCTTCTATTCTGCTGTCTCCAGGCACTGCCACATCCACTATCCAGACTTTTTTGTCTTTCTTTTTTGACAATCATTAAGTCTGAGGTGTTATGTGGCAGGTGCCTGTCTGTTTGAATTCTAAACTCCCAGAGCAATTTAACATCTTCATTTTCTATGACTTTTTCTATTTTATGGTCCCGCCAATTCTTGCTTGCAGGCAAATGATATTTCTTGCAGATTTTCCAATGCACCATTGTTGCTACTTTGTCATATGGTCATATTTGATCACTGGCAATACATTTCCCTCTGTTTTTTTGGATGCCACTGGATTTGTATTTGTTGCTGCTGTACCAGCTTTCCTATTATGTGGCAATATCCATGCCTAAACTTTTGACCCCAAGCTAGTTGATGGCAATCAAGATGAAGAGAACAGACTGAGTAGCTGTGGGCATCTTGTCCACACAAAACTAGAGAATTTCCATCTTTAGTCCTGAATAAGGTTGCATTTCCATAACTGATGTATTTTTGGGGGAAGGCCTTATTCATTTTGTGTACCAGTAGTAACCATTTCTAGATTAAGAGACAGTCACCCATGGTTTAGTCACCTTCATCGCTGACGAATACATGCTATATAGTGGACGTCCCTAGAAGACCACTCAGAAACTGCCCCTGTTCCAGCATGCGATTATGGGCATTTGTGTCCATGTTGCAGCTCTGCTTTATGAGCTGTACTAGTTACCAGTAGATGCAACTCAAAATGCTGGTTATCATCTATAAAGTTCTTCATGACATAGGGTTTGGCCATCTGAGAAATTGTCTGTCTCCTAAAATTTCTGCCCATTCTATTTGATCAGACAGAGTTGGCACATTCCTGTTTCCTTTAATTAAACTGTGTCATCTTAATGAGATCCAGCAAGTAACTTTTTCTATAGAATACCACCACCTAGCAATCTCTATGGTCCCTACCCTGCCCTTGTTCAAACATGCTCTTAAAATCTGCTCCCCCTACCCCAGACCTTAGACATCAGGCCCCTTGGAGGAATTTTATTTAAAAGTATGTGCTGCTCTGCTCCTCTTGGATACATGTTACAGGGTTTTTCTGGTTTTTTTCCTAGCTGCAATCTGATTTTATTTGTGTATGACATCCAGAGTCAGACGGCTTTACAAATTTGATAAATGAATAAACTTATGATGAAGATGAAGATAATGGATGTTGTATAGATTGTGCTTTTCTCTCATGGTTTAATCATGTAAGGAATCAGGTGATCAGAGAACTCCATGTTATCTGCCATGTACATATTATTATTATTATTATTATTTATTAG
>AZIM01000464.1:225050-247735 GCA_000516915.1 Ophiophagus hannah | reverse complement strand
CCAGGGGAAGTTGGTTCCAAAGGGTGGGTACTCCCACAGAGAAGGCCCTACCTTCAGGATTATAGAACAGTGAGCCTATCAAAACTAAAAGTGAGTCTGATTTGCAAAACTGCAAGATGATATTGCTCATCTTTTCTATTTCTCTGGCTCATCTTATCCTACTTTTCTCTCTGCCACTGGACTATTCCAATTCCGAATACTGAATCATATGAAACTATGCTTCCAGTGAGATCTAAAATACTGGTTGAATCTAATATATTCCTTAATCAATGTCGTATGGTAGGTATTTCTTATTTCATTTCCCCATTAACATTAGATTACTTCATTAACATTGACTTATTTAATAAAGAGTTGCTAATTGAAATAAAGATCAGAACTGATGAGCATAGCTGAACTACAGAAACAACTGGGAGCTTCTAAAACTTGTTTCAGTGACAATACAACTAGAAGGATTGGTCATCACCTTAATCTTTCTCTTCAAGGAAAAATAATGGCCTGGCACATACAAAACGATCTGTGATCATTCATTATAGCAGAATCAAATCAAATGAAACCTACAATTATTGCACGGAAATATATAACATTTATTTTAATTAAAAATAATTTTTGGATTAAAAATAGATTCCTAAGGGAAAGCAAAGAAAATAGTTATATTTCATTCTGCGTGTAGTCAAAAGTGCCTTTATTAAAATGTTTAACCACATTAATGATTTGTAAATAATAATTTGTTCAGTTTATTTGCTTAAGATCTCAAGACATATGAGTGAACAGGAATAAGCATTTGGAAACTAGAAAAATATCACATAACAGTAAAAAAACATTGTGGTACCATAATGTAGATATTGTTATGGCATGACAGTCAATCCTATGTTGTGCATTGAGAGATAAATGATAGTCTAATGATGTTTTTAATTTGGGGGGAATTTTAAAAATCAGCACCTTTAATGCCGGAACTGCATTTGAGGAGATGGTTACGCATGTGCATCGCTTTCACAAATGCAGCTTTGAATGCCTGTACACCCCAC
The DNA here is from genome assembly GCA_000516915.1 of Ophiophagus hannah. Taxonomy (NCBI): domain Eukaryota; kingdom Metazoa; phylum Chordata; class Lepidosauria; order Squamata; family Elapidae; genus Ophiophagus; species Ophiophagus hannah. The sequence continues at coordinate 246,710 of AZIM01000464.1, read as the reverse complement.
TCACCACTTCTCTGGCCCAGTTCCAAATGGACTGCAGCCCAGCACTGGGTCATAGCCTGGTGTTGGGCACCCCTGCTGTAAAGAATAGGCAACTTGCTGTTAAACATGTACAACTGAGAGAGATGTAGAAAGTAAGGAAGATGTCTTTAACAGAGATAGACCAGATCTGTTACTAATAACAAGATGGCTTATTCTTTTTGTCCAAAAAAGAAGAAAGCATGTTCACACAATTCAAGCGGACACCTGCCGATTTTAGGCGAGTATAAGACATGTGTGTGTTGTGGTGGGAGGGGGAAGAAGTAAAATGCAGTTAGATCTGAAAAATTATGTTACTATGGCTAATATTAATGAAAGTAGTTTGGGTTTTTTCTACAGTTGATTTCTTGGTTTGGTCTTAATGAGAGTGATACCTCAAATGAGGCAACATGCTCAGATTGCTTCCCTCAATCAGATAGACTTTGCAAACTACACTATCTAAAGTTATCTAAAATGTCATGCAAAGGAGTGATTATGCATTCCTAATGGATGTTTATTTCAAAGTCAACACAGAACTTAGTAAGATCAAACCATAGCTTCAAAGTTTCTTATAATGAAAAAGTTTCTTTGTGTATATAATTGCACAAGCCATTTTAAAAAAGATTTTTCAAGAGTTTATTCATGAAGATGAATGTGGCTTTTTACCTTAAAAACAATTAAAAGGCAATGTAAGAACTCTATTGGATGTAACAGAATATTTATAACAACATAACGGGAAAAAAAGCCACATTAATCTTTTTAGGTGCAGAGAAAGCTTTTGATAATTTCAGCTGGCCTTTTTTGCTGGACTTTGGCAGGAATCTTACTCAAAAAATTATATATNATATATATCAGAAGGCTCTAATTATGATTAATGGTGATCTAACTAAACATGTGATATCCAGAAGGGGACAAGACAAACTAATCCTTTGTCCCCCTTGTTGCTTGTTTTGGTTCCTTAAGTGTTGAACAGAGACATCAGACAGATAAGATAAGATAATAGAACCAACAATATAGGGATAGAGTTTTTGATGAAAAAATGAAGGACTTTGCCATACTAATAGGTTTTAAGATTAATAAATAAAAACAAAGTTTTGAAAAAAAATAAAGATCTGATGAAAACTATCTGATGAAAAAGAGCACAGATGAAGACTTTTCTAATTCAGAAAAGAGTTAAATAATTGTGTTATCTTAACTAATATAAAGTATATGTTGTTTGATAATAGGCATAGAATGACGTTAACAAAAATATGCCGAGATGAGAAAATTTTCAATTGTCTTTATTAGGAAGAAGTTCTGTAATCAAGATGAAAGTGTACTTAGAAAGTTATTTCTATTTCAAACAATATCTAAGTTGCTTAATACACCATTTAAGCAATGACCAAAAGATAACTCCAAATTTGTCTGTCAAGTGAAGAAACAGAGAATTAAATATAAATTGCTGCGGGATGCGAAAGAGAGAGGAAGGATTACCAGATTCGAAATGGCATTTCGCAGCTTGTTGTTTAGTATAGATGAAAAGTCTAGATGACTTTGAGAAATAGCAGGTTATTAGTACTAGAAGAACATGATTTAAGATTTGGGCAATGTGGATAAAGTTAAGGTGGATGCAGATTTTAAAAATCATTTTATTAGATGTACCCTTTTGAGGATTTGGAAAAAACTGTCTCCTAAAATCCCTTTATGCTGTCTCTCCAAAAAGGGTTTTTTTTTTCCCCAGAAGAGAAATGAGAGCTAAACAAAAATGGCTAAATTATCATAATGTACTGGGTTTTTTTTTCTCTCAAGGAGAACTTCAATTAAAAACAAGACAAGAGTTGGAATTCAAAGGACACACACACACAAATACACACACACAAAATTGGCTTTCCTATGCTCAGCTAATGGACAAATTTAAATTTAAATCTGATAAGAATAATGTTCTGAAATGGTATGACTGAATTTGATGTGGAATAGTGTGCAAATGATGATCATATTATTGTTGAGATGTATGAACGTTTACTGAAAATGGAACAGAGAATGAACAAGTGAGAGAAAATGGGCAAAATTTGGATATAATATACAGTTAGATCAATGGGAGAATATGTGGAACAAAGAGTTGAATTTTACACTGAAATATAACCTTAAAGAGAACATTTATAAAATGATGCATTGCTGATATTGAACACTGGATAAACTGTCAAATATGTATGCAGGATTTTATAAAAATATTTGCTGGAAATGTAATTAAACTAATGGTACATTTTTTATCTTTGGTGGTTGTATAAAAAGCTAGAACATATAGGGATCAAATATGTATTTTGATTCAGAAGATTTTAAAAGAAAATTTACAATTTAAGTCATAGATTTTTTGTTTGGGGTTAAGAGTAAAACATACTAAAATATTTTATGGAACTTTATATATGATAAAAGTGGTGAGACTTCTATTTGCACAAAGGTGAAAGGATCTACAATTACCTATAATGGAAGAATGGAGGGTGAAGTGGACTGAATTTGCAAAGATGGCAAAAATTAACAGCTTTGATTAAAAAAATGGTTTTGACCAATTTATTTCACTATCATTAAACAAGTCAATCTGTTCTTTCCCCAACACAAAAAATGTGCTATATATTAGTGCTGTTTTTGGTCTATGATTTCACTGGACACAATATGGCATATTTTCATGGGGGAGGTTATAGGAATGAGCATTTGCCACAGTACTACTACTGGATTACACAATATTGTGTGTGATGGAAGAATAATCTGATCTGGCACCAAGTAAATTTGTTATTTACTTTTTGTTTCACAAACTAGGAAGTCACATTGCAATGTACCATGAATTTCAGGAGTAATTTAGCGTGTTTCATTTCTTATCTGAACAACCACCACAAGTGTCTGGCAACCATCTGCTGAGGCATTTCACTTCACCATCTATAACCTCAGAAGTGTCTTTTTGGGAAGTGCCAAAGGGAGTCTTTGAGCTTCTGATTAGTAGTTTCAAAGAACAGATCCAGGAAATCACCTCAGCAAATAAATTGTGCAGACCAAAAACAAAACAAAAAAACCCACAAGTTTGTGAAACCACACATGCTTTCTGTCACCTAAGCAGGAGGGTAAAATAAGATCAGTACTGATTTGTAGGCCTGTTATGATTTAGCCTGCCTATGGTGCTTGTGAAAATAAGATGACAAAATGTAGATTACATGGACCTTTTTCTTTGCATCCCTACATTTCATTCAGTAGGTGAATTTTCTCCCCCTCTTGTCTTCTCACTCTCTTGCCTCCTCCTCTTTCAATTTGTTGAGATGCTGAAATCTGCTTTGTGTGATTTATGAAGGAACTTGAAGCGATTAGTTTCACAGTGCATGAAAATTCCTAGGTTCAGAGGGATGTCCAATCTGTTACACTATGAGCTGTTGACTAGATGAGAACTTGAGCAGTACAGAGCCATAAGGAGATTGTGTTGGGTTATTAAACACTTGTGGTAAAGCTGCTTATTCTTAATTCCCCAATGTCCTGCCAAAGTGGTTGGATAAGATCAGATCAGATTAGATCAAAAAGCCTGGGAACTGGTCTTTTGAACAGATTCATTTAATCAATAGAGAGGTGGGGAGGGAGAGGGAGGGAGGGAGGGAGAGGGAAGGAGGGAAGAAGGGAGGGAGAGAGAGCACATAGTAGTACCAAGATCACAAGAGATTAGGAAAAGAAAAATAAGAAAATCATTCTTTTCTCTGCTGTTCTTAAAAAAAAAAGAATTCTTAATACCAAGGAATGGAGTTATTGTTTCCCCTTTAATTTCTATAAATTATCAGCATAACAGTGGTATCTTTAAAGCTTCATTATTGAGCAGACAATTTAATGCCAAACATTTCCTAATACAGTAATACTTAATAAGTCAAGAGGTTGTGAAAGTACCATAAAAGCAATTGATGCTCTAAAACACCTACTGTGACAAATGTATCAAGAAGCAGTTTTTGCTTTAACTATCCCATGATGATTGTCATGATGGTGATGCTCATGAAGAGGGTTTTGGGCTAAGTTAATATGCAAAACATATTAACATACATTGTAAGAGGGCAAAGATGAGGAAGACAAATAGCTAACTTGTTTTCCCTGTGCTTATTCACAACCTGGTACCATAGAGCTTTGGAAATAGAAATGTATGTAGATTGGATTACATTTCAAGATACATAAATTAATCAAAACTACAAACACAATATATTAATAAACCATATTTCTGTTTTCTGTTGGATTATGAATCATTATACAGAACGTAATTAAACAAAAAATGAAAACTTGTGGCACCTCTAAATGCTCATTCATATATCAGAGCAATTTCACAAGCAGTTTTAAAACCAGTAAAACGCAACAGTCATATTAATAAAACTAGAAAATATTGAGGAATTCCAGATGTGACTACTCTTCCTGGCAATGGCGGGCAAATTCTCTTTGATGCATGGTGAAATTGGACTCCAAATGAATTAACAGTGCAGGTGCCTTGAGAAAAATGATTGGTCTTAATAGTATTATCAAAATTAAGCCTGCTTTAACAGAATACAATTTACATTCAGAATTAAATACGGATATGTATTTATAAATCCATTCTATAAAACTTAATTTTCCATCCAGATATGCTGATTATTTCAGGCCTTCCATACCTTTACCAATAGTTAATTACTTTGGAACGCTTTAACTCTATTTTCCAAATCAGCATGCATGCATAAAATGACTGCAATCTAATTTGACGTATTATTAGTGATGATTATTGTCATAGATAAATTAGATTGAACAGAAAATAACCTTCATCCTTAGCATGTTTTAGCTCTCAGAATTAATGTGATTTGGTGAATACACATAAATAAAAGTCTGATGAGTCCCTGCTGACTAGGAAGCCTGCTGGTGCTGAAGTGTATCAATTTCATGCAGATGATGAATTCCTTAAGCATTCAGTGATAATCATGCTTGATTTGACAAGCCTTTCTCATGCTATTTTAGGGCCTTAATTTTCTGTGAAGTTCTGTCAAGTGCTCATCAAGCACTCACTTATCTCCCTATCTTAACCTGGCAGCCAATCACAAGGTTGCCTAACACTGCCGCTACCAAGTGCTGAGCTATTAATATGCTGGTCATGTGACTGTCCAAGGAGAGAAGCCAATCAATGACTGATTAACATTCAGGTCATGTGACTCCCAAGGAGAGTAAATGAGTTACACAGTAAGACATCAAACAAATTTTCATCTTGAAAGAGTGATTGCTTTTTCTGCTGCTGTGATGTTTGTCAAATTCACTCTAGCCTTGTCCAATTAAGCTCCATGAGATGAATTAATAATGAAGAGATGTAAGCACTCTGCCAGCATGATATCTACAAGTAGAACCACGGAATGGAGGCTGGTGGGAAAGGGAAACTGATTGGAAAATGCCCAATCCAGCTGGTGAGAAAATAATGCTTCCCAAAAGTTGAGGCTGTTTTGTCGTATTTTGTTTGCACCNAACCTTCAGATAGCTGATTTTTTATTTATTTATGAAATTTATTGGCTGGCCATCTTACCATAGGATACCTCTGGGCAGTTTACAGTTATACAGATATATATATATATATATAGAGAGAGAGAGAGACAGAGAGACAGAGAGAGAGAGAGAGTGTGTTAAAACAAAAGACATTAAATCCAAGGGCACATGGGGAGGTTGGAGAAAGAGTGGGAGTGGAGGTGGGAACTGTTATTATTCAATCAACCACCACTATTGCGCTGGTTTCCCACTGGGGGCCCAAGGTGATTGGCAAAGCCATATCTTTAGACCCTTACGAAAAGAAAGGAGGGTTGGGTCCAACCTCACATCAGGGGTGGGGCGGGGTGCAAGATGTTCTAGAGGGCAGGAGCAACAGCAGAGAAGGCCCTCCTACTGAACCCTGCCTGCTGGAATAATCGTCCTGAAGCAGAGGTGGTATTCAGCAGGTTCTAACCAGTTCTGGAGAACCGGTAACGGAAATTTTGAGTAGTTCAGCGAACCAGCAAATACCACCTCTGACTGGNAAAAAAAATTGAATCCCACCACTGTCCTGAAGGGACTCACAGCATGAGATGGGCCAATCCCAGTGGGATGAGACAGTCTCTCAAGCTTGCTTTTGCCAAGCATGTGGTGACTTTCACAGTCACCAAATGGTAGGAATTCAGTGAGACTAGGAAAAGGAAAAATAATGGCACTAGCAGCAAACACTCGAATCTCTATTTTTCCATCTCATTGGAGGACATTTCGATATCTGACATGAAATAAATCTTCTCCCCCTCTGATACTTTGTTGCTCACCCAAACTTGTTTTGTCTCTGTGCAGCTCATAAAAATGGGTTATGTGAGCATATTCAATACATCACAGATAACCCTCAATTTATAACCACAACTGATTCCACAATTAGGTTTCCATCATAAGTCAGTGTGATCATAATGTGAGTCATCACTGACTGGACTTGAAGGTATGGCCATTTTTACCAAGGTCATTAAGCAAATCACCTTGGTCATTAAGGAAATCATGTGGTCGTTAAGTAATCATATATGATTGTTAAGCAAATCCAGCTTCTCCAACTGACTTTCTTTGTTGGCTCTAAAGGTTACAAGTCATTATCATGTGACCACAGGATCATACAAATTTATAGGGTCACAAATGTGAGCTAGTTGCAATTGCCCAAATTGTGATTGTGTGGAGGGATAGTCCTAAGTGCAAAGATAGATCATAAATCACTGTCACCAAGGCCACCATAACTTTAAAGTGTCATTAAATTAAATCATAAGTCAAGGACTACTTGTAGAGATTCTTTAATTCAACAGAAAGAAATCTGTTGCACAGAGGTATGTTCTCAAAGAGTTCTCACCATTTGATAATGTCATCAGGTGAATGATGATTAATCACTATCAATGAATATGAACAATTTCCAAAACCATATTTTAATTGGGTGATATGATTGTACTTTGTCACTGGATCATTTCAAATTTGTGTCACACACTGGTTCTGTGTCCATATTTGAAACAATGGTAATGCTGTTCCTGAAATAGATTTTTTTCCTTTTATTATACCAAAACTATTATGAGAGAAGAGAACAAATCTATATTATAGACTAAGCATCTCCTTGCACAAATACAAAACAAACTTACATTAAATCTTCTACAAAGCTGTCCACAAAACAGGTGCTCTTGGGGGTAATTTTAAAGAATATCTCTTGGTTCTTCAGATGAAATCTGATAACTAAAAGGAAGTTTTCAATCAACTTTGGAGGATACTAGACAACCTATGATCCAGAGGTGGTATTCAGCAGGTNNNNACCAGTTCTAGAGAACTGGTAGCAGAAATTTTGAGTAGTTCGGAGAACTGGCCAATACCACCTTTGACTGGCCCCGCTCCCATCTATTCTCTGCCTCCCGAGTTCCAGNGAACCAGTAGTAAAAAAAATTGAATCCCCCCACTGCTATGATCCACTGAGTCATTGTTCCAGAGATACTTCCTTACCAGATTCCTCAATGCCCTCAAGCATGGTGGAGCTTCTAGTGTACTAGAAAAGTTATTTTAAAATGCAGAGAGATATTAAGCAATGTATTTACCTTGAAAGAAGTCCCATGTTGAACTGCATAGCCTAGTCAAATCATAAAAGTTGACACAGGAAATTTTGATGACATTTTGTGTTATGTCATAAAATGTTTTATAAAGTTTCACATTTCAATTCCATGGGAGTTCTGGGTCGCAGATTTTGGACATATTCTGTAAGTTAGCCCACTTGAAGTACCTTGGTTGAAAACATTTTGTCCTATGATACACCATTTTACCCATGGAAAGGTTACAAACATGAGAGCTTCAATAGTATATACATGATGGTCACAATAAAACAATGTGTTACTTCTGCAAACCCTAAGACATTTAAATATTTATAAACCAACCATAGCATTAAACATCTATATCAAGAGCTACTTTAGCCAAACATTGACTAAATGTTTTTCTTAAAAACTTGGATGCAAGCTTTCTTGAAATGGGATACTAAAATCTATAATGCAGTTACTCAGTAAATTACTCTATAGGCAATTGTATGAAGAATATTGCACACATATACTTTCATTTAATTAGGAAAGCTATAATAATAAACTTAATTTGTAACTATGTGCTATGTTCAGAAAACACATTTTTTTTAAAAGGGAAGTCGCTTAAAACTGTCTATGAATCAACTGTAGAGTCACGTAAGAAAAATGCCAAAGTGAGTAACAATTTATTAATTGTACTTGTTGCATTTATTCTAATTAGCCCATTTCTTTTGGCTTGTCATTAAATGCCATTCATAGACAGAACCAGAAATGTACAATTAAATACAATTAAAAGCCCATTTAGCATGGGTATGCTTAAAATGGATTTCCAACTTCTGAAAACATCACTGCAATTTTTCTTCAGCTAGAAAATAAATTGTATTTCACTGCCGATCCTATGTAAAATTCTGATGACATGCTTAGCACAGAGACCCTATGACTAATAAAGCTTTCATCCACTCACTGAAAAGAGTTAGTCAACTAATGGATTTCTAGTGATATGAAAAAAATTGTTGGATCTTACTTATTAAGTTCTAGCATGAAATTAGATAAATTCCCAAGGCATCCCCAAGCAATATATTCTGGTCGGTTTAACAAGGGTGTTAGAGCATGCCAATTAGCTAGCAATCTGAAATAAACAGTAGTTACACACAGAGAGAGCTTATAACTGCAAAGTTAATAACATTCTTAATGGAACTTCTTGGTATGGTAGTTCAAGACGCTGTGAGGAAGCAAGATGTGGAACATACTATATTCAAAAAGATCATAAGTCAATTCCCAAAAGTAAAAGATTAAAACATTTTCAAATAGAGAAGCAGAAGTTATTTTTTCTGGATGTTGATAGGCAAGGAGAAGGAGAGAGAGACAGCAGAAAATTAAGTCTTCTGGCATGGGGTGGGGGGAGAAGAGAGGAATGAAGGATATGTTTAAATATCGAGCAAGCCATATAGAAATTCTCTTGCTGCAATTGTCTATCAACTCAGCTTTAAACAGAGGCCCTGCTGTGACCTATAATGTGGAGTGCTTGGAACAAGCAGGCCAATTATACTTAAGACTATGTTTTTTTGCAGTATCACTCTGCAGAAGCAGAAACTGGTCTAAAATTAGTAGCCTATTCAGCTAAAGGTAATCAAGATTAAAATGACCCAGTGATTTCAATAGCTTCCAAATAATAAGGAAACTTAGACCAACTTGGATTGTCCATTTAGTTCAGTGTTCACTGGAGCTGGCAACAGGTCCTTTGGAGAAGACCTTCATATCAGCGGTTCCCTAATCTTAAACAACAGATAACTAGAAATGATTAACGAAAGTATAAAGAGACCCACTGAGTTGTACTCCATCCCAATGCACAATTTCAGTGGCAAGAATGTAAATGCAAGGGGTTTCTTAGCCACACATTAAGTGGGGGGAAAACCTTGTTTATACTTGCCAAAGTTTATATGCTAGAGCAGGATGCAGAGCAGAGTTTCCCTTCCAAACTTTTGCAGGTATTATTAACATTTCCCCACCCTATAATCTAGCTCAGGGGTGTCAAACTTGTAGCATCGTAGTGGTATCACCTGACATATTATGGCTTTTTCCCCTTCTGCTAAACTGGACATGGGCGTGGCCAGCGCATGATGCATGTTCTGGCCCATGGGCTGCGAGTTTGACAGCCCTGATCTAGTTGTTCTCAAATTCCACTACTTTCTTCCTTCTCTTTCCATGTATTTTATGTTTCCAAAATACTTAGAAAATCTGTTTTTTTTCACAGTTGAATAACCTGTAGAAATAATCACTGTATTCAAGTTATAGAATTTGGGTTCTCCACTTGAGAAGAATTTAAATTGTTTGGGGCAACAGTTTAAAACTCCGAGAAAGAGGTTTTGCACTGCAAAACTTTTATAGACCAGAAAGCAAGAGATCACAAATGTGGTTCATTTAAAGTTAAGCATACAAATGTTAATATTGTGTGTTACATTTCTGAGACCGTAGTTCATTTTGACTCCTTATAACATATTTCAGAATTTAGTGTTTTCTCCAAGCGAAACACCACTTATTAAGCTGTGGTTTTACTTACTATTAGTGCCACTGTGCCAAGGGGAACAGGAGCGCTTAAAATTCTTAGCTGATTAAACATTAAGAAAACCAAACAGAAATGCCCAATATTATTATAAGCATCACCAGGTAATGCAACTTTTAAATCCAAAGTCTGAAAACTGGTCTGTCTTGTGTTTGAAGCAGTTAGGAAAACAAAGTAAGGTCTACCTTTTCAGTACTATATAGGTAGTCCTCAACTTACAACAGTTCATTTAGTGATTGTTCAAAGTTGAAATGGCACTGGAAAAAAAAGTTGATTTATGGCTGTTTTTCACTCTTATGACTGTTGCAGCCTTCCCACTGTCAAAATTCAAATGCTTGGCAACTGACTCATATTTATGACAGTTGCAGTATCCTCTTTTGTGAACTTCTGACAAGCAAAATGAATGGGGAAAACAGATTCACGTAACATTGTTACTAATTTAACAACTGCCATCATTTACTTAACTACTGGCAAAAAAAAGTTCATAAAACTGGGCAAAATTTGCTTAACAAATTTTTCACTTAGCAACAGAAATTTTGGGTTCAATTGTGGTCATACATCCAAGACTACCTGTACAAGTTTTCATAATTAATATATATATATTCATTCCTATGCTATTTATTGTTTAGAATACTTTAATTTTTTTCTTTTTTTTTAATCAACAGCCATTTTCATGAATTGTGAAGTCCTTTGTCCCTAATCCTTTGAGCTATGTTATTGAGAAGAAGAATGCTCTGCAGCTAGTTGGAAAGGAAACAGGTCCCTGCCAAGCTGGAAAGCAATCATAAAGTTACTGGAGAAATAAGACCTACTGTGGTAGTGGCTGTGTAGCTAATCCATTCATCTTTTATAAGGACCCAGCTCTGCACTCTGATGCCTAAATTGACCCAACAACCAATCAATGTCTTTATTTGCTGCATGTCTATCCCTCAGAGGTTTTATTGCTGGATCCAACCAGTTATCAAAGCTTCCATCAGTATTAGGCCACTGATGACTGAAATGACCAAACTTTCAATGAGGTTGGCTCGATTCCAGTCATACCATTTTGAAGATACAAAGAGTCTGTGTTGTGCTGTGGAATTCATTTTCTTGTTTACTTCCTACCGAAACAAGAGCATAATCAGCACTCAGTGCATCGGATCAGACCGCTGAGTTGTTGACAGAAGCTCGGAGAGGCTTGCCAGCTTTCCACATGAAACACAGGCTTTCTTCTAATACACCCCCTACTGTCTGTCTCACTGCCAATTGTAGCACATCAGAGCTGGCCATTGAGATAATGACCGTGAAGTCTCATGATACACTTTGATGAAGTGTAACATTTTTTGAGGGATCCTTGTCTGTGCCAAAGTGATAGAGACAGCTGACTCAAAATCACCTCATCAAATTCGAGGCTGATGAAGAACAGGCACCTACACGTGCTTCCAAAGAGAAGAAGGGGAACAGCTTGCCATCAAAGATTTCCCCGGTTGTGACTATTATATCACCAAATCTTTTAACAATTTTTAAAAGGAAAAATATTTCACAAATTCAAAGGTATGCCTCGTATTTGGTTATACAGATTTATAGAATAAGGGAGAAAATTAAAAAAAAATCTTGGTGTGCTATCTGCTCTTTACTGCACTATTACAAACACTAATTTATATTTTGTTTTTCTTTAATTTAGGCAAGACATAGACATGCTTACAATTCATTGTTAGTCTGTTTCAAATGCCATTTAGTAGATAGAAATAGAGAAGGGCATATCTAGTTTTATTTCATATTTCTTTTTTCCCCACTGTTATTTTTTATTTATCCTGTTTCTATATTAGCTTGAATTTGTTTTTTTTAATACCTAATATACACATATTTCTACTGTTATCAATAATGTTTTCAATATTATCTAATATTTATTTATTAATCAAATTTATATAGCCACCATCCTTCTCATGAAAATATACAAGTTTTATATGCAGTTTTCCCATGCAAATTTGTATACTATGTTTTATAAAATATACATTTTTGTATAGAGTTTCCCCAATTTCTTTTTAAAAATTGCATTATAAAATGTAGAGAAATGCAAATGTAGAAGGATGAAAACCTTTCATTTTGCATACTGGGAAATAGGAAAACTTCCCAGCAAATTGTAAAAAATTTTTCCCCATTCAATGTGAAGGAAGAGCCTACAATATTATCCATTCTTCCTGTTCTAGACTTATGAACGTTCAATCAGAGAGCCTTCAAAGATACACATTATATATTTGGGTAACCTTTTTTTTCAGCTGACAGATGCCTAGTGTCACATGCACATGCACATGCACATACACACACACATATAGAGGGCGGGGGAGGAAGTGAGAGGGAGATGGGGAAGGGGGTTGCACATAAATACTATATTTATATATTTAGCTCAATGCTAAATAGCTTGACCGACAATATCCTTCCTCTGTTGATAATCTGAAGGCCAATCTACTTATTTAGCTAGTGTCATCTGTGCACATGATGTTTCATTAAACAAAAGGACAAGACTCTAAATTAGTCAATGAAAATGGACCTAAACACAATAAAACTGTCAGCATGCCATACAATAATATCAAATAAAATTTCGAAATAGTGAGAAAATCCTAAAACAGCAGCTAAGAGTTAACAGCATGAGGGAAGAACCAAATGAAGAACCACATAGCTATGGCTAAGGATAAGAAGTTTGCAACCTGCTCAGGAGCCTCTAAAGAGTTGTCACCCAAGAGACAGACTCCTGGTTGCAGTGGCAATTAGAGTTACAGGCAGTCCTCAACTTAGAACAGATTGTTTATTGACTGTTCAAAGTTACAACGGCACTGAAAAAAATGACTTACAACCACTTTTCACACTTAGAACCCTTGTAGCAACCCCCTGGTGATGTGATCAAAATTCAGACACTTGGCAACTGACTTGTATTTATGATGGCTGTAGTGTCCCGGGGTCATGTGATACCCTTTTGCAAGTTTCTGACAAGCAAAATCACTGGGGAAGCCAGATCCACTGAACAACAGTTTGATTAATTTAACAACTATAGAGATTCACTTAACAACTGTAGCAAGGAAAGTCATAAAATGGGGCAAATTCACTTAAGAAATGTTTCACTTAGCAATAGAAATTCTGGGCTCAATTGTGATTGTAAGCTGAGGACTATCTGTATTAACAATTTGATAGTATTAAGCCTGATTGCCATTGGGTGTATAATGGACATTTTAATAACACGTGAGAAAGATTCTACTGTACCTCTGAATCTGAACAGAAATAAAATCGGCTTGGATATCTTAGCTAACATTTGCTGTCCTAAGAACAATTTAAGCTAAAATAGTCTTCTACATGGATATAAGATGTGAAAGAATTTTCTAAGGACATACCAGAGAAGAGAGATAAATTATAGTGATATAAAAAGGATGGGTAACTTTGGATGTGTCATTTTTTATATCTAGATCCCAAATCCTCTGCTTTAGTTCAGTCAGAGTTTTATCAAGTAATCAAATCCCAAGGCAAGTAGAGGTCTAACAGAGTAAGACCACAATATGCCAAATTGTCATTGATTTCTCTTCTAAGGTTGGAAGAAAACTTATCCAGCAAGTGAGATGAACTAAAGACAGCCAGAAACTTAAGATGACAGAGTCTTAATCAGGCCCTAAGGGAAATGCTTAATTCTAATCACATTAAAGCACTGGAAGTTGAATGAGGAACTCCTAGTAAGATTTTCAAGAATTTTTCACTGGATTGTCTCTAAACTAAGACACTCCCTATAAATACAAAGCCAAGCTCCATTAGCATCAAATCCATAACTTTGGCTTTATGTAATGCAATAGCTGGTGAGACATAACTTTTATCAAATTGACCTGCAAATTTAACAATTACAAAGGATGCTATGGAGGCCTCTACTGAAAGCTCTCTTGTTTGAGAAGATCAGCAGGTAGAAATGTGAAGGTTAAGAACTAGACATTTAAAGGATTTTACCTGCTTAATGCATTTGATGCTAATTATCTGTCTAATTGGTGCCTTAAAGCATTTCCTAGAGAATACTTTTGTTTTGGAGTAGTTTACTTCAAGATGCTCTCTAGAACAGTAAAGTGGTAGAGCTTTAAGGCACCTTTGGAGTCATACTTACATTATACACATCATGGTACAATCATTAGCCCAAAGGAAAATAAAGATGAGGCAATTTTAACTTTTACAAGTGCTATTGCTGAAGGCAAATGCTATAATGGGGATGCAATAGATAACATTCTTATTATGAATACATTGACAATTTTGTACAGTCATGATTTTAAGCTACATAGTGAGGGGTATGCTTTGTAGCCCGAAAGAGAGATTAGGAACAGGACGCAGAATTGTTCAATCTTTTCAAAATCCATAAGACACCATTTCACATTAAGTTATTGAGAGTCATCCGGTAGTAAGCATAAGCCATTGCTGCAATTATTGTAAATTGTTTATTTATCTAAACAAAAAAGCAATAGCAATGTTTGCTGGCAATCTACTATGAATTTTTCAAGATGGATTACAAGATCAAATTAGGTAATGATCACAATAACACTAACAGTCAGAAGATTGTTTAAAAATATCTTCTCTGTATATTCAGGTCAAACTTCCCAGAAAATTGCATTTTAAAGGGGCCACCATTAAGAAGAGGACAGTGTCTTTCACTGTTACTGTTATACTTCTCTGGGCAAATGTGCTTGGAGAAGAATTTCTGAAAATCTGAGCATCTGGAATAATTTTATTTCAAGACTCCATAAAATCTTGAACTGCATCTATAAACAGACCCAGAGCCACCAATCTTGGTACAACACCTCAGAGCAGTGTTCTCTTGTATCTGAATCCCCAATTAGCAGGTTCATAGCAAATTCTGCACTAACCAAAGTTACTTTTGGCAAAAGTCACTCTCAATAAATAATCTGCAAGGAAAAAAAACAAGCTTAATTCACTACTGTTAAAGCCAATGTTGATGTATTTCTTAGAGCGAGCCATTAGCATACACCAAATTCCAGAACTCTTAACTACAGTACTGTAAAATACTAATAAAAAGAAACATCTGCACTTGCTAACTCCACAAAGAACTTTTAAAATAACCCAAGTACCAAACTTGTCAACATTTTTGTAATAAAAAAGAGCCTTTGTCTGATGTATGCATGTGACAACTACATAGACAAGGTGAAAATCTTTTCTAACAAATTATTATAATGTCATCTTTTATATTTGGGGCATCCTTAATAAATAAGGTGCTAAGGGCAACTGGGGCCAGTTTGGTCTAGTGGTTAGGGAACCAGACTAGAAAGCAGGAAACCATGAGTACAAATTCTGCTTTAGCCATGAAAGCCAGCTGGATAACTTTGGGACAGTCNTCTCTCTCTCTCTCTCTCTCTCTCAGCCTAGCCCACCTCACAAGGTTGTTGTTGTGGGAAAAATAGGAGGAGAAAGAAGAAGAAGAAGACATGTTCACCACTTTGAGTTGTTTGCAAAAATAATAAAGGTGGGAAATAGATAAATAAATGAAACTATCTACATGTTAAGTGGAGAAACTATGCATTTACCCTCGCCTATTTTTATCCAAGATGGATGGAAGTGAATGTGCTTTTGAAAAGCTTTCAAAGAAGGAATTCTTATTCTTAGAGTATAATCCTGCATCCCAGTGTAGCCTCTTGGAAATGGGACTACTCCCAGAGTACAATAAATTGCTAGAGCTTAAGTCCCCAAATCCCAGACCATGGATAGGTATTGATCTGTAGCCGATTGGGAACCGCCCCATGCAAGCAGTGAGGGAGGTGTGAAGCTTCATTTGTGCAGATGCAGGATTAGGTTGCACATGCAAAACCATCCCTCCATCACCACCACTGCTGCTGGTCCATGGAGTCAAAAAGGTTGGGGACCACTGTGCTGGAAAATGTCCATTCTGAAGGGCTTCATAGAGCTCCAGTTGGGGAACCCAAGTTTTGAATCAAAACTGAGAAACTGGCAAGGATGCATTTGCAAATAAGCTCCAATTGAGAAGAGTCATCCATTCCTCCACACAGGAAACAATGAATGACCTATATTGATAATAGGCCAAATACAAAGTCTATATCATCCATTAATTTGGAAACGGCTGAGGTGTGTATGCAAATATCCCATCTCTCCACTCATTGGATGTCGAAGTCTTCAACATTCCTGCCTTCCCATGCTTCAATCAAATTCCAGGGGAAGCTACTGTCACTAGTAAAGGAGAAACTTGTTCTTGAAAAGTGAGCCTGAATATACAACACCCATAAGGAATGTAACAGTTGTACTCGTATCTGGAGCAGCGCACTTCTGATGTGCCGTCTTAAGCCATGAAGTTATTTTTAACAACAAAGAAGCCATAATGTTTTCTTAGAAGACTATCAGATACCACTAATTCATTGTGTTAATTATTTTAGTTATAATTTAAATTGGGTACTGCGTGGAAGTTATTGAGGCACAGCTATAAAAAAAAGCCTGAGATAACTGAACACAATGAAAACTAGCTAAAATGGTTAAAACTTAAAAGTAACTAAAAATGCTAAAGGAAAGGGTGGGAAGAAAATGCAATGCAGTGTCTATATATGCATACTTCAACTCTCCTGTAGCTCATATTATACATCCTATTGCTTAAAACAAGCTGTCTACTATTGAATAAGCATAAGCATCTTGTAATTTCCTTTCTACATTTATCCATTAAAATTTGTAGCCTGAACTTGGATTTATGTACTACAGAATACAAAGTAAGCAATGTTTAAACACAGCTGAGGCCAAATAATTCAATATTTCCCTAGCTTAGTGGTTAATGAGGTAATAATTTCCAAATATTCAAGTTTATTTTAGTTAAGTAACTCCTTTAATTTCACTCAGGAACACGAAGCTATAAATTATTACCAGCAGAAATACACATTTTAAAATGTTCCTAAGTTAGCAATGGGTGAAATAACTTTGAATCCCATGGTAGTCTTGCATATTTTGAATTTCATGTCCCTACTTAGGGAATTCCACGCACGTGGAAAATAAGTACACTAGAACGTTGGCTCAATCATTAATGTTGTAATTATTGATTAATGCAATGTTCTCTAAATGGGTTTGCTTATAATAAATACTTGGATTCAATTGATGAAAGAGTTTTCTTGATGTCAAGTTCTTTCTTTTCAACCATCAGATGCATGTTTGTTAGGACCAATTTAAAATATTAACTATATTATAATGCTATAAAATCTGGGACAGCCTTCCCCAAGTTTGTGGTATCCAGAGATGTTTGTCCAGATATGTTTGTCTTTAACTGCAACTAGGAATTTGGGGAACTGTAATCTAGTATATCTGGAGGCCTTCAGGTTGGGAAAAATTATTCTTGTTTATGATTATTTAAAATTAACCCGATATAGATGTGCCCAAGATAGGAAAAAGTCCTGCACATTTTCATTTCAGACAATAAGCAAGCATGGCAATAAGCACTTCTAAAGCAGTGATTCCTAAAGTGTGGTCCTGGGACCTCTAAAGATTCCCCAAGACCCACTCAACAGTCCATAAAATCAAAATTATTTGCCAGCTGATGTTGAAAAACAATACAATTTTAAAATCCCATCAAACAATTGTGAGGAGTAATAATGGCAGCAATTGTATTAATTTTAATTTTTAATATGCCAGATACCAATAACCCAGACAAACAAAGGTTTTTTTGGCTCTTCCATAATTTTTAAAACTGAGAAATGTTCTTTAGGGGAGAAAAAAAACTAGTTTAAGAAACTCTGGGGTCCCTGGTGCTCTCCCAGCTTGATTGTTTTCTTGCGTCAATGCGGTGATGATGTTACCTACTTTGGTAATGAAATGTCTGAAAAAAAACAAACAAGCTTAAAGAGTACTAAGGACCCCACAGTTCAACCCTGAGTTACAATTATTCTTTTCTAGAAATTATTGACTTCTGATGTAGACTATCAGAGGAAATATAGATAATAGGCTGTGCAACATTAAAGGCTCCTTTATATATAAAAGACCAGGAAGGAAAGATTGGAAAATCCTCCTAAATCTGTGGAAAACTTCTGCCAGTCATCACAGCTTCCTATATTTGTTTTTCCAATACAGTTGCTTCTTATCAAGTTCTGCTCAGCCCCCACCCTCTGGATATATTTATAGACAACATAGTGTTCTGATAACCATCTGCCACTGCCAAAATGATTCATTCAGTTCCATGAGGCAGGGGCTATGACCAGAACATTTATTATGGATATACCGACACCCACGATTATGCCATCTCCCCTCCCTTCCTCTCCTCTGACAGCTGAGAAGAAAGAACATGATGTCATGATCTAGCAATAAGATTATGGTTAATACACATTATAAAGCTTATGAAATATTACTGTGAAGGAAATGTTAACTCCCTGGTGGCTGTAGCAGTGGTCTTTAGATGTAGTAGTAAAGATATACTTGTTTATTTATTTCTCAGACAGTAAGTGCTTTAGGCATTGTCTGGGGTTTTTTTATGATCAAGTGATATGTTTTTAAAAAATATTCATCAGCTGCTAAAATATTCAGCTACTAATCATGATTTTGCATTTGATATATATAAAAACATTAATTTAAAGTTTAATAATGATTTTTTTCATTTGGAAATTGTCAGTTAAAGAATATGATACCGTATTTCTCCAAAAAGAAGGCCAGGTCTTATTTTCTTTTCACCTCCCAAAAAATGGCTAGGTCTTCTTTTTGGAGGGTTCTAATTATTGTCCCACTTCACAGTGGTGGCACCGACAGCCCCGCTCAGCAGGTATTAGACAATAGATGGATGGAGGAATATCTTTTCTCAAATCCAAGCCTGATATTTATTTCAGCTGTTACTTCTTTATCTACTCTAGAGCTGTTAGAAAGAGATATCCTAGTCCCAGGCCATTCTCATTTGAAAGGATTGAATTAGGCCCAGATTTTTATTTTTAATTTTGGCAGTGGAACAAATATTTCTTTAGTCGTTTCTTTTATTCCTTCTGACTGGTGTCTTCCCAAATGCTCCAACCTATTTCAGAAACAAAAAGTCTGATATCCAAATTCTGTAATTTAAATTTTTTATTTTCACATTTGAAAATTCTTGTTTCTTTTGTTAAATCTCTAACAAAAGGGATCCCCAACCCCCGGTGGATGGACCGGCACCACTCAGAAACCGGGCTGCTCTAAAATGTTTTATTTTCTATCGGAATTTCTTCATTGTGGTGCTTAAACAATGTTTTAAATATTGTTTTGCTTAAGTAAGATATGTGCTCAGAAGAGACATCTTAAAGGTAAATTGATATCCCAAGATGTCCTGATGTCCTGAGTCAGTGGATCTATTTTCCTACCCTTCATTGTGGTGTTGCAGAGGAGAAAACCAAGATATTCCTGAAGAACATGACCAGGTCAGTGAAGTTCTACCATTTATAATTATTTCAGTATCTTACTCTGCAGTCTTGCAGCAAATTATCAGCATAAGAAGACCACCTCCCTGAAGGTCCTAAGAGTCAGCATATGTATTTGGTACATCTGTCCACATTTCAAGATTTGGTAGGCATTTCAGAGAGCTACACTGGACGCTTTTCTTTCTCCGACATTATTATTTTTTGGGGGGTTGGGAGAAGGAATCAATGGACCTGGCTGCAGTGGTGAATAGATGTCAGATCTCTCTTCCAGTTATAAATGGGAATGACAAGTGATCCAAGCCTTCTCAACAACCATCTGAGGCAATAGTATCATCGTAAATATAGAAAGGCCAGTCCTTCTTCCTCCTTACCTGAGCAGGTAAGAGGAGCATAATGTGCAACTTGAAGGAAGGACAGTTTTAATATCTACTCCCTATTTCAGTTTTTGCCATTAGACTTTGAAAATAGCTGTATAATATAATAATAAATTATTGTTGTGAGTCAGCAGTTTGAGCATTCACTTGCTTCTAGACTGAACTATCTCATTCAAATGATGAAAAGACAGAGATGACTGCCAAGCAAAAAAAACCCCTATACACTCTTTCATTCCCATTCAAGCATGTAGTCATACATTTGCTATTTCTTCGGAAGACTACTAAATACATGTGACATGAAATCAGCCTAACAGGATGGCCTGATTTTAATTTGTTAAAAGTTGGTTTTTTTTAAAAAAGCAGAATCTTTTCTTAGGGCTACCCAGGAATGACTCAAGTTTGTTTTGATATTGGGAAGGGTTTTCTCTTCATATTGAGAAAGCAGAGAAAAATGCCAAAAGTACCCATATTTTTTTAATCCTATGGATTGGAGTACAGGAATACTAAGACTGCAATCTTATATTTATTACTAGAAGTAAATTCCATTGAACCCAGAGGGCTTTCTAATCAGTAGAGACTGCACTGTTGTTGGGAGGGGAGGTTGTTTTGTTTTTGACATTTGCCAAAGATTTCCATTTTTTCTCATTTGAAGAACATCATTGCTTGTTTTCAATTTGTATCACCTTGTTGCTTTGAAATATGTCATTCGGGCTCTGACCAAACATCCAGATTTCATTTCTTTTCAAACATTGCCTCAAGAGGCATACACTTCATTCAATGGAGATTCTGAGCATAGGAAGAATTTTGTGGGAGATTTATTGGAAAAGATTAGGTGGCAGCCTGCATCTGTGAATAATGATTTAGCACACAGCAGTTCCTTATATACCACCAGGCTTTAAGTATTCCTGCTGCCATTTTAAATTTAGTGCGTCAGTGGGAGATGCTTGAAGCAACTCTGCAAATGGAGTGGCTGTATTTTATCGCAAGGGACCTCATTTCCAAATAATTCTTATGTGCTGTAAATGAAATTGTTATTCTGAGAATTCAATTAGACTTGACATAAGCCTGAAAAACTCAATACCTCTCAGCAAGTTTTCTTAAAGTCCAACTCCTTGAGAAAAAGTACAGGGTTCATGTAAAACTCACACATGGCTCCGGAAAAGGAACAAAGTTATTCAAAACCCAAAGCAAACCATTTCTGTCATGATTAAATTAATCACAGGCACTTTCAGATTTATTTTGTTATTTTATTCACTGCCACAACAGGCTGTTCACAACAAACAAGCATTACACAAGAACCAACAAAATAAACTCTCTCTGATAAAAGAACTCATTGTTGAGCTATACCACATTTAAACTTTCAAAAAGAAAAATACACTGCAGGGAGGAAGAATTACAAAATGAAAACATTTAAATCAGAAACCTTAGCTAGAATAATCACTGGGACTTTGAAATAAATTTCTATTCTAAGTCAGAGATTCCTAATTTAGAATATCAAACTCTTCTTCTAAATCTAAGAACCCTTGCCTTGAACTAGATTTTGACTGGATGTCAGAAATGCATCACCTACAACTCCAGAATACACACACAGACACAAAAACATACAAATGCTCTCTGACCCAAGAGAGGACATTCTGGAGGAAAATTAGAGGTATGTTTACCAAAGTCAGTCATTCGCCCATGGCATTCGCCCAGGTTCGCTTAATTTATCAGCTTCGCCCTTACTTGGACCAAGACGCCCTACGCACAGTCACTCATGCCCTCGTCACCTCCCGGCTCGACTACTGTAACGCCCTCTA
>AZIM01000464.1:164466-176811 GCA_000516915.1 Ophiophagus hannah | reverse complement strand
AGCCATTTACAGAGTCAGCATATTGCCCCCAGCAATTGGGATCTTCATCTTACCGACCTCAGAAGGATGGAAGGCTGAGTCAACCTTAATACAATGTGTTACTTCAGATAAGATCTAGAGGAAGTGTGTGTTGTGGGCAGAGAAGGAAAGAAAAAAAAATGAAAAGATTTTTAATCCCGCTTTTATTATTTTTATAAATAAGTCAAGGCAGTGGACCAACCTAATGTTCTTTCCTCCTATTTTCCCCACATAACCATTGTCAGGTGAGTTTGGGCTGAGAGAGAGTGACTGGCTCAAAGTCACCCAGCTGGTTTTCATGCCTAAGGCAGAATTAGAACACAATTTCCTGGTTTCTAAGTTGTGCTGTAACCAATTTGCATCTACCGTACTTATGAGACAAATTAAATGGATTTTTTTAAAAAAAAGATAGTCCATCATGCTTACCATCCTTTTATCCACCTGTCTCAACAAGAGATCTTCCTATGACTATTGAGCTGCTCACCACACATTGACCAAAATTATTTCTTAGAATCCCTGTTAGATTTCCCATTAAAGTTTTCTTGTATCTCCATTAGCCTCGTGTTTTCCTGGGTTTATGAACATTTCTCCTATGCCTCTTCATTGGAATCATCTTTTAGCTCTGT
Source organism: Ophiophagus hannah (assembly GCA_000516915.1). Classification (NCBI taxonomy): domain Eukaryota; kingdom Metazoa; phylum Chordata; class Lepidosauria; order Squamata; family Elapidae; genus Ophiophagus; species Ophiophagus hannah. The sequence goes on along the minus strand of AZIM01000464.1, from coordinate 176,167 downwards.
TTTGTTGGCAGACATGACTCTTAGAGCTCTCTTCTTTGGTAACTTGCTTCTTCCTGTGCATTGTTTCTCTGTGTGTTTTGTTTTCTTTTGGATCTCTTCCCATGAATTAATAATATACAGTTTAGTTTGCTGCCTTATTAAAGATGGCTCCGCTGGTGGTAGCAATGTTTTCTGTTATACATCATTCCACCATTCTGAAGCTTCTCTAGCCACCTGCAGTTCTCAATCTGAAAAAAAGTCCCTTGAGAGAAGCGTCCCCCCCCATCACATAAACAAAGCAGGGGATGTCTTCCATTCCACACATGAAAACTTCACTGAAACTCTCTTCTTTGAAAGGCATTTCAAAAGCAAATTCCCTTCCGTCAGATTGACTGAGAGCTAGTAGGGGGAAAAAATGCAGGACTAATGTTCCACAGGCCTTGAATCAAAAGGATTTTTTTTCACAGTCTTGGTCCAGATCCTGAAAACTGTTCTAGTATTATGAAGGGGGCATTGATTTTTAGAGTTCTCAAAAAACAAAAACAAAAAAGCAATTTCCATGTCACAAAAGATGCCATTATACTTCAATAATAAAGTCAAGCAATCTATCAAAAATGTGTGTTCTTCAAAGAACTGTAAGCTATTCTCATTGGAGACAGACAAGATTTTGGGTGTGTCTGAATCAACTGTTTACATCCTGATATTTATGATCAGTAAGCTAGAAGTTCTTACAAAATGGTAACAATTAAGGGGGGTTGGGAATCCTTAAAACCAAGGCACTGTGGAAAAGGCTGTTTTACAAATGGAGAAGAAAGCATAATTTATATCACTCTTCAATAGTTGTGCACCAGTTATTAGTGCTGTATAAGGACCAAGGGTGAATGCAATGCACGCCAGCCAGTAGAAGTTTATACAAAGAGGCTTTTCATCTGGGATTCATTGGGAAAAAAATAGTTGACATTCATCTCTTTGCTTTTCAAGTAAAGATGCAAGGAAATAAGATTAATTGGAGTGATCAATCCGGCAGTGAAAAATCCAAAGTTATGCCATTAGCAGCTCTAACCACTGGATTTTCACGGCCCCGTCTGGGCTTTTCTCTGTTTAATCCATGCTGCTTTTGATTTGTAGCTGCAAATTACATGAATCAAAAGAGTGTGGTAAACTGGTTCCACTAAGTGAGTGAGTATTTACTGCACCTTTCAAGGAGAGAACGTAGGCACTTTGGTTGTTCCCACTTGCTGAGATAAACACCTGTACCCTAAGACAGGGGTTTCCAACCTTGGCAACTTTAAGCCTGGAGGACTTCAACCCTGGGAGTTGAAGTCTTCCAGGCTTAAAGTTGTCAAGGTTGGAGACCCCTGCCTTAGGACATAAGGCCTGGAAACCTGCAAAGAAGGAAGAAGAAACAGTTGAACTTCCAAGTGGGATCTAAAGGGCACTCCAGCAACCTCTTACATTACCAGACAGGCCTTTCAATCACCCCCCCCCCCCCCCCCCCCTCNNNGCCTTTAAATCCCCCCCCCCCCCGCTTGGATCAGACCAAGTGGTTTTACTTATCGGAAGCACAATATACGTAAGCGGCACTGAATGGTTCAACTGTAAATAACTGGTTTGAAATCAAGAGCCAAAGAGACGATGAGATTCTTTTCACTGCATATTGTTACTCAATAAATTCAGCTCCAGAGTTTGTCTTCATACTTGTGTGCCTGCCATATGCAAAATCAGATGCTTCCAATTTGTACCCTTTTCTGTAACAGATGATAATCCTAAGAACTAAACTCACACAAGTGAAATGAAAGTTTTAAAAAAACTTTCTTTCTTTTGGATGCATGTGTGTGTATTTTTAAATAAAAAAAAAATATCATCAAACCATTTCCTGAGGTTCAGGACTGACAGGATTTTGTTTTGTTTTGTTTTGTTTTTTGTGGGAATGAAAGCATTCTGAAAAGCACAATGTCTGCTTGTCTTTTCCTTAAGTCAAAGAATTATTGCCTCTCTCTGGTACAAAGCAGAGCTGTATAATTAATGTGGATGCTTCTTTAAATGCAATGTTTCAAGTGCAACTGATGTGGTTTTCATTAAAGGGATATGCAATAACACAAAAGATGAAGGAGTTGCAGGAGAGTTGGAAACAACTATGTCATCCAGCTAATGAATCTTTGGATTTTCTTTAAAACAATAATTCATTTGTGATTTACTACAGTTTAATAACTTACTGTCATAATTAAATTGCTTTGATATCCCACTTATTACCTTAATTCCCATTTAACCTGAGCACTGCAGTTTCGTTTACTCTTTCGACAATTAGCACGTTATACCACAGTTCTTTTCAAGGCTTGGAATGAGCAATGGCCCTGAGCTAGCAGTGACTGCAAGTAAATCAACCGCATTGGCCTCAGATCACATCAAAGGAAGCTGCTCACAGAGCATATTTATCCAGAACTGGAAAATGACTTAGATCTTTAGTCCTAAATAAAACAGTCTTTACCATTCTGTTTGAAGGAATTCATTTTGCTGGCATTCTTTCCTGATAAAATCATTCTCTGAGCAAAACAGTGCCATTAAGTGCCACTATGGGACATGATCTAATGAAGTGGTCTACAAAGGATTAAGACAGTGAAGACATCTGTATCTATTTATTTGTTTACTTATTTATATCCAACCTTTATTATTGTTACAAATAATTTAATGTGATGGAGATATCAATCAGAATAGAGCTGGCAGGGATCTTGTAGGTCCTCTAGTTCAACCCCTACCCTAGCAGAAGACTCTATACTATTTCAGACAGGTGGCTTTCCAGTCTCTTCTTAAAAACCTCCAGTGATGAAGCACCTATGTCTTAGGAAGGCAAGCTGTTCCACTGGTTAATTGTNTCTGGTGCTTTGGAAAATAAATTGACCTCCACTTTGTGGCAGCCCCTGTAATATTGGAATACTGCTATTGTGTGTCCCCCTGCCCCAGTCCTTCTTTTGTCTAGACTAGCCATATCCAATTCCTGCAACCATTCTTCATACGTTTTAGTCTCCAGGCCTTTAATCATACTAGTTGCTCTTCTCTGCACTTTTTCCAAAGTCTCAATGTCTTTTTTTGTAATGTGGTAACCAAAACTGGATGCAGTATTCCAGGTGTGGTCTTATAAAGGATTTATAAAGCGGTACTAATACTTCATGTGAATTTGATTCTATGCCTCTGTTTATACAACCAAGGATTGTATTAGCTGTTTTGGCAGCGGCTGCACACTGCTGGGTCATGGTTAGGTGATTGTCCACTAGGACTCCAAGGTCCATCTCACAGTTACTGTTTTTGAGCCAGGTTTTGCCTAATCTATACTTGTAACTTTGGTTTTCCTGCCTAAGTGTAAATACTTGCATTTTTCTACATTAAATTTCATGTTGTTGGATAACACCCATTGTTCAAATCTGTCAAGATCTTTTTGGATTCTGAGTTTATCTTCTGGGGTGTTGGCTATTCCTGTCAGCTTAGTGTGATCTATAAATTTGATGAGTTCCACTTCTATTCCAACACCTAAGTCAATATCCAGCACATCTTCTTCCTCTCCTATTTTCCCCATAACAACAACTATGTGAGGTAGGTTGGTCTTGGGAGAGAGAGTGACTGGTCCAGATCACGTAACTGGCTTTCATGGCTAAGGCAGAATTTTGGTAGCACTCATAGTCTCCTGCTTTCTAACCTGGTGCCTTAATCATTAGACCTTTATTTAATTTTCAGTAGATCTGTCCTGCCCAAATAATGCAGTATGAAAAAACAGAGTGTAACCTAATAAAGTAAGATTTATCAAAGTTGGTGTTCTAGTTGATGTGATGGATTAATTCATGATTCTTTTTCCCAGAATGCCACTGTCTGAAGACACTGGACATTAATAAAATGTTTTTTTAATGAGAATTACATTTCTCCCTCTTGCCCTTAATATGTAAAATATTTTCAGATTTTGAATAACTTATGATGGTTACCAAAGATAAGAATAAAACTATTTTACTAATGAAATTCACATGGACAAAGAGATTATATCAAGAATTAATTTTCTTTTCACATAGCCCTCAATGGTTCTGTCACTGCTGAATATTTAAAACTCTGGGTCATATTTTAAAAAAATCATAATGTAATGTGACACATAAAAGAAATACAAGGGTAATCCAGGGTAAGCAATCTTCAGAGACCAGTTAGTGCATTCAAAATATTGAGAGGAAGTCATCGGTCTTGCCTAGTCACAAAATGGCTGCCATAAGTGGTTGTAAACACTACAATATGAGTCTATTTCCCCAAAGATAACTGCAGGGCGTCATACAAAAAAGTTGAGATTGCAGCCACAAGGATGCAGTGAAGGTTCTGTTTGTTTTTTTATGACCAGCCAATCAGCTGTGACTCGGGAGGCAGAGAATAGATTGGGGGTGGGGCCAATCAGAGGTGGTATAACGGTCAAGAGGTTTGATCAGTTTTAAAGGGGATGACCAACTTCAGAACTGGTCAGGACCTGCTGAATACCACCTCTGGAGTGGGCATCACTCCAATCATAAAGCAAAAACCTGGAAACCTATTCTTGGGGGCACTAGACTCCTGACATGAAGGCAGGGGGAAAAAATCTTTTGCAGTGATAGCAAAGCCACTTCAGATGATAGCATGGATATGATGGAGATGCCTCCATGACCAGTGGTTGCCCTAAGTAGGAATGTAGAAGATACTCAACAACATACCTTTCCTTTCCAATTATCTCGAGGTCTTTTCATACTTCATCTACAGTCAGCAGTATAATATAAGCTCCTCTGAATGCCTCAGTAATTCAGAAACAAATACTATACTGCCACGGAAATTCTTACTGGAATATCCAAGCACAGGATATCAGGAATTCAACTGAAGTTTCATTACAGACCTTTACTCCCTCACCAAAAAAAAGGGTAAGACCTAAGAAACTTGAAGTGACAAGAAGCAATAATGCATTCAGATCTTTTTCCTCATCATTCCAACTACTCCACTCTCTTGTCTGTAGGGTGTTCTTTATTGAATTTGGCCTAATGTTATAGAGGTGATGGGAATACAGTATAATTTGGTTTGTAAAAACCATGGTGGCCAGGAGTTCTTTGAACACCCTGCTGTGTGTTCGAGTGCAGAGCAAGCACAACCACCAAACCACACTATAGTTACAGCAACTGCTGTGATAATCTTTTGAGAGGTAGAATGAATGTGGTGCTATTTTGTGATCCACTCGAAGGTCTCTTTCAATGTTAATAGGCTGATTTTGCTTAGTTTGGCCAGTATGGTTCCTAAGACTCATGCTGGCAAAGTCAATTTTAGTCGGTGAGATATTCAATCCCTAAGCTTCCTCTCTCTCCCTTGGTCTTGGATACAGTGCCATCATTCAGTATTCATTCAAAGGGTTTTTTTTTCAAATTTGGGGGGAAGGAAGGTTCACTTTTAAATAATTTATAGTGCTATTGCACAATTAATGTTTTATGCCCCAGCACCGCAGTAATAATGTGATGAAAGCACTTTCAGCAAGCCTTTAGTCCCAGACTGAGAAAGAATTCAAAGAGTGAAAAGTTAAGTTGTATCAAATATGCTTAACACTAGACTTCATTGAGATCCAGTCAAATATTCGATGTCCTTTTAAATGCCAGATAATTGTGCCAAAATATTTATGAAGCATTAAGAACAGTATTACAGTGTCACACTTCTTAAATAGCTGTTATGTTTTCTAAGTACATGATTAATAAAAATGTTCTTATGCACACGGGTAGTTTTAATATATGCTTCATACTTCCCTTTTAAGCACAACTTTTTAAAAAAATGTGCCACTATTGTCAATCAATTTAGAAAAATGACTGGTAAGCTAACTTTTGTAAGAAAAGTAATGCAGATGCAACATGGGAATCAATGCACTGTAGGTAGAGTCTATCACCATCAATGAGTAGATGAAGGATATGATTCATACTCATTAATTTTCTGTCTTCCCATCCGGGGATTCCAGTTCAACTTAAATCCAGTCAATTATTCCAGATGTGTATCTAATGGCTGGAATTGCCCAAGTGTTGATAGCCTTGATGGTATTTCCTTCACTGGGTCCCTCATTTCAAAATGAAAATGGTTCAGTGGAGATGCTAACTTCTACTACCAACTCCCCACCTCCCGGGTTTCTCTCTACTGTCTGAGCTACTTTTGGCAAGACTTTAATTTTTTTTTTAACTTGGATAGACCTTTGCACTTCTTCCAATTCTACTTCTGTAAATGTGTTCTTTCACATTATAAATCAACATTGATATGCTAGCCTATTACTTCTGATTTTGGATGCTGCTTTTTCCACAACTAGTACATTATTTTCGGGTATCCTTTTCTTATTGGATTTGATTTGTAATACCAAATCATTGTTTCTTTGTTTCCGGTCTTTGTATAGTTGCAATGGGTAAGCAACTATTCTTCCAGTAGTTTTGGTTGCTCAGCCAAAAGTCATGAATCCTGAATGCCACTTGTCCCCAGATGTCCAGGAACCTTTGCTGAATTGGGTGATGACCAGTTGGGTGTAGGTATCTGTAAGTTACATCTCACCCCATTGTTTATGGGAAAGACACTTCATCTAGCTCCTCTAATGAGACCTGTCCAGGGTGGTTGAACCTTTGGCATAGCTCTCACCTTCCTCAGTGCCTACAAGCCCTACAACCATGTTATCCCACCATTTTTTTCCCTCTCCAGCTTTTCTGAGCAAATCAGTATAAAATTCCTCCCACCTCCCCAGCTGCTGATTATATTAATGTAACATCTCAAAGGTTAAGAATATTTATTGTTGTAGCACTATACTTTGATACTGAAGTGGCTTTGGCAACTCAAAATGCCTTCTATTAACATTGGCTATTAATCCATTTGTAGCCCGGTCAGATAGGCTGGCCAAATTAAAGATCACCTGGCCATGCCCCACACTATTCCCAGTGAGACCACCATGCATTTTATGTAAACCAACTTTCAGAAAATATAGATAGGTTAAAATAGTGTGTCCCCTTAGTGGCATTAGGGAAAGGAGTCTGACTCAGCTCAGCTTTCCTCACAAGTTTCTTTTTGCTGGAAGTTGGGAGCTTTTTCCAAGCTACCTTGAGTCTCTAAAAAAAAAATCCCCACAGGATTTAGATCTTATGGATGAAAAAATACATATAAATGCCTTATATAAACATTGCAGATAAAATGTGTTTATTTGTGTAACATAACGCCAACCTCAACCTATTCCATTTTACTGTAAGTGTCCCATCGTTAAAAGCATTAATGAATCTTCTGCTTGTTATTTTCAGTAACCAAAACCACATAATTCCTGAACAAGACTCCAGGAACAGTCACTATCATTTTTATCCTTTTTTTTTTACCTGCCATATTTTGTGTGCATAACGAAACTATCCGATCCTCAGTTGCAGTGGATAGTAACTTCGCTTCTGCAGTGTGTGAATCAGATGCTCAATCATGCTAACCAGATCAGGGATGTAGAAATATTAAAAGAGAGGAAGAGAAACTGATGCTTTCTGGAAACAAATGGCTTTTTCAGAAAAAGGTGGGTTTTATGAAGGCCACAGTAGAAGAAGGGGAAGGATTAAATTCTTCTCCCTTGGGCTATTACCCTAATCCTGACTGAGATTTACTTCCATTATTTATTCAGAAAGGGAATATGGGTATTAGACATGGATACAGGTTTAACCTTATACATATTTTTTTACATAAGTGCAATGTCGGCTAAACAGAAATTTAGTTAAAAAAAACATGTTATTCATAACAAGGTTCTGGGAAACAGAGTTAAATCATTCTCTCCTAGCACTATAGTTCAAATCATCTAATGCTCTAATTTTTGTCAATCTCCCTGACTTTGAAACTGACCAGGTTCTACAGGCCTTCAAAAATCAATTTGCTCCACAGGTAGTCCTTGATTTACGATCACAATTGATCCCAAAATTTCTGTTGCTAAATAAAACATTTGTTAAGTGAATTTTGCCCCATTTTATGAACTTCCTTGCCTCCATTGTTAAGTGAACCCCTGCAGTTGGTAAGAGTTAGTAACATGGTTGTTAAGGGAATCTGATTTCCCCATTGTTTTGCTTGTCAGAAGGGATCACATGACCCCCAAGGGACAGCAAAGGTCATAAATATGAACCAGTTGCCAAGCGTCTGAGTTTTGATCATGTAGCTATGGAGATGCTGCAATGGTCATAATCATGAAAAATAGTCGTAAGTCACTTTTATCAGGACGGTTGTAACTTTGAACAGTCACTAAATGAACTGCTGTAAGTCAAGGACCACCTGTATAGCCCAAGAATCTGCTATTAGGATCAAAGAGATTCAAAAATGGTTTAGATTTGAAGTGTCTCAAGATCAGTTCTTGGATCTTCTGTCTTAGTTATACTGGTGGTCTTTGACTGTAATGAAAGTTTGATTTGATTAATTAAATGGTGGTAACAAAATATATCTTTCAATGTCATAAAATAATGGAAACAAAGATAATGATCAATCAATTGTCTCTGAAAATTTTGACAATTTCTAATAATGGATTCCCATATATCCCCTATTTGAAAGGAATATTTAAAAGGAAAAAATAACCGGGAACATGACTCAATCCATTATCAGAGGACATCTTGGTTCAGACCACTCCTGCTGGGAAGCCTAACTGAATATTTAAGCACTGATACAATTTTTTAAAAAATCAACAAATGTTGAAGAATTATTGAGCTGCGAACGGATCCTAAATCAGAAGGTATTGCTAGAGGATGCATAAAAGTCTTGCAATTAAATCAAATCTTTTGAAGGCACTTGCCTTTTATTAGTCCAGCACTTAAGCTTTTCTTTCAAGAATTAATCCCTTTTTTTCCCTCCCACCAACTCCCTTCAGTTGTAGAGGAGCCAAATTAATTATTTTACTGCTTATCTTCAATCTACACCTCAAGGTCAATGTGTGTCTGTCAGCGTTCAGCTGGGTAAATGATCCTTTATTCACTAGACGGCAACGCTGCTAAAGTCTTTTCTTAGGATGTCTAGTCTATTAATCCAGTTGCTAATTGACTCTTTAATGATGCAGCGAGAAAACAAAGAAAATGGGAAGTTCTGAAAGAGCACGGAGAAAATCCATGGCAGCTAAGCCAGCCCCCTTTGCACAAAGATGAAATGGATTTCTATAAGCAGAAAATCAAAATGCAAAAGAGAGAGAGAGAGATAGAGAGAGATAGAGAGAGAGAGAGAGAGANAGAGAGAGAGAGAGAGAGAGAGGAAAATGCCCATAATGGTATTTATCTCTGGCAGGAGAGGCTCAGACCCAGTTTCCACATTAATGTTTTGGAAATGACTACTGTGCTGACAGGGTTAAATGCAATAAGCTCAAGGGAACCAAGCATTTTGAAATCCAAAATTCCAACGTAGCCTCTGAGTTAATCGGAGTGATTTGCAGTTGCGCATTATCAGTTCGTTTAAAATACAGATACAGCAATTGATGCAAAGTCAAGAATAGCAAAGCTTTCCATGATCTAACCCACATCTTGGGCACAGAAGCAACAGCTAATAAGATGGCCATTTTAATTTTTTTTAAAATAAAACAGTGGAAACTCACATATTACAATATGAAACCCACAAACACAGTATATGGGAGGGCCCTCACAGTCCACAGTTCTATTATCTGTGGCTTCTGTGAAACTTTCATGAAAAGTCATTTTGAAACTTTTCTACCTAACTTCATCATGTTTGTAAATCCCCTTTTGATTATTTTCTGCGCTTCTTGTCATCGTCTTTATTTTCCCTTTGATTGCACTTTTAAAATTAATATAGTGGATGGCCAAAAAAAGGAAAAGAAACCAAATTGTTGGGTGCCTTGGTAAAATTTCAGTCTGCTTACAGTTTAAATCTCACGTTTTGTTATTTTGTGCATCTGCAAAATGGTTGATGTGCTTTTCTTCATGTATATATATTTTGAGGCCTCGCTACAGTTTTGTTAACAGCAATTGTGAGGCACAAATACAACCTGTGCAGGTAATACAGACTAGTGTACAAGTCATTTTAAAAAATTGCTACTGATATAAACCAACATTAGGGACAATCAAGAAAAAGATGCTGAATTTAAATTATATAGATGCAATCTAATACTTCAAACATGAAAGAGATTTCATATTTTAAAATCTAAAAAAAAACAAAACAGTTTGAATTTGAGTACCCAGAAGGAAGGAACTTTAACAATCACAGTGGTACAGATGGTGAAGCCGATAATGCAATGTGGGAATTAGAATATGAAGCATTTTTTTTTAAAAAAATCTTATGTTAATTATTTTTTTCATGACTGCAACCACAGGTCACACACTCTAGATGCAATGGCAATCTCAAATATCCTATGTGCGGGGTTTTTTTTTTTTTTTAAAGAAAAAAGCCCTTTCAATGTGACTTACTTAAATCTGGGTGTTACTTCTTATGTGACAAAGGCTTTCTTTGTATAGACATCCATTCATTTCCAAAAAGCTACGACACACTATTGGGGCTGTGTTCAACACGGTGCAGAAGAATCTATGGAAGGATTTTGAAAAAGTTCCTTCCATACCACCCACAGTTTCCACCAGTCATTGTTGCCTAGAAGAAAGAGAAGGAAAACCAACAGAAGCCAATTATGTGCTTCAGGCAGATCAAACTAGCACTTCTTTTGAAATGGTCTCTTCTGGCTTCTGCTGCCCACTTGTAGATGCTAGGCCTGGCTCTGTAGCACCATTCCGTCAAACTCTGGCCACACTTCCCCCACCCACACCCTCATTGATTGACAATTGCTTCCGTTTTAAAAGCCACACAGTTGCTTCCCTTCTTTTCGCCAGACACAATGAGGCACTTACACGGTTAAACCACTCACAAACACACCACAAATATTTGGCTCTTGGAAAGTAAAATGTGAGAGAGAGAGAGCACAGCAGAACTACATTGTGACTCATTAATGGGAGAGCTGAAAGTGCCGTGGTTACAGTCTGGCAAAGACCCCGAACAGTACAAGTGTTTGGGAAGTCATCAAGCAGGCCTTTTTAAGATCAAAAACACATGATATAACCACACATAGCACTTTATGACATTTGAAACTGTAGGATGAAGAGAGGCCTAATTTAATCCATGTGGTTCTGGACGTTTGATGTTAATAGACCTATTCTTGCTGTGCGGGGATGCAATACGGTCTTTAATAAAACATGGCATGGCTTGTAAAATCATTTGCCCTTGGAAATTAATTTTGTTCATATTTATGCTCAATAATGCACATGTGCGGGTAAAAGGTTTTGTGTGTGTGCCCTATATATCCTTTGTGAAGGGATAATGAATTTCAGGCTTCAAATGCTTCTCCGCCTTTGAGTAAAATGACAAAGCTGAGTGCACATGTTGTGGGCAGTGGGTAGAAAAGTATTAAGCATGAAAGTATTAAACCCATAAAGCCACTTTATGTTTCCATCCACATCAACAAGCTTTGTTTCCTTGGTCAGCTAAAGTGCCTTGAATATAGTGTTGAATATAGTGTTTCCAAACTACTTTAATTTGAATGAGTTATATTCTTCATTTTCCTCAATGCTTGAAAATCTTTTTGTCCATGAGAAGTTGGTTACCAGCTTAGGTATTTCAGCTTTTTGGAAGATTCACTAACCTGATAAGTGGACTATGTAGATTCTCAGTCATCTAGGTTATGGTTGTCCCAAGGATGCTTTTTTTCAAGAGGCAACTGGACTTTCTTGTTCTTTCT
>AZIM01000464.1:110348-121000 GCA_000516915.1 Ophiophagus hannah | reverse complement strand
ATATCCCCCATCGGCACCGCCATCCCTCAACCGCCACTGCCAGCTGCCACCGCCGTCGCCAGCTCGGCCTCCGCAGAGCTGTCGTTGCCACTGCCCCGCCGCTGCTCTGCCGCCACCACCGCCATTTCCATCAACTCTGCCATTGACCAGAAGTTCTTGGATCCCTATGTATCTGCTAAATTGGTTCCAGTCTAGTCTGCTGAGCAAAAAAAAACCCTGTCCAGTTTAAAGATTTCCAGGACAATATATAAAAAATATTTGCATTTCATAGATCAGCAGTTGTTCTTACATTTTTTTTCTAATTTTTTTCATCAAATTTATAATGCCAATGAAATTGTTGAAATGAGCAATTTAAAAAAAATGAAGGGAATAAATTTTATTATTTATCTGTTAGAACATTTATGTACTGCCAATTCCATATGGATTCCTGGCTGTTTGTGCAACATACATCTTCCAAAGAGTACTGAAGGTCAAGTTGATTCTGTAGTTGTAGTCTATGTCTAGGAGACATAATGGATATTAAGTCAATGAAATTAAGTAAAACTCCAGTTCCAGATGGCTTTCCTATAGATTGGTATAAGATATTGACTTTCTCACTCCCATGCTGTTAGAGTTTATAATTATGCTTTCTTTACAAAAAGTTTTCTTCTCTTTCTTGGAGGATGTTTTTACAACTATAAAAAGAAAGGCAGAAATCCTGCAAAACATATGATTTCGCCTGGTTTTGTTTTAAAAAAGTGCATGACAAAATGTTGACAGCAACTTTTTCTCAAAAGACTCTAAATCAGCACCCCTCAACCTTTTGGGCACCAGAGACCAGTTCCATGGAGAGAGGTTTTCCCAGAGACTGGAGGGGGCTGGTTTTGTGGCCTGCCTGCATCCCACAGATGAGGCTTAGCTTGTGTGCGTTCTAACATGCCACGGCCCAGTGCTGGTCTAAGGACCAGGGGTTTGGGACCCTTGCTCTAAATCAGGGGTGTCAAACTCGATTTCACTGAGGACCACATCAGGGTTGTGTTTGACCTCAGGGAAAAAGGGGTGTGTGGCCAGGGTGGGCATGGCCAGCTTGATGTCACTCGTGTCAGGGGCACCTGTGGCGGCCCAAGCACTCTGCTAGTGTGTGCAGCTCTTGTGAGCTCTGTTTTCTGCTAGGATGGCTCCTGCAACCCTCTACCAGCAAAAACGGAGCTCAGGAGAGCCATGTGTGGCCCTTGCAAGTTTCTTTTTCAGGTGTGACAGCCTCCTGAAACCCTCTGCCAGTGAAAATTGAGCTTGGAAGGGTGGCCCTCTTGAGTTCCATTTTCGCTGGCAGAGGCACTGCAAGCCAGTCCTTTGCTGTTTCCAGGGCAGCCTCATGGGCCTGATCTAAGTACCCTGTGGGCCTGATCCGCCCCCTGGGCCTTGAGTTTGACACCCCTGCTCTAAATCATATCACCATGTATGGTGTAAATTATACCATATGTCTAAATTGTATCACCATGTTCAGCCTTGATAATATAGATCAGGGGTGTCAAATTCATGTTGTCACAGTGACATATTGGGACTTTTTTTCCTCTTCGTTAAACCAGGCATGGGCATGGCCAGTGTGTGATGCGCCTGGCCTGCAGGACTGGGAGTTTGACAGCCCTGATGTAGATAATGTACTTTTGTAAAAGATGTCAGCTGATAGTTAACATTAGACTATTAATGGATATATTCCCCAGCAGATACTGGCTAGAATGCTGGTTATATCTGATGGTGGTGACAGCCTTCCATTAGGTATGCTTACATTTTTAGAGCACACCTAAGATAAATGCTGTTTTCCTTCCAAGGTTGTTGGTTATATTTTCTATTTCTTTATGAAATTTATGTGATTTATCTCAAACCACTACAGTATATTGTACAAATATTAATTGATTCCTTTGATATCATGCCAGGGATTTAGTTTTTGTTTCAGTTTGTCTCAGGGTAGGTGGCTTCCAGAGAGAGCTTGCCATTTTCCCTGATGAGCTGGTGACAGTTCAACCAAGGTTTAAGTTGCAGCCTGGAACAGGCAGATGAAAGAGGCCTTGGACCATATTGTTCCCATGTGGCCTCTCCCTCTGTGCCAATTTTGGGGTACGGCTTAGTTTCCCAAGGAACTCTGGGATCCAAAATGCCAGAAGCACCACCTAGAATCACATTGAAGAAAGACAAAGAGGGATATGAAATTGAACATGGATAAATAATAATATGGTATAAGAGTAAAAAAAAACATTGCTATTTCTCCACCTTCATTACATCTACCAATGGTTGTCCCGTGGCCCTGGTTAGGATGACCAGGAGGATGACTCTACTGAGGAAGGATGAGTTAAAAAAATGTTTACTCCAATGGAAAGACCCTGCAGCCTCCAGTTTGAAACCTTAGATTGAAGTCAACTTAATTTTCTCTTGCATTTTGTTACTGTTTCTCTTCGTTTTATTCACCCTCCACCCAAAACAATTGATGCACCAAATATAGTAATACGCAGACGATAATACATGTTCTGTTTGTTCAAGGAGTAGGCAATATGCAATTATGGGTAAAGAAATGAAAACTGTCACCTCATTTTTCAGGTAGCATGCCAGATCCAGAAGCATCTTCAAGCTGCATACTTTGTCTGACAAAATATCACCTTGAGTTGGGCTGCTAACTTCAGTTAGGATTTAACTTCAGTTTCCTTCCCTGCTTAATTTCTTCTGTAAAATCAGACACTGCTTTCAAAAAGGAGTGAATCACCTGTCAGGTGAAATGATCACTTTTAAGCTTTGGTGATGGTCACAGAGCCACCTCCTCATTTACCACCAAAATTAGCAAAGATGCTGAAATTTTGAAAGTATTGCTAATGATTTTGAACTGGGTTTATTTTCTGCTGAATTCTAGTAGTCCTGCCATAGTAAGGGAAATGATTAAGAATGTCCAAATGTATATTGTGTTTTTTTTTACCTTAAGGCAAAATCAAGCAGGTTTTGATCTAGCTTTGGCACTGTCACTATTCCCCCTTCCCCTTGCAGTCTGTTATTCTCCTTGAAAATCTGGCAAATTTCTCTAGAACAACACAAGAAATAATAGTGTGACCAGCAAAAGCGGGGGGGAGGGCTCTGAAAATTAAGTCCTTCCTACAAATGTGCTGAGTAGAAACGTTTTCAGAGTCTCTTCCATGTAGCAGGACCCAGCCTCAGATCTAATTTTAAACAGTAACATTTGTTGTGGACAGATTTGGTTGGGGTTTTTTTCCCTTTTTTTGGGGAAATATAAATGAAAACATGAATTGGTTTTATTTCAGGATTCACAGGCATAGTGTAGTGAGGAAACAGTCCAAGTAATCCATTGCAGCTTTCCAGGTGTACTGTTCTCACTAGAGCCTATGCAAAAGACCCTTGTCATCATGTACAGGTAAATTAATTTCAAGCAAATGGTGTTCACCAATATTTAAAACTACCAAGAATGAAATACAAGACCACAGAGCCTTTTCTATCACTCTTGGTGGAATGGAGAGAGAATTGCATATTTACATTTTTCTCCTGTGGTTTTTCTTCACTCACAAATTCATATTTCTGGGGAGAAGCTAAGAATGGGAAAACTGGGAGACACTTTTTTTTTTTCCAGAAAATAGCTTGGAAAGAATCAAGCCTTTTCTCCTTGGGATTTTTGTAAGAAAGCTCATGGAGAATAATAGACTACAGGGTGAACGTGGCAATAGAAATAGCACTGATTACCCTTGGAACATATATTGCCTATTGGAATCATTTTGGCAGGGTTTTCTTTCCCTGAGAACCACAATGATTTTCCTGCATACATTTGCTTGATTTTGAGCTTGGAACCTAATCAGTTAAAAGGCCTGGTTAGTACGTGGAAGAAAGACACACCCATCCATCCATCCCAGAAATATCAGAACTGTATAATAAACCAAATATTTGGAGGGGGGGAAATGTCAGGAAAAGACAATGGCAAATTACTTTTGCAAAACTGCTTAGAAAACTCAATAAAATGCAACATCACACCATGATTGCTGTCATTAAGCAAATCCAATGATGACATTAAATGCAACATGCTTGCTATTTGTGACCTCTTATTAGGTGACCTCTTTCAATTGATTTTGCTTGTTGGAAGCCACCAATGACATCACAAATGGTGATCATGTAACCTCAGGACCCTGAGACATCATAATTGGGAGCCGGCCACCAACCACTTGGATCATAATCAAATAACCTCGGGGACACTGCAATGGTCATAACTTCAGGGACTAGTTACAAGTCAGCTTGTAACTGAAGTTCAGCTTCATTGTAAATTCAAACAGCCTCTGAATGAATGCTCATTAAGCAATGATCACCTGTCCCTGTAGTCATCCTGAACTGAGGTCAGTTGGAAGAAGATTTTCATACTTACCTGTGGATGGAATGCATCCATGATGCTGATACAGTCTGCCCAGTATGGCATCCTGGTTCCCACAGTGACCAACTGGACAATCTTGAGAGTTTTGTCCTGCAGTTGTTCCCTCACAATTAAAGGCATAATGGCTCAGTGGCTTAATGATTCTGGAGATGGTCTTGTCTCTAACGGTTCAAGTCCCAGCACTGTGTGGTGTGATGAGCTCCCATCACTCACTTCAGCTTCTTCTCACTTAGAAGTTCGAAAGCATGTGCTATGCAAGTAGATAAATAGGTACCACTTCTATGGGGAGATGAGCCAGTGCTTCATACGGTCAATCAGAATCCTGCCAGTGCTGAATCTTTTTGGTTATGACACCTGTTTGTGAGGTGGCTTTGGTGAAGGGATAGGGCCTTGGGTGATGCTGTAGGAAGATCAGTCTCCTGTGTGCATCTTGGGAAGCACGTGAACATGAACCAAACAGAGCAAGCAAATCAGCAGCCAAACTACTATTCTGCATTAGCATTGTATTTTCCAGGGTAATGTAACATTGCCATATGCTAAATAAATAAATCCCTCACAGTTGATTCTTAAAGACATATGGTTTTGGCAGTTGCATGTAACTTTCATGACAAATAGTTTTCAAAGATCCAACTTCCCAACCTAGTTTGAATTCTTTGAAAGAAGGATTTCCTTGCATGTTCCTATCACTGATGCAAAATAGCTGCCTGAAAGCTAAAGTATACACTTTTAAACTCTTTGGTGTCATCTTTTTGTGCTATTTAGCAAGGCTGTGGTTAAATGTCATTGTCCTGACAAAACTTCTCTCACTGCCACCGTGTTAGCTTCCTTTAACTCAGGGAAGTTAAACAGTGGAGTATGTTAGTGCATAAGCTTTTCACTCACTGAGATATTGAATTCTGATCTTTAATAAACCAATAATGATTTTCTGCACTGCTTCTGTTTGCTTATTTAAGCTCCATTGCCATAAGAAAAGGTTGACATAATTTAATCAGATTGCATTTTTCATTTTATTTTTTATTAATGCTGCCAGTGGGCACCGAGCATAGTGATATTTTTTTGCAGTTCTCAGAAGCAGAACATTCTTTCCTTATTAGGCTTGGAACCATGAGTGGCTGGGGAACAGTGGTTAAACACACAAAGGGTAATACATCAGTGAATGGAGGCACTGTTTTCTTCATGCAGGTATGAAAATGTCTTCACTGGGACAAGAACTTTAACTGGTTCTGATGGACATCATGTGGACAAAATTTATTGGGCAAGATTTTTACTTAAATAAAGGAGGATTAAGGAAGTAATTATGAAACAAAGCATCTGCAAAATCTAAGATCTTAGGAAAAATCTGCAAAGAATTTCCTAGTGGTAAAATATCTTAGGTCCTAATTCAACAGTGCTTGATCATTTCTGATCAAATCTATTCAAACTTGGGTTTGCTGAAACCATTCTCTCTTCCAATACATGCACTTTTTGTATTCAGTTTTTCATTAGGGGATTCCACTGCAAAATTTGGAAAAGAAAGAAAGAAGAATGTATTTTGGTAAATGTTTTCATATGGGAAGTGCGAATTAGGTAAAGCAGAATTAATATGTGAACTCAATAGTCTTCTCCCTTATTGCTAATGAAGAATTGAGTTAGAAAAATATGAAGCAATATACTAAGTTAAAATGTCTGTTGTTTGTCTAATCAAAGTTGCATTTGGAAACATTATTTGTTCCATGGGAAAGCACAGTAAGGTATAATGTGGCAACAAATCAATTTTAAAAATCACTAAATATGCACTTGGTTCCTTGCCTGCTAAATATTGAGAATAGATGTGGACAAAAATAATTCCATCAGAAATCTTTGGCATATCTTAGAATCACAGTAGAGAAAGGTGTGTTGAAATTCTGAGTTGGGAAGGCATTGTGTGAGGGAGGTGGAGAGGGCAAGTAGTAGGTTACAGATAATTTATTTCTCTTCTTAGCCAGCTTGGTCTAGTGGTTAAGGTGCCAGGCTGGAAACCAGGAGACTGTGAGTTCAAGTCCCATCTTAGTTATGAAAGTTAACTGGATGAGTTTGGACCAGTCACCCTCAATCAGCTCAATCCTCCTCACAGGGTTGTTTTTGTAGGGAAAATAGAGGTGGAAGATATATTTCTCACCTTGGGGGATTTATACAAGTAATAAAGGTTGTTGCTAGTTGCAAAGTCATGTCTGACCCATTGTGACCCCATGGACAACGTTCCTCCAGGCCTTCCTGTCCTCTACCACCCCCTGGAGTCCATTTAAGCTCACGCCGACNTGAGTTTCATCTTCAAGACCTGGCCTTCTAAAGGAACTACTTTCTAAATAAAGGTAGGATATAAATAAAAGAAATCTGAAAAATGGTTTGGAAATTATAAGAGGGGAAGTGGTGATTATGCCTAGCTAAAAGTGGAAAAGGATATTGGGGACCCCATTTCCTGGGAGAACCGTCTTTCCTTTAGAATAAATGTTATGGAAAAGGGACAATACTGACAATATATTATATGGAGAGAAGCAAGCATGAGAAAACCATAGAGAGGCGAGCTTGGCCTCAACAGAACAAAGATGCTCCCCCGATATACTGGCATCCCAAAAGCTGTATTCCAATTCTCTTTTATCATGTTTCATTCTGTTGTTGACTTGGTTTAACCCAGCCCTCCATCGCTGGACAGCTCCCTCGTGAAAGTCACTAATGATATTTTACAGAGTTGCTGTAAATAATTCAGTGCCAGTGTTAATAATGTATAGCAGAGGAAGAAAGGAATTAAAAGGGATAGCCAAAAGGGGGAAGGTAAGTGTTTGGTAACAATATGAAACAAAGTCGAAAGAGTGAAGGAAGGCTACTTGTACAAAAAAGAAATTAAGTCTTGATGGAGTAGAGAGAAACAATTGCTATTTGCATGTAAAATCAATAGAACCTTCTATCAAAATGAAGCATTTTGAAATCTTATTCTGCCTTAAAAAAAAAAGCTGCATGGGAAAGAAAGAAAGCTTTGCTCAAGAGGTGATTGTAGAAGGAAAGACAAAATATTCCTGCATGTATCCACTACAAGAGGAAATGAAAATGAAACTCCACATGACTTCCTGTAGCTTTTGGGAGAGGAATGAGCTAAATAGGTATGCTGTGCTTCCAACCTAGTCATGCAGCTGTGAAAACGTGTACACAAAGCAGCGTGTTTAACCTCATCTTGAATATGTCCCTGTTTGAGTCCACACCAATGACTATACATTTAAAACCCAGGGTGGGGAAATTGGAAGATTGCATGGATCCATTGTGTCAAAATGCCATGCTTTCACTTGTTATTTCAAACAATTTATAGTATTATAAAGATGTGTTGTAAATCAGAAAGAGGGGTAGATTATACAGAGAAAATCATTTGTAGCAGGTGTTATCCTGATTATCAGCAGACATTTTAATGTATATAACTATCTTTGCCTGAAATGACTTGTGATGAATGATTTCGCAGAAGTAGATCCCATAGTCTTCAATTGGGCACCCTGCCCAATATAACAACTGCACAAGATCTCAGCTTCAAATGAGGATTTGATTCTTTTATAATAATTTTGTGAATCCTAAAAAAAAGCCAGTGCATTTGTGTGCGCAGGTTGATTTTATTGGCTGAAAGAAAACACCTTTCAAGGGTATCCTGCAAAGATGAGCTCAGAATAATCATTACCAATTAGCAAAAATTATTGGGTCAAACAAATATATGACCCTTTCAGTTGAGAAATTCTCTCTCTCTTACACACACACAGAGAGAGTATTGGGCTGGTTTTTTTTAAATGGATCCTATATAAAACAATCACAGCTGAGACTTTTTAAATGTTATGTGTAGGTCTTAAACATTAGGATCTCCTTATGATGAAATTATGACAATATATTCCATGTGAATTGGGGGCACATGACCTGATCTAACAATTCCTTGATATCTCATTTGACAGGCTTGGAAAGTTATTTCTGTCCCCTAAATGTACTTGTTTGTAAGCAAGGAATAATGAAGATCTTGGTGACGCATGATGTTTAACACAAACATAGCCATATGTTAGGTGTTGACACTTCTGAAACTCTCAGGAATGAACAGAGAAGGCTGGAAGGAATTCTAGGAAGAAAAAGGAAAATCAGATCCACTGATCTCTCTTAATCTTATCTTATCTCTAATGGCTAACTTTTTCTGGATTCTGCCTGGCTTAATGGTTCAAGCACAGTTACTAAAAGGTAGAGCAGATATGTGGAACTCTGCCCTGTAAATCAGCAGCCTAGATTTATTAAGCATTTTATAGACACCAATCTGACAATTTTTTGTACCCCATAGTATTCATTTGCTATTGGCTTTTATCTTTATTTTGGTTTTATTCTTTAGAATGTTGGATTAGTTTTCCAGAATTTTAGGTTCAAGTTCTTGCTCTAACACAAAGCGTACTACCTAATGGCAGGGGTGGGATTCTACCGGTTTGGCCCAGTTCGGGTGAACCGGTAGCTCTAAGGATCAGCTGGGAGCGAAGCAGTTTGGTTTGCTCCGATGATCAGCTGTTGGGTATGCCTGCCCTCCCGGGTTCTAGGCTGTGCTTTATATCCTGTTTTCCAAGCTCATCTAATTCATGAAACACAGCAGATTGCTGAACATCAGCTGTTTAACCCACAGGGATTTCTGGAGAAGGTCAGTAGCAAACACCCTGCATGTGCGCAAAGCACTCCTACCTAATAGGGTTATTTTTCAGCCTGCCTTTCTCACAGAGGAGAAAAAACAATTTGTAATTGCCTGAGCTCCTTTAGGAGAGATGGGTGTAGAAAGAACAGAACAGAACAGTTCTCATAGCCTAGATTTCAGAATCATACACACATGGCTTATGTCTGAATAAAGGTTTTTCTCTCTCCTCCTTCACCTACAGTCTCTACCTATGCAAAACCCCAAGTTGATATGAAGTATCCCAAACCCTGGGAGACAAGAGGCAGGTATATGCAGAAGTATCACCCACTTCCAATCCTACTGAAAGAAGATGTTCAGTGATGGTTCTGAGAACATAATCCATCTTTGGCTTTCATCTACTAATGAATTTAACATCAGTTTTGATCATAAAGGCACTTGCTGATAGGCAGTGGAAAATGCATCTGTCTTTCTATTTGATAAAAATACATATTTCCTTCTTTTGGGTGGGGAAGTTAGAAACAAACTTCCAGAACTGAAATGGTGGTCCTATTGGTGGTCCTAGCACAATATTCCAAAACAGAGCAAATATATGCAGCTCCATCTTTTGAGGTTAGAGGGCTTTTGAAGAGGAAATTCTGACATAGGATTTCCTTTTCTCTTTGTTCTCAAAGAGAAAGTCTTCCAAGGAGGTATAACATAGAGAGCAGGACAGGGATGACTCACTGGTGCCCAAGTCCCTTTCTAAATGCCCTTCTGCCATATTCACAAACTTGAGTAAATGTAGGGCAGTGCATGCTCTTTTTCTTATTTGATTTGCTTGTTTGTTCTTTGCACAAGAGGTATGGAAGGACACGGGCAAAATCACTTCTGCTATCACTAACTTACTTACATATTTTCTTCTCTATATATGGTCAGGGAGGGGATGTTTCCAGTAATCACACTCCAGTCTCAAGTAATTTCAAGAACAAGGCTTCAGCATCCGGTAGGGAAGATTAAATATCTTTAAAATGCAAACAAGATGAATCTTTTAAAAGCTTCCAAAGAGTTTTGGAGCCATAAAGTCCTCTCAACCATCCAATGCCAGTTCCCTTTACAAAAGATGCTCTTAAGTTAGCAGAGCTTCTCATTTGTCAGTTCAGAGAATTCTCCCTGTCTCCTCTGCTGGCTGTATAATTTAAGATGACTCATTGTACAGAAAAGTTCACCTTCCATTATAATGTTTTCTTTAGTAAGCACTCTTCTACGAGTGCTGTAGTGTAAACAGGAATAGCTACGCATACGAACATTTATTAAATACTGATGAATATTTCAATACCTAAGGGAGAGCAATTCACAGCTCAATCATTCAGGCCATTTTAAGTGCAGCACAAGACAATTCCTCTACATCTTCCATTAATATTTTATTGCCCATTTTATTCTGTTTACCTTTTTGGTTAATATATAATTTAAAAAGGGAAGGGAAGGAAGGAAAAGGAAGGGAAGGGAAGGGAAGGAAGGAAAAGGAAGGNGGGAAGGGAAGGGAAGGGAAGGGAAGAACTGAACTGAACTGAACTGAACTGAACTGAACTGAACTGAAATGAAACGAAACAAAACAAAACAAAACAAAACAAA
>AZIM01000464.1:13330-39255 GCA_000516915.1 Ophiophagus hannah | reverse complement strand
CAACAGCTCAGTATGTGATCGATGGTTTCCATCGTCCGCTTCTTTGCAGAGTCTGCATTTGGGGTCATCAGCAGATTTCTCTATTCTGGCTTTGATTGCATTCGTTCTGATGGCTTGTTCTTGGGCTGCAAGAATCAGGCCTTCTGTCTCTTTCTTCAGTGTTGTTGTTATTGTTGTTGTTATTGTTGTTATTGTTGTTATTGCTGTTATTGCTGTTATTGCTGTTATTGCTGTTATTGCTGTTATTNTGTTATTGTTATTCATGTTATTCATGTTATTCATGTTTTGCATGTACGTTTCTTGGAGTCTGTTACAGTGTCTTTTCCCTTGACTCACACTTCTTTTTTAAAATAAAAATTTCAGTTTTGTTGCAGATATCACAGGAGTTTTTTAAAAGAGGAAAAAAGAAAAATATCATTTGCTAAAAGAAATACTCCCTCTTTTCTGAAAAGGGTTGTGAATGTACAAATAACATTCTTATTACTTTGAGTATAGTACGACTCTGAATTTTGTGCATTAGAAATAGCTTTACTCAGCTTATTAGGAATTTTTCATAGTAAAAATTCATAGAATTGCTACCAAATTCTTCAGTTTCCCAGTTTGCCTGCCTGCCTGCCTGCCTGCCTATCAAGGAATTGAAGTTGCCTTCTATTTATTCTTGATTTTTTTAAAAAAATGAACTTCTTTCATAATAAAATTGGATCAACCTAAGAGAGAGTGGATAAAAACAAATAAAAATAAGTAATGCCACGTTCAATATTTTCTTCAGTACAAGTTTGCAGACCTCATGAAAATGTTGGGATTCTTTAATCCAGTGGTAGTTTGGTAGCTGAGGAATTCTGGGAACTAAAGTCTAGACATCTTCAAGCTGCCAAACTGAGAAACACTGCCTTAATCGACATAGTTACCATAAACTTCCAAACAACTTTAAAATAATGTTAGCCTTTTAAGACTTGATTTTATTCGGGGCAATTAAGCGATAGTTACAGGTGTAACATACGTCCTCTAAATTGCAAAAAATGTATTTCAGGGCTTGTGGGAGATTTTTTTCATCTTCCTTTCTTAAGTATGGTTTTACAGAGCTTGTTGTTTCTCTAATGTCTGGCTCGCTACTGGATTAGAAGTGCTTGGAAAATATTCAACACCCTTGTGCCAAATTAGATAGTCGCCCAGGTTTTGTGTTCAGAAGACATCATAAAACGATGTGCAAGCCTTCCAGATCTTGCAAGGACTTCATTAATTGGTCAAATGAAGTTGCCCAGTAGTGGATGTTGGGTTGATTTTTCCCTACCTCCACATCAAAATAACTCTGTTTTGGGAAAGTACACTGTTATGGATATCTTTGTAATTTTTACTCAGTCTGTCCCAATTCCTCTGCATGAAAAGACTATTTATAAACCAGGTGAGGAAATCTCAGAAGTAGGGATGGGAAGAAAGGAAAAACTACTATTGGTTTATTTAGTGTAAAGGGAAGAGGAACAAAGTAAGTGAGAGATCTGGTATAAGGTAGAGCTATATGACAATACAAAACAGAAGAGTAAGAAAACATAACGAAGCTGCACTTCCAATCCTTTACTCAAGATAACTTGCTACAAATCCTAGAACATATTCAGTGATAATAGCCAGCCAGCTCTTTAACAGGTAAATGATTGTCCTTATACATAACTAAATAATATTAACATACGCTTGGAAATATATATTGAAAGAGGCACTCTCTATTTTATCATGCAATGGCCTCATTATCTGGCTGAAAAGGAAATATTTGCATGTTGCCTCTACCAATCTAATTCTAAATATTTATTTATTTGGAAAATAAGGCCTGGAAAAATAAATATGCTCTAAATCTCTTCCTAAACAAGATAAGCAAGATGCTTGTTACAACTCTGGTGGCAATTTATTCCACATTATTTGGGCTTGCATGGAGAAATTTGGCACAGTTATTCCTGTAAAAAATATCCAGAATGTGCTTCACTGATGATCTCAGGGAAAGTAGCATTTCTGTAAGTCGCTCCTAAATTTTGTAAGATTTTGTATACAAAGACTTGATTTGGGTTTGGAAAGCAATCCGCAGCAATGAAATTGTGTCAATATATGGTACTACAGAACCCGCATTGTGTTGCTGCATTTCTGATCCATCTTCAGGGAAAAATATATTGCAGTAAACCAACCTTCAGATTACCAGTATATTAGTTACCACCCAGATTGCTCTCCTCTGGATAAGGATAAACCTGGTTAGTCGCACACATCTGTTAAGGACCTCTTCACAAACAATACTATATGGCTTTCTGTCATAAGCAGATGAACCAGGGAAGTTCTTTTTCTGTTCCCTGAGTTTGGTTGTTTGCTTGCAAACATTACTCAATTAGGTAACATCATCAGTGCTAATCAGTGGTGGGATTCAAATAATTTAACAACCAGTTCTCTGCCCGAATGATTTCTTCCAACAACCAGTTCACCAAACTGCTCAGAAACTTAACAACCGGTTCTCCCGAACTGGTGCGAACTGGCTGAATCCCACCACTGGTGCTAATGAGTGTGAGGTTTATATACAGTAGCTTACCCTGCCTGTGTTGATGGGGGTATGGTTTTCTCTCCTTGGTAGTTCCTTGAATAGGATATTGTTTTCTCTTTGAATGTTTGTCTGGTCCTTGGTGGTCTCTGAGCTTGGTTGTTTGCTTGCAGACATTTCATTACCTGACTATGTATGATGTCACCCTGATTAGATATGATGTTACCTAGTCTGGAAATGAAACTAACAATCAACCAAGCTCAGAAAGTACCAAAGTCTCCACAGTTCAACCTTAAGGTACATAATGTTCTCTTTTATTATTTGGTCCTAATTCCTGCTTATCTGAGTGTTGAGTGCTGGAGAAGATGTGTTCTGATCTTGTTGTTTCATTTTTAGCTAGTTTATTGTATCTTTTGAATGGTGTGTAAATGTGGTTTATACTGTGTGTCTGTTAATAGCTGATTTGTTCTTATGCCAAGCTTTTAGAAATTCCCTAGCATTTTTTGATTTAGCTTGGTCTAGAATGCTCATGGGTTTCCCAACTGAAATTATGGTTTGTGAGATTAAAGAGTTTCAGTATGTCTTCTGACTGCTAGCTGGTGTCCATGGATGTGCTCTGCTAGTCTTCGGCCTCTCAGGCCTACGTAGAGGCCATTACTGTCCTAACACTATATGTTGTAGATTGTTCTTGTTTTATTCTTCTTGGATTACTGTGTCTTTTGGTTTACTTAAGATTTTTTTGAGAGATTTATTTGATTTGCATACTATGATGATGCTGTATGGTTGTAATAGTCTGCAATTTTTCCCCCAAGATGTTTTTGAGGTATGGTAGTTTTATCTTTTTCATAGCTTGTGTTGGTTGTGCTATAGTGGGTTAAATAGTCAAGCACTTTTTGAAAAAGTTGGGAATCCATTTTGTTGGAAGATATTGTATAGGTGGTCTGTTTCCTTTTTTGTTGTTCTGAGTTGCCACAATGTGTTTCTATTCAGCTGAATAATGTTCATACACAGCTCCTTTTGTGGGAAGTTGGATTATTACTTTGGTAGTGGAGCACTTGATTAATGAGAATTGTTTTTCAACAAGAAATTTCTGGGGAATTCCTGGAAGTTTGACACATTCAGACAATCAACCAGCAAAAGACATATAAACCACACTTTTACACCATTCAAAAGAGGCAATAAAAAAAGCTAAGAAAATAAAAAACAAAAAGTCCAGAATACATACTCTGTAGCAGTCTGCACCCAGATAAACAGGGATTAATACCAGACAAACAATCAAGAAGAAAACAATAACCTAATCAAAAAATTACCATACTCCCACCAACATTGGCATTGGAGAAAAACCATGCTCCCACCAACATTGGCAGGGATAACATTGTATACAAACAGGAACAACCCTTACTCCCTAGCAATGATGATGTTTTTTTAGTTGGGTAATGAAATATCTGGAAGCAAACAAACAACCTTAGCGAGCAGCAAGGACTCCATTGTTCAACCCCCAGCTAGATTTATTCTCTTCTATTGGAATCCTCTCTCTCTAAACCTGTTCCTTCCAGGAGAGTGCAAACTCTCCCAGAATAGGCATATCTCTTGAATCCTGAAGTACCCAGAATAGCTATACCTCCCTCTGTCTTCATCTTATTCTCCCACTTCTAGTTTTTTTAAGCTTGAAAACACATGGTGGTTCTAGTAATATCTATCACCCAAAACCACATGGGGAAAAAAACAACCTGAGCATCCTCAGCAGAGTCTGGACAACTATCCCCAAACCTGAGAATGATTTTCCCCAAAACCTTCATGTACATGTTAAATGACTCAGAGAACAAAATGGAGCCTTGCAGGAACCCCAGGAAAGTTCCCATGGGTGTAACAGAACTCTAACAATTAATCTCTGGTTGCAGTACAAGGAATAGGAGACAACCACTAAATAATAACAGTTTTAACTCTCTCCATTCTGCTCCAGCAAGAAACTGTAATTGACTTTTTAAAAGAAAACAACTACTCAAATATCTCAGAGTAGTAACCAAACCATGCTTTCCTGTTTCCTTCTGGGTATAGATTAGGTGGAAATGAAGGGGCTCCCTCTTTGTTTCAAAGCTGTCTCTGATAGACAACCCCCCCTTCCTTTTTCTGTTTCTTGTACTTTTTAGAAGGAGGNTTCAAACCTGTCTCTGATAGACAACCCCCCCCCCCCTTCCTTTTTCTGTGTCTGAACTTTATGAGAAGGAGGAATGTACATGATTCTTGCACCCGGGCAAAGGAAGCAATATTTGAAGCTCCCCCGTCCCCGCCATCTTTCTGTGAGCCAGATATTAAGAAGAATCCTTCAAGCCTTTAACATCTAAAGCATGTAGTGCTTGTTGAAAGGCACACTATAAATAATTTATATCTCTACTGGTGTGCATTACAAACCAGAATTCCTGTTGCCCACTACAGAGTATGGAGAGGGGATGGGAAGTAAGTATGCGTGTGTGTGTGTGTGTGTGTGTGTGTGTGTGTGTGCGCACTCGTGTGGAGGGGAGAGGGAGAAGGAGAGATGAGATCCATTTTGGCAGCTGGTTAGATTTTTGCTAAGCCCCGCACTCGAATCAAGAACACTTTGATCAAGTTTATGTGCCAAGGAATTCACCATCTATTCATACTGAGGTTCCTAGATGATCTATAATTTGGAAAACCTGGCTAATGAAAGTCTTGTCATCTTTAGTCCACTGCATAGTTTGTTTAGGGCAAACTATGTGTTATTCCAAACAAGCTGAAGATTAAGAGGGCTTCCTTTTAGAGTTATGGTTCTGTCTGCCTGCCTGTCTCTCCCTCCCTCCCTCCCTCCCTCCCACACACACACACACACACACACACAACCACCACCACACACAGTCACATAGATGGGAAAGAGAAAGATTTCTTTTATATTCCCATTTCAATATTTTAAATAATTCTCCAAGCATCCAGTTTCTGCTGTGTTGCAGTCAACGAGAAGATTCAATCCCCCACATTTTTATTATTTATATTTTCACTCAGAGACAGAATGCTTCCGTAACTGTGTAAAATGGAGGACTGCCTGTTTCTTGTGGAAAAAAAGAGAAAAGCTTGGTTTATAAATCATCAAAGATACCCAAAAGTCCCACTGAAGTGTTATTAGCATCATCATGTTCAATCTGGCCAAAGGCCAAGTTTCTTTGTTTTGCTCATCCGGGTAGAAAAGACTGACTTTTCCTTAGTTTTAGGTGCCTCTTTCTCTTCCTGTGATGAAATGGGAGTCATGCTAGTGGGGGGCGGACCTAACCTGGGCCCAAAAGCATGCGCCTTGGAGGTGAAAAATATAAACTTATTTTAATACTCTGCTGTAGCAACACCCGCTGTCAAGTGCCCAAAGAACTTGGGGGGGGGGCAGAGAGGAAGCTTTAGCAGACTTTTCACATCAGCTTGGCTAATGAGTTTAAAATTAATATATCCATTATAGATAATTGAGAGGCAAAGTCTCCCTTAATAGACCTATTTCACCATAGAACAAAAGGGACGTGTGTGGGGAATACATATCCCTTCACATGTTGGGGAGGGAGAACCTGCAGACCTGAAGGTAAACTGTAACAAGGGATAGGCAAGGTATGAATATCTCGAATGCGCTTTAGTAAGAAAACCTTTGTTGTTCTGAAAGATTCCCTTCCCCAAATCCAGCAGGATGTCTTGCCAGTCCATGATTAAAATCAATGTCTCCCACCAAGAGAAGAATTTCCCCTGAAGTGGGCAAAATAATACCAAACACATGAAAAACAAATGGCGACAGAGAAACCGAAGCAACAGTTTGCAGCAACAACAGGGCTGACGAGAAGGCATCTAAGATGTGCAAAGAGAAGGATCAAGGAGGGGATTTCAAAGTTTATAAGAGTATGGCAGAATTCCAACAACCTGGTTCATACCTAGTCTTATACACTGGAAAAGAACTTCTTAGCTTAAGAGATATGCCTGAACTAATTTTTTGGGTGGGTTGTGGGGGGGGGGAAAGAAATTTCATAATAAATATAGGGATATATACTTAGAGAGAAATGAATCACCCAATAGATCTGGGTGTGTCTGTATGTGTGTCTATACAGAAAGCGAGAAACTCTGCATTGACAGAGAGAGTCCAGCCAGAATGTGCTTGTTTTGTATATACAATAGATATCTACTGGACTACCTATTCCCAGTACTACTATCTGCCCATCCAGTAAGATCAGGTAGAGACTTGCTAGATTCAGAAGCCAGATTTCTGAATCCCTGCACCATTCTAAGCAACAGCATTCTCACCCATCCAACCACCGGCTCCATCCCTACTATGGTAGTTTTCCTCTAGAACACAGGCAAATGGACCTCTGGTCCATTTAGTCTAGCAGCCTCTTTTCCCAGTGGCCAGTAATCCACACAGTGCCTTTCACTAGATATTGCATCAGGCTTTGGGCCGTGGAATGACTGTCTGGCATGAAAATATTTCTTTGGGAGTTTCAGTGAATTGGATTAATTTGATGAACGTTCCCAAGGATAGATATACAGTATGATACACATACACAGAGAGAAAGAGAAAGACATGTGCACATGCTTACGCTTTATTCATATTCTTTTAATATGCTTTCTTTTTACTGCATTGTTATTTTAACTCAACTTGTGGAAGTTGGGATGTATGGTGCCCTGAGTTGTTCCTAACTGGAACCACCTAAAGATCTAGTAAAATAATTAATTGTTTTCGCTTTAAGTTTAAACAACGCATAACTTCTTCAACTTTTACTCTCCTAGCTGATCACCCAATCCTACACTCTGCCTCCCTTTCTCTGGAGGTAATCTCCAGGCTCACTGGGAAGTGTGTATGGAAAACGGCAAGTTAAATGGAAAGGAGCAAAGCGAGGAAATTCAACCCCCAATTATTTGGTCAAGGATGAGCCCATAGATGTTCAGCTGAAGCAAGATCCTACACCATGCATGCTTTCAAGCACCTGCACTTTCCCCAGAGATAGGTAGAGAAGGAATGCAGAGTGCAGTTTTAAAAAGAGAAACAGAAAAAGCTCAGGAACAAGAATGGAAATAAAAGAGCTGTCACATACCTGGGAACTCTTCCTTTTTTTTTTTGAATTTTACTGGATATAGTTTTCTGAAATCGTGGAAGTCAAATATTGTCTCCTGCTAATAGCCTCCCATTGATAATGTTTTTCCAAGACATCCGCATGAAAGAACGAAGGTAGAGACTTTATCCAGTGGCTAATATTCTATGTTCTAGGCTTTAGCAAAAATTCCTTGGATGTCTAGTCACACTTCACCAAGTGGTTTATATGCAGTTCAATTCTATTCTATTCCAAAACATACTTTTAAAAAATGAGAACAAATAAAATAGAAAGCAAATTACTCAAGGGAGAAGAAATCGGAATGGCCACTTGCTTCCATCAGTGGTCAGGGTAACAATCAAGCCTGGTGTTTCCAATATTTTTGGAGATACCGGTTTGTTGACATAAACAATAAGGCCCAACAATTCGTCCCCTTCCCAATTGTGACTTGAGAAGGGAGCCTACCAAGCTCCTTTTAACTTGGAAATGAACTTGGACTTCCATCCAGACAAGGCACTAAACGGGAAGAGGTAGTTTTATTTGTCTGGTTCTGAATCATAGCCTAAGGGGTAAGTGCACTATTAACAAAAGGGACAGAATGTGTGTGTGTGTGTAAAGTCATCAGGGAGAGAAGCCATTGGAACTAAACATTTAAAAGTCACACACACACACACACACACACACACACACANACACACACACACACACACACAGAGACACAATCCCTTTCTGGGGAACCTGTTTCCCATTTTCTCACAGCCCTTTGTCAAGGCTTTATGGAAGGGAGGGTGGATGGCAGGAGAGAGGGCTCTTAACGTGCCGGGGAAGAGATGCCGGTGCTTTTTTTAAGAAGAAAGGCTGCAGGGGACACGGTTGAATGAAGAATCCCGGACCGCCCGTATTCCACGGTTAGAAGGCCTCCTTCCCACCGCTCCAGAGAACCCCTTCGGTCTACCAGCCGGGAGGGAGCCTTCATCGGGCTAGCACGGTTCAGAGAGCCTATGTCAGAACAAAGGTTATGCATGTACGTATTGATTTTATTTATATATATATATATATAAGANATATATAAATTCTGTATATCCTTGAATACCTATCCCCGCTCTCTCTCTGAAAACAGAGGAAGAGAATGGAAGGAGCAGGCAAAGAAGCGCCGTGCCGTATCTGCGAGTCGGCGGGAGTGCAGAGCTGCAATGAAAAAGAAAGCCTTTTTTTTTTTTTAAACATCATTTTGAGGGGAGCGGGGTGACGACGCCTCAGTCACCGTGAATTGCTCGGTGGCGGGCGGGATTCTTTCAAACGTCAGCCGAGCGGGAGTTGGCGGTGAAAGCAGAAAAGGCGAAGAGCCAGGAGGAAAAATAAAACTACGGAAGAAGCCCTCGTCGTTAACGCGGCCACCGTAGTTACCAACTGACCCTTCTTTGGATCTTGGGACTGCACTCACTGCAACGCCCGGGCGTGCGTTTTCGTCAGAGAGGTGGCGGCCCAGAGGGACAAAACGAGGAACCCGTGACGTAAAAGGTTCACCAGGTCTCCGAGATGTGGCGCGTCGCAATCCGAGAGCAAAAGCACCCAAGACCCTCCTCCAGTATGGCCCGACGAGGCCGCCCCCCCCCATTTCTCGAGGCAACTCCATCCTCGAAGGCCTCTTAGACCCAACGTAGGGCAGAGGCAAGAGGAAAACGCTGCACGCATGTCTAGAACCGCCGCCTCTGGGCTTTCGGTCTCCCAATGGAAGGTAGATACCTGGAGATCGTCCCGTATAAATCAAGCACAGCGAACTTCAGTTTTGTGGTGAAATGGAGACAAGACGTGGAAGTCGGAGTATAAGTGGACGCTTCACTTGACTCCCGCTCCTTGGGCTGTGAGCGTGGAAAAGGGAGCCATTTCTTTAGGAAACTTTTCCAAGGGCTTTGGGGAGTGTATTTAACAAAGTGCTATGGATTTTTTTTTTCCATGCCTTGGGGAGGATCCAGAAATCTTGAGGCACTTATATTAATTTAACTCTCCAGTGAAGAAAGGGGGCTAATAATCCCCCACAGACACACACACAACGAAATGGAGAAGTTTGCAAAGGTGTGGCCTTAACACGGATGAGTCTGAACAAAACATAGAAATAATTCTTTTTTTAAAAAAACAGGACAAAACCAAGGCTCTAGTCAAGGAAAAGGTTTGATTTAAAAAAAAATAAAAAAAAACCTCTATGAGCAATGATAATTTCTTGGACGTCTTCGCAGTCTAATAATGAAAAGTACGGTCTACAGTCTTACGCAGGGGTGGTTTTGGCTTTTCTTTTTGTCTGTCTTTCCCGAGTGCCTGACTGGAGTATTCCTGATTTTAGCCCCGAGTGGTGACTGGTGAGGCACCCTACCTTGAGAGCACTTCCTTGCAGGTGAGAGGGAGGGAAAGATCAGTTCAGAGTCTTTGTCTTGCCAAGGGTTTCCACTGGGATCTAGGAAGGAATTATCTTGGGAAGCCAACATTCCATTCTATTTGTGAAGCCTATTTCCAAAACTTGAGTACCTTGATAAAACGCCTCTAGTAAGTGGATGGGGAGCTCTTTTAAAAGTTCCTTTAGCAGCATTTTTTAAAGGTAGTTCTCCCCCCCCCTTTTGACAGGTGGGCTTATTTAAGACTTTATAAAAGGCTGTTCTTCTGCAGTTCCAAATGAAACGTTAACTGCCTCTTTTTTCCTCCTGCAAAAAGCAGCCTGACACTCTTCAGTAATTTCTGGGCAGGTTTACTATGATTGTCCCAAGAGGGTTGGCTTACTTGTTGGTTTAATTAATTTACACATCTCTTACTATCTCCAACTAACCCCAGACGGTGCTATTTAGGGGACAGGTTCTGCATGAAACCATTATTTTCGTGCCTCCATTACGGGCGAGTCTACAAAATGTACAATTTTTAAAATAAGGTGCATTTGGACTTGGGAATTAAGGTGGTAATTTTGTAAACACCAATTGGGAAATAAACCCTATTAAACTCCGTGGAATGTACTTCTGAGTTGCCAAGCATTATGTTAAGGCTGAAGTATTTTAGAAAGAATATAGAGAGAGTGCTTGTGAATAACTCTGGTGACCGTCCAGGAGTTGGTGGGGCGGAAATAGATGACATTTCAATCTCTTTACCTAGAAATAAATTAGAAATGAAAGGAAGCAGATTTCACTTCAGACTGGTTTATACCAGTTCACTGTTTTCTCAATTTTTAGTACTGTAGTTTGCTTTTTACAACATGGATCAGGGGAGAGACATATTGGAGACTTTCCTTATCTGCCCTCTACAACACACCGGAGTTAACTAAATATCAAAGTTCCAGAAGATGGCTCAGTATGTTGCGTTCTTGGCAATTAATCACTAACTGCAATTAAGTACTTTATCTCATTCTTAGAACACATCCCTCACTTCCATAATCAGATCAGAGTCATTGCAATTAAAGCAAGGAAGAGTTAGGCTGCTGCTTTCCAATGAAATCCTTCTTTATCATCTTCCTCCTCCTTTTCCTCTAAAAAAAGCCCCAATTTACTGCTTATTGGACATACTAAACACATTTACACCTTAACAGCGCAATCTGGGTATAACCAGCAGGAAGTAGAATCTTTCCATTCCTTGGCTGCTTTCCTCGACAAAACTTTTAGGAAGGGTGGGTCTTACTTTTGAGTAAAACTTGGGGCTGCCCTGCCGTTTTGTGTTTCAGGTTTCTCCCTTCCTCTGACTCAAGGTCTTTCTATTTTTCTTCTGTTTGTGTGCAAGGCTGCGTGAATGGAAAGGGGTGCAAAATGAACGGAATCTCAGGAGTCAATGTGGCTCTCTCTTTCCTATTTTTCCTTCCTTTTTTACTTCTTTCTTTCTCTCTTTTCTTTTTTTACTATATTGCATTTCTACAATCATAAGCAGAGGTGCGTGTTCCTCTTTTTCCAAAGTTACAAGCCTGCCTTGATGTGCATTTTTAAGTTAATTAACCTGCTAAAATTGATTTCTGCTATCAGCCAACAGCTTTCTATCTTAGCCAGATCAGCCCCTTTAAATGAGATAGTGCTGAACAATTTATGAAATGAAAAACTGCTTAAGACAAGGCAAATAAATAAAGAAGGTCTTATGGCTCAGGAATAAACTGCTGAGAGGAAGGAAGGAAGGAAGGAAGGANGAAAGAAAAAGGAAGGAAGGAAGGAAGATGGATGCACTGCTTCACTTCTTAAGAAAAGTTTTTAAATTAATGTTTCTCTTTCAGAGCATGAAATGTGTAAATTCTCATTCAGTTTTCTTTGCTTAATTTTTCTGATGCCTTTTAAGATGTGCTAACAGAAATGAAACTGTAAAATCCAACTGTTAATTAAAACTATATTTCATTGAAATGAACATTGTAAATAATCTTACATAATCTGGAAAAAGATCAAAGTCAACTTTTAATTAATTATTTTGTCTCATTTACTCAGAAGCCACTTTAAAAATAACTCACAGAGTTTAGTATTTCTGGATGTAATTTTAAACCGAGAGTACTATCAGTCATTTATACATAAGCTCTTGTATATATTACATGTACATATGTCAGGTGTGTGTTATTTTATTCAGTTTATTCTCCTGACTGATATATGTCTTGATTTTATAAAACCAGTTGTCAAAATCATTAAGAACATGTCTTCTGTGTCCCGTGTTTTAAAAATGTGTTTGAGCTCTTGAAAAACATTCAAATTGTATTTTAGAAAAGGTTGTCCAGTGGTCTCTGTATTTCTTAAAGAATAATTAAATTAGATCTTTTGAATTAAGACTTTGGATTTTTCCTTTGTTAGCAATAGCCCATCTATTGAACACCACAAATTCTTAGTCACTTTGATTCCACAAGTAAAGTTCATTAAGACTGAGGTCAGAGAAAGCTGATTGTGAAACAATTTGTCTATTCCACCTTGACCTTGGACTTTGCCTGGTTTGATTGTTACATGTGGAAAAGTGTAAACACGAGTTGTGTGTGAAGCCTGAATGTCTCTTTTGAAGACATCATATTTTCCACAGAAACTTCAGATGATTGTTTGGTTGAAATATTGAATAGATTTTACAGCTTCACATCACACCAGGGTATTTTATTGATAGCAGGCAGTAATTATCTTGGAAGTGCAGAAAGTAATTATTCCTGCATTTATTGATAATTCTCCTTAAATTCTGGCAGCGAAAATCTAATGTGGCACTACTGTTCCTTATTGTAGGAAAATATTGATATTTAACTAGGTGGTTATCACGGAACCTGGATATTCAGCCTTTTTGGCTGTACAGCTCCAATTATATTAGATTTGGATAGTCATTCAGTTATTGATTTGTGTATTTATTTTGGTAGATACTTCTTGATCAGTAAGTTAACTTTGTTGACTATAGCATCTTGGAAGTAGTAGCTCTACCCACCTTTGTTTGAAATAAAAGGCACGGAATTCAATGGAACTTGGTTTTGAGTAAACCTACATGATATATAGGCAGGATTTGGCCGCTTCCTCTGCCCCTCCATTTTCCTTTCTCAGAACTGTATTTTTCCTCACACCACCAAAATCCTGGGTCATTCAAATGTTCACATTTGCCAAAATTATTTTGCATAAAATGGGGATGAAGAGCGAGGAGGAAGATGGAAGGTCCCTGTTCCTCTTAAACTAAATTTTCCATGGTTTCAGACACAAAATTAGGATTTTTTTAAAAAAGGGGGAGACATGTGTCCCTGAGAAGTAAATAAACAAATTAACTGATCCCATCATCCAGTATTGCCTGCAAAGTGTTGAAGGCCAGTGTGCATTACAGCCATCAATCTTAGGACGATAGCTTGCAATTCTTCTATTTCATTATGAGCCATCCATCTCAGATTCAGTTTATATTGCACACACTCAGTTGCCCTTATTGTCTTTTACACCCACACACCCACACCATGCACACACATGCTAATCAAACTTACACGCAATCATTGTTGCACTGTTCACTGCTACAATAGTAAATTTTAATAACATGATCACACAATATCAACACAGCCAGGCTCTTTGAAATCATCAGTTAATTGAACACAAAGTAATAAGCATTATTAGGTTGGACTCATAGAAGGAATACATCTGTAGAAGTTGAAGTGTTTTGAAATCATCTAAGAAGTTCTTGTGAGATTGGTGAGTCCTCCTTTCTGTTTTCCCTATTGCATTTCTTTCTTTCTGCCCCACAATGGTTTGTTTGAAAGGTTTAAAAAAAAAACCCAACAACAACAAAAAGAAAGGGGGGGGGAATTAGCAAGCAAAATCTCAAATGTACCCTTTAAGTGAAAAACAAGGTATACTGTAGTGTTGTTTTGGTTTCTAATATTAATACAATGTTGTTGGACATTTGAAGCAAACTAAGGGTTAAGGGTTTTAAAGACGTTCTTCTTTCGAAAAATAAGATACTTTTTTTAAAAAAGCATTTGTACTGAGCAAAACCATCAGCTGATACACATATGTTAAAGCAAGCAGATAGGATTCCCCCCACTCACTCTGGAGACCGAGAGAAGAAGAAAATCCATTTCCGGAGCGATAAACGTCCAGATTCCATAGTTCCCGTAAGATCCAAGAGTTGATTCCCAGAAACAGGAGCGGGGAGGTGTGGAGGGGGGGAGGTAAAGCAACCCAACCGCACCTAAGCGTTACAATAAGATTCACCCCTTTCCAGTATTTTTTTTTTTTTGAAAGCAGGTCTTTTTGTGCTAATATTCCGCAGCTCTTTTTGTTTTCCTTGGAAAATGACCAAATCCTTGCTCCGACCCCCATCCCAGATTTTCCTTCACTGCATTTTCCTCATTATGACCATTAGTAGGTGGTGGTTTTTTTTTAATCCCCCCTTTCAGTTCATTCCCCCAGGTACATCAGTCCACCGCTCCCGGATATAGAGGCAAATGCCTTTTCTCCTTGATACTACAATAATGAGCAAAGGCAAGGCAGACCAGGAACAAGCTTATTCCAACCACCGCTTTTATATTTAGCGCTAAGGTGGCTTTTTCCCCCCACCCCACCCCCACGATTCGCAGGACAAATAGCGAGCTCTTTGTGTCGGCCAAACATAGACCGCCATCCCCCGCTCCCCTTATTTATCTCCCCATTCTCTTTACAATCAATGGGTGACTCACTTTGCCTTTAAAGATTCCTACTTCTGTCTCCAGGAGGCAGCCAATAAGAGGCCTCCAGAGGTCACGTGGCCCGGCAGATTTCTTAATGAAGCCGACCCATCCCGCCGCCCTCTGCGCATGCTCCCGGGTAAACAATATGTTGGGGACTTGTCTCGCTCGCTCTCTCTCTCGCTCTCTCGCTCTCTCTCTTTCGGAAGTCGAGTTTTTAAAAAGCTCGGGCAGACCATGATATGACGACTTCGCTGCTTTTGCATCCACGCTGGGCGGACGCTTTCATGTACGTGTATGAGGAGAACCCGAATGAAAATAACCAGACTAAAATCCCAGCCATGGAAGGGCTCAGTGGGAACTGTCCAACGAGCCACTGCAGGGATTTAATCACTCACCCGGTCCTGAGTCGTCATTCCAGCACCATTGGGACTCACCAGGGTTCCGTTTACACGGAAATACCTGCTCCAGACGCAGCCAGGCAGTGCCCCGCGCCGCCCGCCTCTTCCAACGCCACCTTAGGCTACGGCTATCCCTTTGGAGGCAGCTACTACGGATGCCGCCTGTCCCATTCCCACAACGTGAACTTGCAACAGAAGCCTTGCGCCTACCACCCGGCTGAAAAATACCCCGAGCCCAGCGGCTCCCTCCCCAGCGAAGAACTATCCTCCCGGGCCAAAGAGTTTGCTTTCTACCCGAGCTTTGCCAGCTCCTACCAGGCGGTCCCTGGCTATTTGGACGTATCGGTGGTTCCAGGGATCAGTGGGCACCCCGAGCCAAGACACGACGCGCTGCTCCCCATGGAGGGCTACCAGCACTGGGCTCTTTCCAACGGCTGGGACGGGCAGGTTTACTGCGCGAAGGAGCAATCGCAGTCCACGCACCTCTGGAAGTCGCCTTTCCCAGGTAGGGTGCTCTCCGCTCGCCCTCTGGCTCTCCGCTCCGCCATGATTGCGTAGTTTTAAGGCTGGGTAAACCTAGCTCAGGTAAACTTGGCAGGAGGCACCTCCTTGGACGCGGCTGGCGGGGCGAAGGGGGCGCGGGAGCCGCGAAAGAGAGACTTCGTCAAAGCGCAGGCTCGGAACTCTTTCTCGTTCAGTTTGGCAGCTGCAGCCGGTAGGCAGAGGCGGGTTGCGCGGGCGCGCCTGGGCTTTGAAGCCCTCTCCGCCTTGGTCCCCCGGTTGGATTTATTTTTTTATTTGCCCCTTCGACTTTAATTTTGCAGGACGTGTTTAAAATCAAAGTTCTACATCCAGAAAAGGAGAAGTCTCTCCTCTTCTCCCCTGTCCGCCCCACCCCTTGCAACCTACCCACCCCCATGGAAAGGCTGGGCTTTTCAGAGGGACCCAGCAAATTGCGCTGTACTGCAGTTACCAGAAGTAGCGGACAAGTGTCTTAGGGATGCGTCTTGTAAGGCAAGAGGACCGAGTGGGAAAGCAAGAGGGGAATGCTTTTCTCCTCTTGGTTAGGAACATGGGAGCGAATGGCAGCTTACGAATGCCCCCTCGAAAGCAGAAACGCCTCGGAACGTTTAGAGAGGAGAGGAGAGGCGAAAGACGGGCGAATGCCTTCTGCGTTCATGGAGGTTCCTCATCTTGGCCACCCTCTCGGAAGTGGCCCAAGGGATGGGTTGGAGCCCCCAAAAGGGGAGTAAGTAAATAAGGTAGGAATCGGGCGTTTATCTGGGCAAGACGGGGGGAGGATACCCCGTCAGATCGGACGCGGCTCGCCGGCGATGCCTCTGCAAAGCGTTGCATGCTGGGGTTCCCTTCTGAGAAGGAAGAGGAATTAGAGCTTAGCGAGATGGAAGGAAGAGAAGCCCCCCACCCACCCACCCACCCCNTTTTTGGATCTCGCTTGATTTCAGCCGCCGGCAGCTAGCAAACCCACCCGCCTCCGATTGTTTCTGCTAGAGAAAGAAAAGGTCTAACGTGTAAAAAGGCGTTTTCTTCATAAGTGGTTTTTGTCCCGCCCCCATTCCCCCTGGTGAAATCTGCTTCAAATATCTCCACTCTTCTCCTCGTTTCATTTTCGCGAAGCTCTGGTATATACTCTTCTCCTAGATGTGTCTCATTCAAATTCCCTTCTTCATACCCCTGCTATTCAAAGCCTGTTCCACAACCCTCCCGTACCGAATTTTAAGGCTTNAATNCAACCCTCCCGTACTGAATTTTAAGGCTTTAATTAAAAAAAAAAAACCCCAAGGAAGACTATCATCCGTAAAGAGATTGACACTGCTCCTCCTTTAGAGTTTGAAAAATAGGACGGGAATAGAGACATTACACTCTCTAAATGATGGGGGAAATATTCCAGAAACACATATTTCCTATCTGCTATGAACGAGGACAGCTTGGAATAATTATTAGTAGAGGTATTCTATTTTCTTCCACTGGGATTCATTTCATTGTTATTATTACCGCTACTATTGTGCACTTTAAAAAAAAAATCAAATAGCAAATTTGACTTTTAAATCTCTGTCTCAGGAAGCCTTTGGGGAAATAGGGGGATAAGAATGGGGGGGGGTGACTGATCGGTTAGGGATTATAGTTAGTCATGAAGCACTGGCGATGGGGCACTGTGGTATAAGTAACTATTACAACAAAGACTGAATATATGGGTGATGAGAAGGCAGGGTCTCTCCAGTGCAGAGAAGTGCAGGCAAAAAAACAGGGCTTCACAGCTGGTAGGTACTTTTACAGAAAGTAGAATATTTCCCAAGCCAGTGAACTCAGCAGGTGAAGTATTTAGCACTTATCATAAGTCAATGGAGGACTTGAAGAGTTAACTCTACTGAGCAGAAATGGAGCAGAAACAAGGATAGTCCTCCTGTTCCCTAGATCGGAGGAGGCTTCCAAGCAACCTGCCTATATAAACAAGGCGGCTTTTTCTGGGAAGCTGTGGTCTCACTGTGGCACTGATCCCACAAACCTGCTGAATTAGAACACCCAGGCTGGAGCAAAATCTGTATCTGAAACCCACCTGTTCATATCGGTTTAGAAGGGAGGTTTGGAAAGTTAGATTCTGCTTCCAGTTTTTGTTAGACTGTCCCACTTGCCAAGGGTCCTTATCTGTGACTTGATGCCTCTTCTTAACTTGCTCTGGACAAATACCCCAAGAAATACACCAAATGCATAGATTCATATCTTGTTCAGCCTTCACCCCATTTCCCTGACGCATTTCTCATATCCCACTGGTTTTGTCCCAATCCTCCCCGCATGCACTTCCAAATTCACCCCCTCCTCTTAGATCTATTTTCAGGCTGTCTGTCTCATTTCGTTCTGACCGCATTGCTACTTTTCCTCCTGTTCCCTTCCTAATGTCTGGAAGATGCATTGCCCAGCCAGTTGCAAGATGCTGTTTAATTTTCTCTCTCTCTCTCTCTCTCTCTCTCTCTCTCTTTATTTTACAAACAAATATATTTTTTTTTTTTTTTTNTCTCTCTCTCTCTCTCTCTCCTCTTCTCTTTCTCTCCCTCCCTCCCACTTCGCTTCTCTCTGCCTGGTTTCCTCTGCTCTGTTCTCCTCCTCTTCTTCACAGATGTGGTACCTCTTCAGCCAGAAGTGAACAGCTACCGTAGGGGCCGGAAGAAAAGGGTCCCTTACACGAAAATCCAGCTGAAAGAATTAGAAAAGGAGTACGCAGCCAGCAAGTTCATTACCAAAGAGAAACGAAGAAGGATTTCAGCCACTACCAACCTTTCTGAGCGCCAGGTCACAATCTGGTTTCAGAATCGCAGAGTGAAAGAAAAAAAGGTTATTAGTAAATCTAAGACATCCCACCTACATGCTACCTGACATAGAAATCTTTCGGGGGGGGGACAAAAATTTAAAAGGGGGAGAAGAATGCAAATATTTATCTGGTAAATTTGTACAAATAAAAAAATACATTGAATTTGATTATTTAAAAACCGGCACAGTCTCCAAGGAGGGGGGGGGATCAAAGCCGCCACCTTTGGATTAGTCTTCTGTCCATTTATTGCTCTTTCTTAACCGTGAAGCTGACTGCCTGTCTTAAAATCCATTTTTCGGTGTTCTTAAATGTGCACACTTTATTTTCATAGAGAAGCCGGGAGGGGGAAATTCTCTCTCCTCCCTTCCTCCCTCTCTCTCACACGCACATACAAACAGACCCAGATTTGTGTTTACATACAAACACACCCAGATTTGTTGGGATTCTGAGTGATTTTGTTCTTTCTTTTCCTTCCTTCCTTTTGTAGGTCTGTATTATAGTCCAGCACTTTCCCTTTGCCATATTTTCCATGTATTTGGCTGTTTTTGTCTTTTTATGTTTCAAAAACAAAAAGCGAAAACTGTAAACGGTTACATATGAAGAAATTATTCACGTTGGGGTTTGTTTGTTTTTTTAAGAAAAAAAGCTAAAATGAAAAATGAAAAAAAAAATAAGGCTGCTACTCAAAAAAGTGCTGAGGAGGTTCTTTTTTTGTCTGTGTTCCTTAAAAGGCACAGTTATTATGTTCAACTAACTTTACGCCATTCCTGAATTCGAAGTCACTGCCTGGAATAACTAGGATTGGGTCCACAAAAGCAGGTTCTAAGATTTGGGGAAAGACGGGCAGGGGGAGAGGGGAATAGATTAGACTTCCCTATTGACATGGATGGGACTGAAAACTCCAGCAGGATCCGTGCTTTTAAGAATAATTACGGTTTTGATTTTCTAGATTATGGTCTCACTCCAACCGTTTTATTATTGTGTGTTGGTTTTACTGCTATAAAACGGGAATGTAATCGATTATAAGGAAAGGCGCACGATAAGGCTCCGTGGCTGGGTGTTCGTTTCCTTTCGTTTTTCTGTGTTCTGTTTCCCCGGAGAACAGCGCACTTTTCGCCTTGTTAAAATTACCCACTTTTTTAAACCAACGAAACGTCTTGTATATGTATATAATGTTTTGTCCGAATGATATGTACTGAATATTGAATGCAGAATCCATTTCTTAAAAATAAATCGCTCTCTCTCCCTCTCTGTCTTTCTCGTTTTTGGCGCCACCTCCCCGCTTTCCTTGCCCCGAAAACAGAAGGCCCAGTTTACTCATCCGATCTCTCCCTTGATATTAGCAGGAAGGGGCTTAAAGGCCTATCTGGTGCACATTTGCGATTAATTCACCACCGCACCCGAGTTGTGGGAAAGCTTCCAGTGATCCCTAAACTTTTTTTTCTCTCCATTTTCCAGTAGTTCCATTGGAATCTATAGGACTTATCCAGAAAGAACCGGACGATCAGGTGTGTGGGGTGGATTGCTCTGTTTCCTGGATCGGACCTCTGGGAGGATTCTCGGAGCTTCCCAGGGAGATCGAGGCGATCGATCTGGGGAGATTAAAAACCCGAGAGAGGAGGCAGCTTGTCGCTGGACGGAGTAGTAGATCGCGGAGAAAGGCAACTGGGGAAGCGAAGCGCTTCTTCGCCGTTCTTACGAGATACTGACGACCGGGTGGACTGAGCAGCATTTAGGGAGCGGGGTTTAAAAGTAAAATTGCTCTGCTAATTAATTTAATTAATTTAATTTAATTAATTGCTTTAATTTCGGTTAGGCCTTGGTGAGTTTTATTTCGGTTTAGGCCTTGGGTTGTAGTAATTTTGTCCTGCTTTTTTGCTTCCTCGCTTGTGGCGAGCCACCAAACCGAAAGCGGGGGGGGTAGAAACTCAATGGCAAATAAATTAATNAAGGAAAACGCGGCAGAGGCGGAGAAGGGGTTGCAAAAACTCCGACCGAAGTGCGGCGTCCGGGCCTCTCGCTAGAGCAGGGGAATCCCACTCCAACTCTCCTTAGTAGAACCTGTTGCGTTGTTTCGCCCAAGCCTAAACTCCCCACAGAAATCGGAAAACCGCCCTGCTCAGCTATTATTCAACAACCCTCAGAATAACTCCAGCAGAACCCAGAGGGCCCTTTCTCGGTCCGAAAACCACACAGTGGACCGGGCTGAGAAGGCCCTCGGTGGCCAAGTTCTTGCAGGCAAACTCACCCAAGACAAGAAGCGAGGCCCCGCGGAGGCCACGCTTCCTTTGGATCGCCTGATTCCACCCCCACCCACTACCCTCCGACTTTTTCCAGTGGATCTGTTCCCTAAAGCAAGGCGTCCCCTACTTTCGTCTCTACTCTCTAATTAATTACCTCGTCAGTTTGCCAAGCGGGAGCCCCCAGAAAGCGCCGCAAACCAAGCCAATGTTCGTTTTCCGTTCCAGAAGTGGTTGGAGGGCGGAGTGCTGCACGAGCCGTCCTGAGAACTGCCCCCTTCTTACTAGACAAAGGTGGGCAAAGAGCCAGGAAATCTCAGTCAAGAGAAGGCTCGATTACTTGGCAAAATTTGCCCTGGCGAGGTTTGTGCGTGCCCGCGTCCTCTTTCCTGACTACAATTCAACATGCTGCTCTCTTTCCTGGAAGTCTAGTTTAAAATGGCACCCTTTCTGCTGGATTCTCGCCCTGCAGAAATTACTGTAACAGAGAAGCCTCATCTGCCTGCAAAAATGCAAACAATTCCCTATGTGTTTTTAGGCGTACACCCACATCCATAGCCTACGTTGTACTCTACTGTAGTTTTCCCCTTCCAAGCAAAGAATTGGGGTCTCCTGACTGCATAGTGTCCCAGAAACGAGGGCCAATATTCAGAACCAGCAATCATCTAAACTTGTACTTAAACTGCTTAGGTTCTACAAATATCGTACAGGTTGCTGCTTTTAGAATTTGCTCTCAAGGAATGGAGAAGGTAGGCCTCTCTCTCACTGCACGACATCCAGTGTTTTCAAGTATTTCTGGAATAATTCAGTATGTTTCTATATTTTAAACATGATTTACATTCTTAAAGCTTAGCACCATTTTTGGTAAATCGTGCTGAAAGCATTTGGTGTCTTCCTGGAATGAGGCCAAGATTTTCAAAGGGTGGATGGACAGACAGACAGACACATAGACACATAGATAGACACATAGACACATAGATAGAAAAACAATCCATCTACTTTTTAATGTTGTTGACTTAAGTAGATAGTGGGGAACATATATTTGCACATTTGCTCACCTCAGTTGGGATTTCTAACCTCATAACAATCATTTAAAACCCTATATATTTCTGGCAAGTATACTGAATTTAAGTGACATAAAGACATGTCTCCCTTCCGATGGAATTTAACCTCCATAAGATTTCAGCTTAGTCAATCAAATTTCCTTGAGATAATGAGAATGGGCATGATAGTTGGCATTTTCTGGAGGTTCCTGATTTTCTCTTTCCAAACCCTAGTTAGAATTTAAATTCATAGATCAAAAAAATCCTACTTTGAGCCAAGACAGTCATGTGGCTTTCCCACTTCTCTGAATGAACTCATTTTGAAAAATCAGGGCAATGAATTTAGGATATTTAAATCACAAAACACTGAAACTAT
Organism: Ophiophagus hannah; assembly: GCA_000516915.1. Classification (NCBI taxonomy): domain Eukaryota; kingdom Metazoa; phylum Chordata; class Lepidosauria; order Squamata; family Elapidae; genus Ophiophagus; species Ophiophagus hannah. The sequence continues at coordinate 17,184 of AZIM01000464.1, read as the reverse complement.
TGCAGCCAGTAGCAATCTGTTGAGCATTTTCACATCATGGTTTGTAGAATCTCATGGCATTATCACATTGTAATATAAAATTTATCTTTATTTTTATTTATTTATTAAGTTTCTACACTACCCATCTCGCTTAAGTGACTTTGGGCAGTTTATAACATTTTCACTCCTGATGTACTGCCCTAGTGATGACTGGATGCTACTGCAGGAAGTAGGATTATCTTTGCCAATTTTCATTATTATTAATTGAAAGAAATCTGACTGAATCTGAATATTCCTCTTGAAACAAAATGGCATGCAGATGATTGTTCCTTCTTTTTAGGATAAATATTCCTGTTGGTAAGTCATTAGAGGAAAATGTCTATAACCAAAAAAGGGGGAAGGGCTAGCTGGTTTAAAACACAGGCATACTAACAAAACAAAACAATTATGTGTAAGATTCTTGCAGTGTCTCCAGGGTCTCTGTTCAATAGTTCAGTAGGCTTAGTTCTCTCTCCCTTTTGAAGTTAATAGAAGTAACCAGGCTAATATATCAGGCTCACAGCTCAGCAAAACCAAAATTCCTGCAAGCAATTTATGATTGCAATCCTACATTCCTTTACCTTGGAGTAAGGACCAGTACATCTGTAGGATCTGTTGCTAAATGAACATGCGTTGAGTTTTGCTATACAGATACTCCTCAATTTACAACCACAATTGAGCCCAAACTTTCTATTATTAAGTGAGACAGTTGTTAAGTAAGTTTTGCCCCCATTTTATGCTCTTTCTTGCCACAATTATTAAGTAAATCTCTGCAGTTGTTCAGTTACCAACATGATTCCATTAAGTGAATCTGATTTCCCTGTTAACTTTGCTTGTCAGAAGGTCCCAAAAGGTGATCACATAACCCTGGGACATTGCAATCATCATAAATATGAGTCCCTTGCCAACTGTCTGAATTTTGCTCATGTGCCCATGGGGGATGCTTCAACAGTTGTAAGTGTGAAAAATAAATCACTTTTTTTCAGTGTAACTTTGAATGGTCATTAAATGAACTGTTGTAAGTCAAGGACTACCTGTACTGCTCGTAAGGCACTGGCTTGGCCTCATTCTATAAATGAGTTTTATATGACCCCAGTGGTGTTCAAGTGGGCATTTAGGTTCCCACTTACGAAATACACAACTTGATTTCATGAATATTCAAAGGCAAGTCCATTCAAGCTATGTGTTCTGCTCAACCATAATGCACTAGAATGTCAAAGGAAGGGCCATTGATCTCAAATGGACTGGACTTCTGAACAGTATTTTAAAATCAAGGCATGACTGACAGATTTAGCAAGGTGAGGTAAGTTGGGGGGAAAATGGAAAAACATATTCTATCTGACCCTGGGCAATGGAACTCTGCTAAAACTCCTTCAATGGAGAAGGTGACTTCAGATATCTTTAGCTGTCTCTTATTATAGCAATATTACCCTGGGCTTCATATTTGTTGAACTTTTGCAAACAGATTACAGATCAAATGCTTGACTTCATCTACACTTCATGGATTGGGTTGCTTGAATGGAAAAAAAATGGGATTCACCAACTTCTTAGATCCCTGTCTTTTTGTGTGTGTGTGTGCTTTGTCTGTAAATAAAAGTACATGGGGTTATAGGCTTAGATAGCTACCACTAGGCATCTTCTGAACTTTGGTCTCCAGAAGGCCTGCCACATAGTGTACCCATCATTCTGTCTAAGAGGGCAAAGCCTTTTGTGTTACTGTAGCTATATTGACATACAGATCAGATCTGCAGTAAGGATGATATTTCAAAAAAAACAATAACATTATATTGGGCAATATTGAGGCAATCTAGAAACAGATGGCACTGAAATATATCTACTGCTAATGTTGATGGCAACATTAGAGTTTGGCTTCAATGGGGTGTAGATGTCAGCTCTGGACAAATGAACAAAATCTCATAACCTGAACCAAGATCCTAAACGTGTGACTATTACACCGAGACACATAATGTGCCATTTTTAATAAGTTTTCTTATAAGAAGGCCCAGTCAAGACCCCAGATCTCCCATATCTGAAGGCACAGATCTTCTGCCTCTTTCACCTTTTACCTTCCCCACCGCTAAATAAGATTTGTTGTTGAACTCTTCCCTCCCCCCTCCCTCTCTTTATTATCCTTCTGCAAGTAGTTGTGATCATAGGGAAGGAAAATACTCTCCAGGATCTTCAAGGTCGTATGGGGGNCGTATGGGGGGGGGAGCAGAATAGGTGGGGAAGAAGTAAAGCGGCGGGGGGGGGGCATTTTAAGTAGTTGGTAGCTGCAAGGCCTCAACTAAGGCAAATAACTGGCCAGATGTCTTTTTGTTTGCAATATTAAAATTCTTGCATAATTAACACAGGACTGAAAGGAGTAATATGAAGCAATGGTTTCCCCCTCTCTCCCCACCCCCAGGTCCCTTTCTGATCCAGGATGGACATTCCATTCCTGCCAAAGGATCTCCATATACAAACTGGCACCTGGGTGAGAGAGCTGTATCCTCACTCCAGGGCTAGCCTTGACCATGACTATGCAGCCCATTTGACCTTGGCATCGCCAGCTTTGGGTGTGATCCTGGAGAAAGCAAAAGCCTTGATCTTCTGGCAACCCCACCGGCACCCATCCCCTCCAAAGTGTCTTTTGGCTCCACGTATAGATAAACAAGGTGTCATTTCCAGTCTAGACAGGCAGCCTAATGACCAACAATAAAGGCATGAAAAGGAAGCACCCCAAGTTTAGCCTTTTTCTTCCTTTTGTATGGAGGGCTTTGAATAAGGTCTTAACTGCAGCCTCTCTCTCTCTCTCTCTTTTTTTAATAGGTAAAGGCCCCTCTCTCCAATTTCCGCCCTTTCCTAGTTCTGTACCTTTTGCACTTGGAAGTTAGTTGTTTTGGAGGTTTCTAAAGTCCGCCTTTTATGGAGAGAGAAGAATGTGTCATTAAGGAGGACGGCTGAAAAAACAGAGAAAAGGGGAATTACCCCAAAGTAATTCAATGGGATGGATTTCCAGGTAAGAATGTGCCTCTGTGTGTGTGTGTGTGTGTGTGTGTGTGTGTGTGTGTATGCATCTTTATCTGCATGTATACTGGAACTTTAATTGCTCCAATGGTTGCACTAGTTGCTCCAACTAATTTGCCCTAATTTTCCTTCTTCCCCGCCCCTTCCTTTAAATCCACAAAATAGTCTGCAGTAACTTGTTAGTAAAAGCCTGAAAGAGGGCAAGTGGCACACTATGCTAGTGACATAAGAGAACTAGATTTCTTCTACATGAAAACCCTGCACACCATCGTGGGCAAAGTTTGTAGCCACAGATCTTTCCACAAGAACATCTTAACCCAGGAATCAAGTAGGCTTAAAAGAGGTTGTTAAAGCAAGGTGCTTGCTTCTTCTAAAAGAGGATCGCATAGTTGCAAAGGAGAGATCTGGAATCTGGCAATGGTGATGGTTGGATTGTTTTCTTGTGTTAGGAATGCCTAGGAAAGTTTGAAAAAGAAAAGGTTTAAAAGTGGCGGTCTATGAGGCTTGAAAGTAAGACCCATTGAAATCAATGAGATCAGTTTCCACAAATTTAGAATGAAACAGATTGTCCTCAAAAAACAGTAAACAATGGAAGGAAGAACATGCAAAGAGAATTATTATTATGTTGTCAGTCTTAGTCTTATATCCCTGAAGACACAGTAAACTGGTTTACATATAAATCCAGCAGGAGACGGATAGCCTCTGCTGGCAGTGCTGGGGAAAACGTAGTTACACCATAGGCATTTAACTCTTAAGGGCACATTGGGAGGACGGTTTAGGCAAAATCATTGAATTGTAAAAAGGGAGGAGGAGGAGGAGGAGGAGGA
>AZIM01000463.1:528202-538896 GCA_000516915.1 Ophiophagus hannah | reverse complement strand
CAATAACACCTTGAATCTCACCCGGAGGGTGAGATTTGAATGCAGACACATCAGAAGTTAGGATAAATGTCTAAGAATTTTGAATAACTTACTCTTCCCTGTACAAAAGCAAAGGCACTAACATTCTATATTTCCAGATAAAAGGGGTGATAGCACTGGGATTGGTTACCATTGTTCAGAGAAGAACAGAAATAGCAAAACAGAAGGTTGGTCTCCATCTATTCACTGTCAGATTCTGCTTTCTCATTTTATGACATTGATTAATATGATAATTAGAATAAAGTTACAGCTGCTTCATATATCACACTAATATTCAGAATATGATTTGTTGTTTTGACTTGGTGTGTGATGTCAGACATTTTACATTATTCAACCAATTGCAGTTTAGAGTTCTAGTGTTTATCATACTGCTGACTGGTTCTATCATTTATATTTTTTTATGAATCTCCAAGAATAATTTGTGAGGAGGCGGCATATCCATATAAACAGTGAAGGGATACATAAAGCCAAGGTGTGTGAAAGCAGCCAATATCTGAGCTTGTTCTTTATCTCGAGCTACATGAGAAGATTGTAACAGAATTTGCACAAAAGGGCGAGCTTTGCACAGCCACTCCCAAGATACTGACAATCACTTCTTTGAATGACTTTCTCTGAAAAGCATTTTCAGGAACATAAAAGGGCAATTACAAATTGAAGATATTACCTGTAACAATATTCCGTGCATGAGGCAGTGAGCTAGCACAAAAAAGAGAACCATTTGGGCATCAACTCTATAGCCGATAATTCCACCCACCCACACCTACACACTCACAATTTTTAAATCATCTTGTTTGCCAGGATTCTGTGGTGTAGCATCTCCTAAACCACCCTGTAAAGAAATGTATGCTGTGGATGCAGAACTATTGGATCTAATATTAGCCATGGCCTGGCTTCCTGCTGTTGTCTCATTTTAACTTTCTGTTTGCTCTTTTGTAACCCGGATCCCATCAATAAAGGGCTTTGCTTTATTTCCTTTGAGTTTCCAAGCCAACCAGCTAGCCATCTCTTGGGATACATTACATACAGATAATATGTCTGTTTCTACAAAAGTAATTGCCAGAAAGAGATAACAAAACATTTTCTAGGAGCAAAGGCAAATCATTTATGGGCCACAATCATATTCAGAAGGGAAGTGTGGAGATACAAGCACAAGGAGTCTCACCGCACCAGGCAATCTATAGGAATTTGGTCATTTTCAAAGCAAACATGGTGGGCTGATGAAAGGATATCCTTTGAATAAAGCCTGTTCTAAATAAAACCAGCTCCTTTTGGGGGGCCCTGTCAGGTTTTCAAGATATATCAGGTCAGGAAATTGTAAAGAGTACAACAACTGTATTGTTGTAGGGTATAATAAGAGAATTTTGAAAGCCTGACCGTTTCTGTCTACTTATCCTTATACCAAAGAAAATCAGAGTGATGGTATCTTTTTCACCCCTTCTACTTTCCATAGCTAAGTTGATGTTTGCTTAACAGTTCTTGCATTCTTTCTCCATGATTATCTCTTTTACAGCTCCAAACCATTGATAACAATGAGGAGCTTCTGGGAAAAGAAGGTGAGAAAGAGTGACTTTCCCCAGCACTCAGATGATCTGGGCTGATCTCAAGTCCATCATGAAATCCCAGTATGGTATTTCAATAGAAAAAAAAAGCAGTGAGTCTTTCTGTACTGCTGCCAAAAGAACCTAAAAGGATGCATTCATGTAGTCATGTATTACTGCTCTTTAGTACATCCAGCAAATGCCTCTCTTAACACATGGGAAAATACAGTGAGATATGTGGTGGTTTATTACATTAAGACTAGTTTGGCTTCAAAGTTCTTACAGGCACTAATTCTAGAGGCACTAACTTTTTTATGGAAAAAAAATCTTCTAGGGAATACAAAAGATTCAAAACCCAATTGTATGAGCAAAGTTACCTCCTCACTAGCATTTTCATTTTCTCATTTACCACAACAGTTCCTTGCAGAACAGGGTAGAAAGGAATAAACCACAAAAACATCTAAGGTTTTTACAAGTTGTGATATACTGAACAAACCACATAATCAAGCCATAAATCATTGTGTACAATCCACATTCCTTGGTTTGGCATGGGTAAACACCCCCTCCCCAGTTATCCAGGATCCATTTTCCAGATGGATCCAGGAAAACTGGCATCTTCCCATCCTGATCTAAGTCACCAAGACTTAATGGGCAAGTTGCATTCTCTCTTTCCCAATGAATGCTGGCTTCAAGAGTTGCATATAACCAACTCCTCTGAATAAATCCAGTCAACAGATACTGCTGAGGGACAATTAATTGTTGGTGAAGTCCCACACTATGACACTGGTTATTCAGCAAGAACTCTAATCATTGGAGCCCAATGAAATTAACAGAGATGTAGGTCCATTGAATTCCTCATAGAACTAGGCTGATACTTTTGTATAGGAAAGGAGAAAACAGCATGGAAGCTGTCCTGGAAAAGTTGGGACATTTCTATTCTTGAACTGTTCGAAGGGAATGGGCCATTTTTCTTAGCAGCAAGCTTCTCCTCTAAGGTAATAAGTTAATGGTGCTAAAGAAATGCATTATGTCCTCCTGAGGGAACAAGGGAAAGTGTTGGAGTGTGCTTTGTGTTAGCTAACGAAAGCAGTCACAGCTTAACTGTGATCAGGGAGATGCAAAATTGTAGAAATTGAGAGAAAAATAGGAAAGAATATGAAACCAGACAAATCTATTAGTGGTGAGAAGAATGCTGAAGATTCTAGAAGGAGATTTCCTTTGACATTAATCTTCAAGGGTGAAGGTTTGTTCTCCAAGCTTCTTGGTTAGTTTCCAAACAATTCGTTACCAGGCTAGGTAACATCTTCAATGGAGATTATGGGGATGTCAGTGTTTCTGCTTATAAAGGATTCAGTGGTCAGTAGGTCTTATGATGAGTCAAGTGTGGGTGTGTCAAGTGAGGGTCTTGNNNTGGGTCAGGTGTGAGTCATCAGTGAGTCTTACGATGGGTCTTGTGATTACATCAGGTCAGGGTAATTAGAAGGTGAATGGCTGATGGGGGGAATTGCGTGGGTTGGTTGAGGGTTGGTGCTGTCTCTGGTTAGTTGTGTGGTTGATTTGGATTTGGAGGGGTTTTGAGTCTGGTTGTAGGTCACTGTGTCTGTTGATGGAATTGCTTGTGGAATGCCAGGCTTCAATGAACTCATGAGCATGGCGGATGGTAGCATGGCCAATGATTTTTGTGTTGCTCCAGTTAAACTGGCACTGTTTAGTGTCAAGGGAAGGTGGATTGTATATTCCATTCTGATTACTGTTTTCCATTATTTGGTTTTTGATTTGGACAAGAGTCCAGAGCTGATGTCACAACTACTAAGAATTAGGATCTAATTTTTCTACAACCTGGAAGCAGAAGCAAAGAATGAGGGCCAGTTTGATCTAGTGGTTAAGGCAGCAGGCTAGAGACTAAGAGATTGTGAGTTCTAGCCCTACCTCAGGCATGAAAACTAGCCGGGTGATTTTGGGCCAGTTTCAGCCCCATCTATCTCACGGGGTTGTCATTTTGGGAAAATAGGAGGAGGAGAGAGTATTAAGTATGTTCATGCCTTGAGTTATTTATCAAATAATAAAGGCAGGATAAAAACATCTAACAATATAAATACAAAAGTAAAATGTTTGGGTAAATATCCAGAGCTTACTGTTCACTTCAAAGTTTCTCTTGATATAAAGAGCATCATGAAAAGCAGCCAACATTCCTCCAAAGAGAGGAGCTCCATTGGAATAGAATTCTAACAACCAACTCAGCAGAAGGATCGTATACTGTAGTTTCCAAATCAGCAGCACATCTGGCTTTTCAACACTTCACGGTCATGTCAGTAAGTGATAGGATCATTTAAAGAGGAATGCTTTGAAAGTAACATTAATAAACCCTTTATTTAATGGAGCCAAGGGATTAATAGGATGTTCCCAGGACTTGAAGAGGAGACCTATAATCAAACATTTATATTTTCTGTTGTCTAGTTTACGCATAGGTTTCTCCATTTCTTCTCTCCATTGCCTCAGCTCTTCAAGCATGTTTAGATGGTGAAAAAGAAGTCAGAGGAGAAAAGGCATAAAGGCAAATCTAGGTAGTTTTTTTTCTTTTAATCTCTTAATAAACAAATCTAAAGCCAAGTGAACAAAACTGGGTTTCAAAGAGATGTGCAACATTTTTTGTCTCTTTTAATTGCATGGGGATGGAAAAGGAGAATTTGTTTTGAGATGAATCTGTCTTGTTAGATAGCAGCTTTACTAATGAACGTAGATCAAAAAGAGGGTTGAGTCTGCGTTTGAAACAACAGAGAAATGTAAAGCAGCCAAAATATAAATGGGTTTGGGGTGTTGTTGGGTTTTTTTTGTTTTTGTTTTTGCTTTAAGAACTCAGAAACTTTCCAAAGGTTTTCCAAAGGATCATGCGAATGGCACATATAATTTGGAGAAGGGCAAATGAGTGAGACCAAAGTAGATACTTGGGGGGTGGGGGTGGGGGGGTGACCAGCTGGGACTTCTTGAAGGACTTGGTCGTTTATGTCATCCCGGTGCTGCTGCCAAGGAATGTCACTGTGCAGAGTGGCCAAAAGGACAGAGATGAGGGGGGATTTGATGTAACCCTGTGGTAATAAGTGTAGGTAGACAGCCGAGCACCCAAATTTTGTTCATGTGATTGCAGGGGTGCTGCAAAGGCTTTAGCTTGGGGATCGAGCATAAGTACCATTTGTTCAGCCTTGTTGTAATATCACTGAATGAATGGTTGTTAAGTGAGGACTACAGTATCTGCACTTTCTTGGCAGAGACCTTACTATCCAGCCTTCCTTTTAAGCACCGTGTGCAAAGATGATTTGCTGCAGACAGCCTCTATCAGGAGCCAATGGCTGATCCTACAAAGGAACTCTTTTCCATATGGCAGCAAGGCAGGCAAGCAGAGAGCCAGACTTCCGGGTCATAAAGGACACTGTTTATCCCGGTCTAGTTTCAGAGGTGGTATTCAGCAGGTTCTGACAGTTCTGGAGAACTGGTAGTGGAAATTCTGAGTCATTCGGAGAACCGGCAAATACCATCTCTGCCTGGCCCCACCCCCATCTATTCTCTGCCTCCCGTCTCCCAGCTGGATCTTCTTTTGTTGCCCTGCACAGGAGAACAGAGCTGGAAAGCAGGTTACTGGGGTGGGGAGGGAATGGGGATTTTGCAGTGACCTTCCCCCAGGAGTGGGGAGGGAATGGAGATTTTGCAGTATCCTTTCTCTGCCATGCCCACCAAGCCACGCCCACAGAACCAGTAGTAAAAAAATTTAAATCCCACCATGGCCTAGTTTGTTATTTATTATTTATTTATTTATTTATTAAATTTATTTTGTTACCCAGCTGCATGATTCTGTAAAAAAGTCCATATCTATGACCAGCATAACTACACTGCAATAATTCAGAGGCAGCAAAGAGATACAGAAAATTCTCCCTCTTTTCTGTATCTAGTGGCCATCTATATTTTTCAGCCCAGCCAGGTGTTCTACATATCTCTTCATTCTTGTTTTTAGAAAATGCTATTCGGGCCGGTAGCAATCTTTTGCTCTGCTTTATCTCACTAAAATATTCCATCTCACTGTCTTGCAAGATTACTGCTCATCTGTAATACGATGATAATGCTGCGAATTTTGCTTTAAACATCTATAAAACTTCAAATTTATCATGCTTTGTGAAGATGACAGGAGTGTATCATGGCAAGGAGCAGTTAAGGCAGACATTCCATAAAGGGATGTCAAAGTAACAGGAAGAGACTCTCTTTAAATTGACTTCATAACTACTTTGGGGATCTGTCATCATTTAGAAAATCCAGGAGTATCTTCTCATTCCATTCCAGTATGTAACAGTAGAAGAACCTGACCCCTGTTTGTGTAAATGATATGGGAGGGAGGGAGGAAATTCTTAAGTCTGAAATACTGAAGTCCTAACATCACACAGCATTTGTGAATAACACAACTTTATATAACTTTATGGGGACACACAACATTTAAGACTGTATCAGAAAGCATGATAATTGTACAGAAGAGGAAGAATGAAATAGAGAGTAAGGAACCACCAGCTATTAAGGGCTTAATCTTCTTACACTATAATATCACATGGTTTTCACACAAGCCCAGGGAGCAAAAGAAATAACAGCCAAATGCATACTTCCTGCACAGTGTTGGAGCAATATTATTCTCTTGCTGTGACAGACCAGACAGAGGAGCTTGTGGGATGCTGGACTTGTTTTGTATCTGTTAGCACTTTAAGAACAACTGGTCACAGCCTACCCCTGCTGACACTCCGCAGCAGCTTTTTAAACTTCATTTTTTTAATGTATCCTTAAAAATGCCATCTGCTGACATCTCTGCATTAAAAACATTTCATAAATTCTTCCTTAAACTTGCAGGAAGGGGGAGATAATCAGGACAGTTGTGCATGATGACTGTATTATGTATAATGTTACTAGAAAGTTGTGAGTATAATTAATGCAAGGTGATCAAAATTGTCATTATTATTATTATTATTATTATTATTATTATTATTATTATTATTATTATTATTTGGTAGAAAAATTAACACCCAGGAACCACACTGTTCATGTATTTAATAATATACATTTAAAAATAAAAAACTTAATTAAAAAAGACAGTTGTGCAAAGAGAAATCCATAAGACCAAAACCAAACAATTTTTAATCCACATTGCACATTGCAATCCAATTCTCTGAAAGCCTTTGGATCCAATCATGGAAGACACTGTCTCATGGCTTTGCTATACCATGATCTCCATAATGTCGGTGATTTTGAATTGTTGAGTGAGACAACATTGAAGACAATTCAATGTTGAATTGAATAGATTAGACCATAGACTATAGATTAGACCAAAAGGTTTAGATCTTCCTGATGATTTTAAATTAAACCCATATGGAACATTTGTTCCTAACAGTAAGAAGACATCAATAATGGAACCATTTTTAAAAGAGATCATTCAATAATAGTAATATTCCTAAAGAATGGGATACCTGTATAGAAAAAGAATTAATATAGATCTATTGCCTCTTGCTTCAATATTCAATATTTATTTTCAAGAAGGAGAAAGTGCAAAAAAAATGACCAGGTGATAATGATAATTATTTGCATAGATTGCAAAACTTAATTGTTAAGACAAGGATAAAATATTTCAGGATTCAGCTATTGTATTCAATAGATAGTATAGTTAAAAAGGAATTACAGAGCGAGGTGGAATTTGAAGACATTTGACTGAACTGACCACATTTATCACGCAACATTCAGATTATTAAGCTACGGTGGTGTGGTGGTTAGAACGCAATATTGCGGGCTAACTCTGCATTCCACTGCCAGGAGTTCAAGCCTGACCAGCTCAAAGTTGACTCAGCCTTCCATCCTTCTAAGGTCAGTAAAATAAGGACCCAGATTATTGGGGCAATATATTGACTCTGTAAACCACTTAGAGAGAGCTGTAAAGCACTATGTATATAAGTCTAAGTGCTATTGCTATTGCTATTTTATTGGGGCTTATTTATAAATTGCTGAAGGGTGATTCTCAAAGTGAAAAAGTCAAAGACTATAGTTAAATAAATACAGAATTTAAATGGAACAATTGACTGCAACAATGAGAATATCAATGGAAATAAAATGTCTAGGTTCTATAATATGCCACAGTGTAAATGCATCTTTTAGATTTCATAGAAGTGTTTGGTGACATTGCAATTCCAGTACTGTACAATTGAACATGAATATTGAGAAGTTTAGCCAAATAAAAGTATTGCTTAATATTTTAGTATTATTAAGAGTTATTAGTATTATTATTTTATTTCTTTAATGCTAGTAAGGCTATTAATAAAGTGCAGTGAAACAGAATTAGGATTCGATCAAGATAGGAATGCAGAATAGCTCAATATATCTTATGAAGTTCTTTCCTTATTAAAATCTCTCTGAGTAATAAACCTCAGGAAATGAACTTAAAATGCATTGAGAGGGTTACTGATAATCTTCAAAAAGGGTTTGATTTTTAAATTTTCATAGGGATGCCTGAAAGCCTTAGAAAGCTTAAATTATTGCAGAAGCATCTAAATTCTAAAATACTGGACTAGCATCTGGAAGACCAAGGTTCAAGGCCACTTTCAGCCATTCACTAGTAAGAAAGGGGCCACTGTCAAATCAGTTGTACTGGTCCTGATTTGGGGTTCTGTCTAAACCAGCCTTGTCCCAATGAATAATATCCACATGCGCTTTACTTCAGCTGCCATAACTCCAAGACAACTTGACAGGATATAAGATTGCCTTTAAAGAGGATTAAAATGTATAGAGCCTCTTTTTTTTACAATATGTCACTATTTATAGAAATAACCCAGATTGGATTCATACAACACACCAAATCTTATTCATTTAATTGATTCCATTTTGGTGCTACCCAACTCCAGACAAACTATGAGGCTTGCAATATGACAAAACAAAACATAAAAATGTAATACATGATAAATAATGAATAAGATGGGAAACCTGGCCAAACAACACAGCAAAACATGCAAAATACAACCAATAAATGGTATCATCCACCTTTAGAAGACATATTGAATCAGCTGCATTTTAGCTTAGTATATTCTGTAAATCCATCATAGATAATATCTAAAGACAGCCAAGCATTTAAGGCTTTCCAGAACACCATTGGGGTAGGAGCTATACAGATCTTGAAATGGCAGAGCTCATTGCGGAGGGGAAGTGCTGCAACCATCCAGATAGATGACACTGTTTAATTGAGAAGACCAGGAGTGTATCCACTCTGTTGGCTTGCAACCTATGGGAAGAACCTGCAGGAAACAGGTAGTCCCTCAAACAACTTAGTCCTACACCATGTAAGCAAACATCTGTGTTGGATTTACAGAATATACTGAGCTAAAATGCAGTTGATTCAATATGTCATATAAAAACAAAGAGTAAGGCTGTTGAAAGCTTCAAGGCATATTAATTTTCAGGACTAGAGAAATTTCCTTTAAACAGAGACACAAACATATCGGGAATTCTCAGAAGAAGGAAACAAAAATGATTGCTGCCCTTATCTGCTTGTAAAGTTTCCAAAAGACAGCTGTTGACCAATAGGGGAATGAGAATGTTGGATTGATACTTTCTGATTTTTTTTTAAATGTCATTTTCATGAAATCCTAATCTGAGGAGGCCTGGCATATTTTTGAAGAAAATATCTGAAGTGTAGTCCTACAAATCCCTAGATTTTTAGCAGTGAGAACAGGGTAAGCTTAGAAAAACACGAGAGGTATGTGTCTATCATTTTTATATAATAAAGAGTTTTAACTTATGTCTTCCTCCAGAATCTGTGTTAATGTCCTCCAAGAAACAATGCAACAATGGTACACTTCCCAGCTTTTTGTGATTGCAATGTGATCTTCTGCATGTTGATTGTGTTTGTCTTGTTGCTCCTCAAGCAAAAAATTGACTTAGTGCTCTGTCCATCTAGAATTTTATCCTATTCTGATTCTTGCATGGCAGTCTATGGTATTTAAAATCTTATATAAATACTTGAGTTAAAAACATTTCCCAAGCTATTACTGCTTAATAGTTATCCCTCATAAGATTTCTTTTTAATTTCAGGGTTAGGTAATGGCCAATAGTCAGGTGTTCTGTGTGTTGTACTTCAAAACATGTGCACATCCCAGATTCTCTATTTCTATGTTATGCTGTTGTCTAAAATTAAGCAAAGGAGAACAGCTGCTACCTGTTGCCCTTTCCCTAAGGAACACTGTTGTGGATTTGCTTATGCTTCCAATCTGGTTCACATTTTTTAGAGGTTTAACTCAGCATGCACAATTAAGCATAATGGCAATGGGTTTTTTTTCATATATAATATCAGAACTTTGAATTTCAGGCAAATGAAAGTCACAGAGTTAGGGTATTAAATAAGGTCAGATCTCCAGTAGTTCAGCTCACAGAAGTAACTAATGACATTATTATGATTGAAGTGGAGCAAGAAAAAGTACACCTGTCAGGTAGCTAAGTACCTTCACCTCAGAATTTGGTATTTGCATCATAAAATCCCATAAATGCCTTTATTTATTCCTGTGGATAAATCATAATCTTACCTAATCATTTGTGGGTCAACTCACACGACCTCTTTATTCAGCATAAGGATACAATTGGTGCAGTGTTTCTTATGAGAATATTCAAATTAGATCTAATTATGATCATCGTTTATGCTTTGTAGATTCTGCTTGCCCATCCACACCACATACCTGATGGAAGGTTTTCTGCAGCAAAAGAAAGTCATTTCATTGTTCAAATCCACAGGTGAAAACTACACAAAGGCCAGTTTTTAGATTCTTTTCTCGCCATGACCGCCACATCTCTTCCATGCAATCACTATCTCACGTGTGCCTCTATACTTATCAGTTGCTCTAGATATCAAGTTGTGTAAGAATCACATTTTGTAAATTTCATTCTAGCATTTCCAGTTTGATTAACTTAGAGCTGATCCCACCATTCAGGAATGTCAAGCAATGGATTGTGGATGAAATGAAAGCAGGGGTGGGATTCAAATTTTTTAACAACCGGTTCTGTGGGCGTGACTAAGTTGGTGGGCATGGCTTGGTGGTCATGTTATTGGCTGGGCGT
>AZIM01000463.1:442968-456545 GCA_000516915.1 Ophiophagus hannah | reverse complement strand
TCAAAGCCGAATAAACTAATTTAAAATTTAGATTTTAAAATTAACCCACACCCCATCTTGCATCAATATCAGAAGAAAGGAAGCGTGAAAGTCCACAATGTCCCCTCTCTGATGCACTTTACAGATAGTTTAAATTTTATATAGAAGTAGTTAAAAGCTAAAACTGCACAAGAAGTCTGTATAGGTTTTAGCATTAAATTTGGGTTATCTAATGCTTCAACACCATTCACACTTGTTTATTGTAATCCTGTTATTCCAGGCTAGGTAAGTACACATTTGCAGCCTTAATCTAACAACCCAAGTTTGCATATTAGTAAGTTCCATGGATCACAAAGGTGTTGCTAAGAAGAATCGAGTTAATAAGAATAGAAGATTATATTTGCAATCTAAAATTTTGGTTGTGGTGGTGTGGAACAAATGTGGATTTAATGAGCAAATTAACAACTTTCTTTAATTAAGAAAAAATTAGAAATTGAATGTAGCCTTGCAGTAAGAACATGAAATTAAAAAAAATATATCCATATGAAATTGAGAGATGAAAGTTAGTATTTCCATAAATGGGTCATGTGAGTTGCAATAATTCTTTCGGTCTTAAACAGTTACAGGATGATACCCAATTAATGTCATTTATCTGCATTCCATAGATCCAGTTAGAGAAGTTGTTACACTGGAACCTGGCTGTGCGTGATTTCCACATCCTTATTAATTTGGTCAAGGTGGGTAACATTCACATTAGTGTTTCTTGTATATGAAATCATGATGACATTTTGTCTGTTGATATAGACTACTCAGATTTAAATATTTTAAATTTATTATTAATTTTATACACCACCCATCTCTAGATGGCTAAACAATGACTTGATTACGTGGACCTGGTGAACTGTGTTGAAACTTTCTTTTTATCCTGAATACATTACTCTTACAAGAAGTATTCTGATGTATCTTGTTTCAGCAAGACAGAACATGTGCAGAAAGAACATAGGTCTGGCAAGATTTAGATGTTGTAAGATATTTTAATCATATGCATTTATATATTCATTGGAATATGTGAGTGAACGCCCTTTGTGATATGAATGTGATTATCCTGGAAGGATCATACTGCTGACTTTCAGGTTAGACAACTGGAGTTACTTCGCATATCATATCTTTAAAACTATCCATGTTCTTTGCCTTTATAAAATTCCCATTATTTTTTTAATCTATTTCTATAGAAGTAGTCATTTTCTTTCTTTACTATTGTCTAACAAACATAATATTCCCAATTTTGAAGAAATGTTTGGCTTGTTGCCTTCCTCCCTCCCTCTCTCCCTCCTTCCTGCCACCATTGTCAATATATCACATGCAAATATTTGTTTGTATATGGGATATTACAGTTTTGGTATCAGTGGGGTTTGGCAGTCTTTCTCATGTTGCAGTGGGGATTGCATTTTCAAATAAGATTTAGGGTAAACAAAAATTCTGTGCTAAAATTTAAGATAAACAAAAATTATTTATGCTATATTGCAGTTAGGGTAACTTTTAGTATAATAATATAATTATATATTGATAGTATGGGGGAGCCCATTTCGTGTTTGAGTATTTATGAGTGTTCCCAGCTGTTATTTGATAGGCTATTCTGTTGTTTTTATTGTTTTGCTCCATTTTAAATGTTAGCTGCCCAGAGTCATGTATGTGAGATGGGCAGCTTATTAAATATATAAACAGACATCTTTCTTTCACATAAATGCTGTAGTATCAATATGATATTAAAGAAGGAATGTGGTGATATGTACTATTCATGTTCTGCAGTAGTAGTTTTTTTTGTTAACTAGCATTATATTATTTTATTATAGATAATATATTTAATATATTTAAAAATAACTTTTTTTTCCTTTCTTCAAACAGGTATTTGACAGTCGCCCTGTACTCAGTGTTTGCTTGAAGGTCAGTGAGAATCATGTGATAAGACACGAAATTCAGGGAAGTTTAAAGTATCATATAAGCTTCCTCCCCATATATACCTGCTCTACGTAGAGATGTCCACATTTTCTACATTTCAGTTTCCTTTTTGATATAACCTTTCATAGCAACCTATTCCCCAAGGAGAAAGTAGACTTCAGAGGCAGAGGATCATAGCTACTGTTGAGAGGAAAGCATTGTGACTTTGCCTTCTGATCTGCTTGTTTCTGGTCTGGTTGTCATGCACTATTTTCATTGGTGGGTGGGTGTACATACGAATGCATATTTTAAGTGACATATATTTCAGATGGCTTCCAACCTAATATGGTTTTCTTGTAGAGTAAATATTGTCTAATTTTGCCATTCCTCAAAATGAACTCTTCAGTGCTGAAAAGTTGCAGCCAGTTTAGTATTTCCCAAAGCTTCCATTCTGAGGAATCCATTTGACTCTATACGTTACTCCTATCAATACATATAGTCCTCGTTTAGTGATTGCAATTGATTTTGGTGACTCGGTTATTAAGTGAACCATTTGATAATTAAAAATCAGGTGACCATGACTATGCTTAGGACTTTACTTAAGTTTTCCTTAGGAGCAAAAACAAAAGCCTTTCGTGTGAAATTGATTAGAGTTTTGCCAGTTTCAGACAGTTGATATTCTATTCAACAAATTATGGCCACAGAATTGAATTTGTTAACTTGCCATTAGCACTTTTTAGGGACCTTTTTAGCACTGTGGAGAAAAGAACTTAGGAAGAGATTGTTCAGGCAATCTCAGCCCTCTTTGAGGGTTGGAAAAAGAAAGAACCAGGGGCAGGGGCAGGATAACACGGTGCTGTAATGGCAAACTTGTGACAGAGAAAGATGTTCAGAAAGTTGTAAATGTGGGCATTGGTCACAAAGTTATTTTTTATCACTGTCATAATTGCAAACAGTTGCTGTCTAAAGCAGTCAATAAATGAGGACTTCCTATATTTATTATGAAAAAGAGGGGGCAGCACAGATTATTTAATAGTAGACACTGATTATATGAACTTCGGGTTACATGTACAAGGAGTTTGCATATCACTGCTTGAAACTACTGCCCAGCACCTGAACCTATTCACACAACCACTCTAATGTATATCATCTGATTGTACAAACATTGAAGAATAGAAAACTGCTGACTACAATGTAAATTTTGGGTGGGCTTTAGTAAATCCCTTCTGTCAGCAAAATGAGAGGGTAAAATGATGGCCCCTTTGCTTTTGCTGCTTTATGGACATTGAAAATCTCCAGAAGGTAGAGGAGGATATTAGTAGGTATGTGGGAGAGAGGAGAGAAGACAAAATTCCGATTGTATAAGTGGACTTCTATTTGCATTACAATGGCTTCCATCCTAAATATCTAGTTTCTATGTCAGTCTGTGAAGGGAGTAACTAGTTGGAATGATGAGAAGGTCTGGAAGCAACATTAGGAAACTCTAATACAACTTTCTGCATCTCAGAAAAATTGTATTTTCCAACATTGCTGGTACACATCTTGGATTTGCTGATGAAGAGTTCATTTAAATAAATCTGATGATGATAACAAGTTTAATAAGAAATTAGATCATTTAAAATTTAAGCAAGCATAATGCTTGAATGTTGTGACTTATGACCCATGGTTAAAACACTCACCCTGTTTGGGAGAATTGGCCACATTTGCTGACATTTATGTGTTTTTGTTTACCCAGTACGGTCGTCTGTTTATAGAGACATTTTTGAAGTCTGGTATGCCTCTCTTGGACTACAGTTTTAAAAAGCACAGGGTAAGGTGTTAGGGATGGGGCTATTCCTTGATTGACTGAGAATGTTTTAAACTGCTCATATCTGTTCTTTTCAAGTCTGTAGTGCAGTGACCTACTGCAGAAAAATGTGGAGAAATTAGCATAATTGAGTAACTAAAACTGAACGGTAAGAACTTTAAAACAACAATTTTTCTTGAAAATCTGGCAATTCTCAAAACAAGCATAGGTTGTTAGGTAATATCTCATTAAATGAGTGCTGCATCCTGTTTTTTTACATGTACATATTAAATATTTCAGATATTTCCTCTGTGTGTGTGTGTGTGCGTGTGTGAGAGAGAGAGGGAGGGAGGGAGGGAGAGGGAGGGAGGACTTATTTTAGCCATCAGCATTGAGTACAAATGGGCAGCCATAGAAACTGAAACTATAAAATAAATATGTTTTTGTAAAAGAACCAGTTTGGTGCAATGATAAAGGCATGGGGCTAGATGGGAAAACTGTGAGTTTTAGTTCTGCCTTAGAAACAAAGCCAGCTTGGTGATGTTAGGTCAGTTACTCTCTCAGCCCAAAGAAAGAGGCAAGGGCAAACCACTTTGAAAAAGTTTGCCAAGAAAAATGCAGGGACTAGTCCATTCAGTTGTCAGGAGTCAAAAATTGACTCAAAGGCGCGCGCGCGCACGCGCGCACACACACACACACACACACACACAAATACAGTTCAGTTTTTAAAAAGGAAAAGATGACCACAAGTTTACCTTAATTCTTGAATTCACTGCTGGTTTGCCACTGTTGTTTTTTTTTAACAAGGATGATTGATGACATTTTCTTCCCTTTTACTTTTTGATATTTTTACCATGAAACATTTCTAACTATTGTAAATTGCCCAGAGTTGCTGGGACAAGATGGCACATCAATTTATTAAATTATTATGTTCCCTACATGGATTTCACAAATGTGCAATCATAGCTGCCAGTTCTTTAGATGGTGTTAACCTTTCATATCAAGTTCTTCCTAAGAACCTAGGATGTCATAATGTATCAGCATAGTATGTATGTGGAATGCAAGAAGTGAGGTCATTTGTAAATAACAGATGAAAAATTTGTCAATACAGTTGACAAAGTGCCAACCAAGGGTTTTTAATATGGCACCTGTGCCAATAACCATCGAAACCACCATGGCAGGTTTATGTTATAATCTTTCAACTTCAGTTTTCAGATCTTGGTATTTTGACCACCTCCATTTTTTTTGCCTTCCATTCTACTATTCCCTGGTATTGCCACATGAATTATTATTATTGGTAGTGTTTTTCTTTACTTCATAGTCCAGTTTATTTGCTGGAGGTCTCTTATGAAAGTAGTAAGCAAATTCAATCCATATGAATTTAATGACATGCCTGCCTTTAGTGTCATGTACGTTGTGAAGGGGTTCTCAATGCTTCAATATATTTTATTCAATGGATATGCTAAACCATAAACTATGATTTGCAAATCTCAGTAACTGAGACCTCAAACCATCCTCAGTCTGCCACAAATATACCTCTGTACAAAACAAGATTTCAAATAGGTAGCTATTTTGCACAAGTTTCCAAATGGACTTCTTTGGGTTTGCAGGAGGATGTGCAAAGTTTGTTGAAAACCTTGCAACTGAGCACCAGACAACTTCATCATATTTGCGGCCACTCCAAGGTAACAGAAAGTTCAATTGCAGTGCTAGTGAACTCTTTATTTTACTTTCTCTATTTCTAGCAAGATAGCACACTCTTAGTATTTTATTCATCCTTTGTAATGGAGCAGTGAAAAAAATATTGTTAGGAAATCCCCAGTTCCTGGTCATGTATAATAATGAGAATAAGGGTAAGATTGCTTAGGCTAATGTGCTGTAAAACTGGTTAATCTGCATCTTAATCTTGCTGGTTCTGTTATAAGTACTTTATTATAATATAATTATTGTGCTTTTTTTACATTCTCTAATTAGCAATAGAGAAAGCATTCCTCCAAGAAAAATGCAAAGGGCACTAAGGAGATATGTCAAAGGCCATCTAGTGCATTCATAAAATACAATATTGATTTGTGCAATAAAGAATTAGAATAATATGAATGGCTCTTTCTCAGTTTGCATTTCTTACCCACGTAGATTCATCAAGACACAGGTCTCACCAGTCATGTACCTCTCCTAAAGAAGTCGCTCGAGCTATTTGTTTACCGAGTAAAAGCAATGCTGGCTCTCAATCATTGTCAGGAGGCTTTCTGGGTGGGCATCCTCAAAAATAGGGACTTGCAGGTAAGTCTATATGTTTCATGAATGGCTCGTTCATTAAGTTTCACCCATGTTCATTGGCCATTATTATTTGGAAAAACTTGAAAATTAATTATTGGATCTGATTCATATGATTTGGAATTAAGCTTCAGAGAGTCATTCGAATGTGTAAAATGCTGTTGCTTATAGCAGATGACATTAAAATGAATTTACTGAGCAAATTTTGGTATATAAAAGAAATGCCAAACTTAAAATAGAATCGCTATACAAAATATAATTGTTACACTGAACTGGGGTCTCCATAGAAGGGACAGAAGATATCATTACATCTTTCTTTTTCTCCGGCTTGTTTGTTCAGTAAACAGTGGCTCATTTGCTACAAATTGAATAATTGATCATATTTCCATAGGGATGACCTGAAACTGCTTCTGTCTTCCAGTAAAAATATTTTTCAGAAAAGAATTCACTGAAAGTGCAAATTCAAAAGAGAAGCTTTTTTGAGGATGGGGGAATTACACAAACTATTTAACTATTGATCGTAGTGATGGACAGGTACCATTAGAGTATAGTTCAAATATTATTTACTAAAAATATTTTCAACTGAGCTTTCTGATATCAGAACTGAACTTTTGGAGCCAGTAGAAATATTACGGGCACTTTCACAAAATGCCTGTGATGATGAGTGTGGCCAATCACAAATCTCCCACCTTTTTGCCTCTCAAGATGCTCTATCTCATCTTACTCTTCTCTCTCTCTCTTTTTTTTCCTTGGCATACTTTGCCCCATTTCATTTTTTTTAAATGTGCCTGTGGTCTTGATATTTAGGGAAATAACAACAGATTCTCCTGCCCAAGAGGTCTGTTTGGTTTATTACATAATGCAAATGGGAGAAAGAAGCGCAGATATTGTACAAAGAGTTTACATAGGGAGGGCAGCTTTGATTCATACAGGTAGTCCTAGGGTTAGATCTGTTCATTTAGTGACTGTTTAAAGTTACAACACTGAAAAAAGTGACATGACCATTTTTCACACTTATGATTTGAAGCATCCCCATAGTCACATGATAAAAATCCAGATGCTTGGCAACTGACTCATATTTATTATGGTTCTGGTGTCTCAGGGGTCATGTGATCAACTTTTGAGACCTTCTGACAAGCAAAGAGTCGTTGCGAGCAAGTGGGTGGCTCTATAAATTTTCTAAATAAATAAAGGTCAATGGGGAAGCCAGATTCACTTAACAACTGTGTGACTAACTTAACAACTACATAGATTTCCCTGCTCTTTCCTACCCTGGTATTCCATTCTCCTTTTAGTGATTTTCAAGATCAGGATTGCCTGACCATAGCCACAGAGGAAATAGGCATGGGAACTGATTTTCCTTCTCCACCACTGAAGCCTTGTCTGATAAGGATGTTGAGCAATTAACTTCTTTGCATTGTAGTTAACATCTTGAAACTTCTCAGATATAAAAGCCATTGGCATGAAGACAAATTCTAAAATAGCCTCAGCTCATCAGTGAACTAACATATTGATAAATTTCTATGAACTAACTTCCAATTCATTGCTAGCAAAATGTCAGTCCATATTCATTGTCTCCTTTAGCGTGCTCTGGGATTCATTTCACCAATATACAGCAAAACCCACACAATATGGTACTGTAATTCCTTGATTATCAATTACTGTATTTTCCTTGCGTTGTACATTATAGGAATGGCAGCCTATACTCAAGCCCTATTCACCTTGTTAGAGATTCCAGTATTCTTTTTGGAATCACATCATACTCGTTTAATCTATTCTAGGGAGAAGAGATCCTTTCACAAGCATCACAAGTAACTGAAGCAGAAGAGACAGAGACGCCTACACTCTCTGGAACGGATCCTGGAGAGGTATTCATCTAGAGGCAGATTACTTGCTTATGGCGTGCCTCTGTACTTTGCTTTTGAAAAAGACCAGAACTATTTTTCCCAAAAGAGATGCTGGCTTTAGAAGTATAATATAAGGCAATATAAGGAAAATAATTAATACAAGGATATGTAAGATATTACAAACTATTCCTTTCTTAAATTTATGAAAAATGGCAACAATCCTACCCTGTTTTAAAAAGTAACAAACAATTGAATTCCAGCTCTCTTCTGTTTTAGTTAGGTTACCACTACTAAATATACTGTGTGTCAGAATTGTTAATCTATAAAAACACAGAACCACTAAAAATCTGACCATTAACATTTTAGCAACATTTTTTTCTGAGTTAGACCTTTACAATTTACACTTCTTATCCAGACAGATATTGACATGTTTTATTCTGTGATATTTCATAAGGTAGTGCTGAGAAATCAAGCTCCAATGAATAAGGGTTTTGAAAGGATTACTCAATTTTTACCCTTCGGAAGATGGGGGGAGGGGTTGGTTCACCTTAATATGAATTAAATCTTTCGTTTACAGAAATAAGACTAATCCTAGTAATATGGCTACACAATTCCATTTCTAAGTTATGGTGCAAACGTGATTATTTTATTGCTTGGAGAGATCTCTTAAATCAGTTCCCATTGGTCTAATTTTAAAATATGAGTAAAATACCCAGTTCATTGAAATGTAAAGAATTAAAATTAATGGAGGCGTAAAGAATTAAGATTAAGCATGATGTCTAGTCTGTTTGTCTAGGAATGGAGAATTTATGATTTATATTCCCAAGTCTTCATTGTTTAAACATTTGGCATTTTCCCCTCCTCAGGAAAAGGAAGATTCAGAGGCTGAAGATAGAGGGGACACCAATGATAGTGATGAAGACAGCTCTGATTAGAATGTGCTATAATTCTGCATGAAACTTTTGGGCTTAGATTATTGGAATTTATATCTATATCCCAAGAAGTTTATAATTTGTATCCAGACATTATTAAAATAAATTGGATGAGCCAATGGCAGTATTATTTGTCTTTTAATAATCAACTCTTACTACTACTATGAAAATGAATATACTGTATTCAGCACTTTTTTTTCCTCTATGTCTTTTTTTTTTTGCATCTCCATACTATTCCCCATAAGCAAAAAATTACAAGTTTTACTTAAAGTGTCACAGTCAAGATAACTTTCTTAGGAAAGCTTATCTGCATTTGATAATTGTGTCAGGAAATGATTCTTAAGCATTTTTAGTAATTCATGTGGTTGGATATAAAATAGGAGATACCTTTAAGTTGACATTTGTTGGTATCAAATGTCTCAGGTGAAAGGCATTTATATTTGTGATCTCAACAGAATATAAAAATTGGGGATTAGAACATTAAAATAGTGCTGGGTTTATATAATCTTATAATAGAACAACTTTTTTATAAAAGCTGATTTCCATTCATGTTTTTTAATCACATATGAAGCAAACTTGCACAATCAAGCACAGTGAAATTTAGTGATTCCTACAGCATCCAATATTGTTTCTTGAATCAATGTACTGCTACAAAGAAACTCCTCCTTTTAGTTCCATTTGAAGACTTTGTCTTGAGAGATGTCACAGTCGAAAATAGGCTGACCGAGCTGATCTCACAGGGCTATCTTGGAAATAAGATGGGGTGTGTGTGATGTTTTGAACTCCCAAGGAAAGTCGGAATAACCAACGGGGGGGGGGTTCGTGACCAAAGAGTGCAAAGGTCTCGTGGCCTCCCGTCTTTTTTGCAACTCAAATCTGTTACAGGTTACATCATAAAAATTTCACACAAAAAATAAACCTCTCCAACCCGAACGAAGTAACCTGAAAGCCAGAGCCTGCAGCAGTCCCTCCCAGCTTGTGAGGTCAGCGTTGCAAGCTACTTCCGGGTTTCAGTTCCTCCGGCAGCGCGTTGCAGCCAATAGTGGTGCGGAGGTAGAAGCCGCGCCGCGCATGCTCAAGAATGGGAAAGGAAGGGGGCTGCGCCGGGGAGCGTCGTGCGCGCGCAGGCGTCCTCGCTTATCGGTAGGGAAGTGGAGCTGCTGCCAGCTGACTCGGCCATGTCGGTCCAAGAAGACCCGGTCCAGCGCGAGATTCACCAGGACTGGGCGAACCGCGAGTACATCGAACTGATCACCAGCTCCATTAAGAAGATCGCGGACTTCCTCAATTCCTTCGGTGGGTGCGGGCGACGGCGGGAGGGAAGCGGAGGCGGACCCTCCTCTGAAAGGGCAACTGCAGGCGGGGGTGATGGGCGGAGCGGGTCCATGTCCGGCCTTAACGGCGCTCTCCTCGTCTTTGCAGACATGTCCTGCCGCTCCCGCCTGGCCACGCTGAATGAGAAATTGACGGCGCTGGAGAGACGGATCGAATACATCGAGGCCCGGGTGAGACATCTCCCTTGCGCGCCGGCAGAAGCCGCCGGGGGAGCTCGGTTGGCGAACGACTCTTCCCGTGGGCCCCGTTGCGCCCCCCCTCTAACCCCCCAGTCTTAATCCCCGGGCTCCGGCTCACCCGTTTGGGAGGGGTGGGAGGCTTGAAGTTGCCTGGTCGCTGCACCTGCGGGTTGGGCAGAATCACCTAGGGCGGCTGCCTCTGGGTGAGTCAGGGGTTTTTGTCTTTTGGGGACGGGGAGTCTCGGTTTTCAGCCTCGTGACATGTGTGCTTGTTTCTTTTAAATGAGGTAAAGTGACTTTCCTGGGTTTGATAAATTAATTCCCTCTCTGAATATATAGTCAAAAGCATTTGGTGGATGCTGCCTTTTTGAGCCATTGTTTTCTTTCTTGGTGAGTTTTATATCTCGCCTTTTTTATGAGCTCAAGGAGATGTAAATAATGCTGTCCCGTTTCCCCCCATAAAAGGCTGCACTGACAGACAGTGGCCTAAAGTCATTTGATGGCTGAGCTTTTGATGGTAATCTTGACCCTGAGTCACAAGGGCGCCATTCCCAACACACTTTTGATTTTGTTATAGGGGAAAAGTCTTGCCTTTAAAAACCAAATGCCTTTCTTAGTAGGCTTGAAAGCATTGCGTGAATTAGTTTTTATATAGTACCCAAGCAACTAAAGTCATGTTCGCTTCCAAGTTTTGTTCATGTTTCTTAAAATATAATCTTTGCTTGCTTCCCAATGGAGACATAAGGTCACTTCTGCTTCCTCAGATATATTCCAATGTAAGCAAACTTTTTTTTTCCTTGACAGGTAACAAAGGGTGAAACGTTGACATAGTGTGAAACTGGCAAGAAGTCAACCTAGGGAGAGAAAAAAAAGTGCAGCTGTTTAGAAAGCTGATGATCAGACTTCGGGTTTCTTCATTACTTAACATGGATGGGAGTTAACTCATTTTTGCCCCTTGGGAAGCTGCCTCCTCCGTTTGGAGACTTTGTGTGGGTGATTCCAGCTGAAACGGCTAAATTGTACAAGAGCATGTTTAATTATGTGGTTTTATACAAGCAGATTCACACAGTTCTTGTCCTATTGTGTCCCATGTACACACAGAACTCTGGCTTCACAGCAATTAAATATTGATGGAACACAATCTTAATTTCTGGGAATACTGTTTGATTATTACTATGAGTTATTTTTGAGAATCAGGATGTTAGGGCTATGCATGGTGTGTGGCTCTTATGGCTCGCTATTGCTGCTCCAAGATATCAAGTAATCTGTCTGAATAAATGTGCAGTATGTGTAGGGTGGGGTGGGCTGAGGGAGATTATGTGCCAAGGGAGGGAGACTAAGTTTTCTAAGTATTTTGTATTCTTTAATGTAATTTGAGATGTCTTTTCCATTTGTGTTCAACAATAAAATCACTTCTGCTTAACACTTCTGAACATTTTTTAGCTAACTGAAGAATATGCATGCACTTGATATGGTCATAGAGTACTACATAACCCTCTTATCAAATTTGTCACATTCGCATTTCATGGCTGTTTTATATTATGATTCTTGTAACATCTTGGAAATTTTTTGGTTCCTCTGCTTCCCTCCACCCCCCCCCAAGGCAAGAATTCCACAGGTGTGTATTCAAACCCCCCAAACAAGTCCTCGGAAAGCACCTCTGTGGTACAGGTCCAGATTCCAAGCTCAGTACAGCAAGAGTCTCTGGGTAACCAAGTCCAATGGGCACACACAAAGTCCAGGAGTCAAATAGACCAGGATACATGGCACAACTGGACACATTGCTCCAGAAATACTCAAGTCCTTAGGATGGGGTTAAGTAGGAAATCCTAGTGCAGCCCTTCACAAGAGACAAGGATCCTACATTGAGGAAGACACAAACCACTTATAGGGTGAAAATGATTATTATCAAGTTTCTTAATGAATGTACGAGATAAAATTATTCAAGGTGCCTGCAAGTTGAAGAAAATAAACTCAGAAGATTTTTTTTTCCCAAACATGAAACTACAAAAAAATATTGACGTTTCTAAACAGAACTCTTGATAAAAATGGGAGTTAGTTTAAAATGCAGATTTTCCTTCAAACTCACAATTTTGAAACCACAAGGAGCAGAGAAATCTTGGACCAGTTTAAGATAATATTATATCAGCCTTAATTCAGTTGGAAAGTGTGGTATAGTTTATTACCTGGTTCTGTTAGCAAGTAGCCTTATGATTAAGATACAAAATTTAACAATTGGAAAGGTAACAGCTTTCCAAGCTATCATCAAGAAAAATTTAACACTGATTGGAACAGCTGGGAAATTAGAGATTGAATTAATCAAGGAGGAGGTTTTGTATAATATTTACATTTTAAAAAGATGTGTTCTAGGGTTTAAATTTCACCACAAGCAAAGAAGACTCCTGAGGTCAATGCAAGGAATGGCCTTGAAGATTAAAACAAGCAGACACAGATGTCCCAAACGATTACCGAATGGATAAGGAGGATTCAAACAGAAGCAATAACAGAAAAAAAAAACAAGGTTGAGAAACACTGATGTATCACATACCAATTCCCACTGGAAAATGTGTAATTTTTGCTCAATTATGCTACTGTATATATCCCCTTTGTTCCCTGCCAGTGCACATATTTTATTGCTTTTAAAGTGTAGCTTCCCTGCCTTCAAAATAAACTAAATGTCTCCTTCGGTGGAGCAGCGCTGAGGTGGGGGGGAGGGAAACCTCCTTTCGGGCCTGCCGAACCCCAAATGTTTGCTTTCTGCCTCAGCTTCTCCTCCTTCCTGTCAGACTTTAGACTTTCATTTTCGTTCTTGGATGCCAGGACGACTCTGGATTGGAAATCTGGCTGGCTTTGCGCTAGTTCTCCCAAAGGTGCTTTTTTCAAGAGGCAACTGGATTTTCCGGTTTTTCGTTGAAGACGTTTCGCTTCTCATCCAAGGAGCTTCTTCAGCTGTGATTTGTGCTGGTTCGCTTTTCTTCGGCTGCCATCCCGGACCGGTGAGGCACTTGGAGTTGGCCGAGCCTACGTAGAATTGGACAAAGCAAACCGGGAGCTCTGCTCGGCAGACTCTGGGTCCGGGGGGGGGTGGGGGAGAGCGNNNGGGGGGTGGGGGAGAGCGACCTACGGTCTGTTTTGGCAGGGGCCCCGTGTTTATCCAAAACGCAGTTCAGATAAAAGCGGGGGCGCAGAGGATGGTGGCTGCTGCTCCCTTTGTAGAAAATGCCTGAGAACTATGGCCGCCAGCACGGGAGGGAAGGGTGGGGCCGCGGAGAGGCTCGTTTCTTGCCGCTGGGGCAGAGGGGAAGGT
>AZIM01000463.1:419256-431760 GCA_000516915.1 Ophiophagus hannah | reverse complement strand
CGGAGGCGAGGCTGGCTGCCGCACCGGTCCTGCCCTTGGCGTGAAGCCGGCCGAGGGAGGCCTTTTTCGGGGGAAGAGATGCAGGCGAAGGCTGTTCCACTTCAGCCTCCTCCTCCTCCTCCTCCTCTCCCCCCAATCCCCAGCCTGGTCATTGCCTTCCTTTGCGCCTTTGCTTCCTTCAGTTCCTGGCGTGCGAGCGGCACCCGGGAGACCGACTCTCGTGTGAAAAACGTGCTTCATTTGTGTCACCTTCCCAGAGTAGCGTGGGAAGAACAAAAAAAAAAGTATCTAGTGGACCGCCCTTCTATGAAAAAACGCTTTTCGGTGGGATCTTGAAGAGTATTAACTTCGTGGGCCCATCGAATTTAGTGGGAAGTCAATCTGCTCAGACGTTGCACCTTCATCCTAAATTGATTTTAAGGCTTGATCTCAAGTAAGCACTGTCAATTTCAATGGGGTCTCCTTACCAGTAATAGGTATGGATGAGATTGATCACCAAGCTGGAGGAGTTTGGAGCACAACAAACCTCCCAGTAGCAGAAAGGGCAACTGTGAAATCGGGCAAAAGGTCATGGGCTGTGTGGCAGATGTTTCAATGCAAGGCTGATAGCTGATTTTTTTTTCTTATTTTCCAGTGGAAATCCCAAAATAAACATAACCCTATACTTGCAACCTTCCACATTATTTGGAAACCAGAATTATTGCATTATTATGCTGGTTGGTTGTAGTAATATTTGAAAACTATAGTTGTGATTTTGACTCCCACTTGCATGTGCCAAAAGTTAAACGTAATTTGATTTTACACAGGGAGAGAATTCTCCCCTGCATGTTCAGCTGTTAAGAGAAAACTGATTTAAGTTTGGCTTCTTTCCCCTAGTTTACATTTATTTTGGTAGTAAACGTCTGACATAGTTAAACCAGAAGTTAAGGTTAGGATTAAATTTTGTAAAAATTAATTTATTCACATTATTCAATTTGAGTTGCTATTCATATAAACTGCTGATAGGCAGAAATAAGCCTTAACTGAACTTAACAGTGAGAACATCTCAAATAGACACCTAACCTATCTTGTACAATGTATTAGTTCATGCTTTGGTCAACTAAATGCCAGTGCAAAGCCCATCATGATATAAGAGAGAGAGAGTAGAATTATCTTGCAGTTGTCCCCACTAATCAACATTCACAATATGTTTCTCAGCTGTGGTTATCATAACAAACAGCTATTGATAGCTGAAATGTAATTGAATATAAGTATATAATATAATAAACTATTGATAGCCTTTTTCTCCATAAATTTCATTAAGATCATTCATAGTGATCCTAATTTGATCATTGTTTCATCTTACAGTATCTAACAGTAATTCTACTTGAACTGTATTGTGTGAGGAAATACTACTTTTAATGTGTGCAGAATCCATATCAATCTTTTTTAATTATCAAGGCTTTTACTGTAGGAAAATGGATGCTACTATATCATGAATACAGTAAACCATGGATTTTACTGTAAGGAAAACTGCATGAATGTCTGACTTGTTTTAATAATTTTAAAAATGCCAAATACTACAGTGTTTACTAATGTAGTTATTCCACTCCCTGATAATTTCAGCTGTCTTATTTGCATTTTTTCTCAGCTGTCTATTATCTTTCTCTAAGATAAGCAACCAGAATTGGGGCTGCCTTCTTAGAAATAGGCCTTCCTTCCTGCAATACATTTGCATAAAATAATGTTAGGTAAATCCTTATTAATTAGAGCCATTTCTGCTTTTGCAGCTGTATTTTGTTTCTTGCTGTCTGTCTGTTTCTTTCTTGGTCTCTCTTTTTAGCATACTCTGATATTAGGGTTGTTTCTAGATATGCATTTACTATCAAAGTTCACAGTATTATTAGAAATTATTAGAAAGATTATTATTATTATTATTAGATTATTAGAAAGCCTGTTAACTAAATATTTTCTTATAAAGATGCTGATTTGAGGAGAAATTGTTTTGAGTGACCAAGCAAGAAGGATTTATGGAAACTTATGTTTAATTTAAGGTCTCGTGGTATAATAATTAAGACATCAGGTAAGAAACTGGCAGGAAACTCTGAGTTCTAGTCCTAGTCTAGTCTAGTTAAGTACAAAGTCTCCCTCTCTCTCCCCCTCCCTCTCCCTCCCTCCCTCCTTCTCTCTCTCTCTCTCTCTCCCATAGGAAGGAGGCAAGGGCAAACCACTTCAAAAAAACTTTGCAAAAATTTTTTTTCAAGGCATTCAAAACTGAGTCAAAGGCTCACATTTCCATCAGCCGGGATAAGTTTAGTAGAAATGTTTAGTATTTGTGAATATACTGTGCAGGTAAACATATAATCTATAATAAAAAAATCTTCTGCCTTGTAGTGTAGTTCAAAGCAGCACTGCAATCTTAGCTTAGTTTTTTACATTATGCTTCAGTCAGCATGTGGATATATATTAACTGTTTACTAATGTTGCCAAAGTTACTTTTTGTGCTGTGTTGTGAAGGCAATATTGAATTACTGTATATGCTTATGTATGTTACTAAATGAGGATAAAAGTTAGTTGCAAAAGCTGTTGTGTAAGTTTAAACAAAGATGATGATGATCTAAATGAGATGTATTTGGAACTTGAAATGTCCTTGCTTCATATTGTGAGACAGTGTTGTTAGGGTGTTGTATGAGGACTTCACATCCATAAACATTTGTGAGGCAAATATTCTTGAAACTTATTGTTATGTGTTTGTACTGAGAATGGATCTAGATATATAACAAATACAACTCTGGGGATAATCTAATGCTTGCATATTCTATTAAAAGCATTACTTTGAATAATAAAGAATTAATATCTATTAAAGCAAGTTCCCATAAAAAACATAAGTCACATTTTTCTCTTGGTGGCTGTTTGGTTACTTATCAACTTTTTGTACTTGCATAAATATTATATATATTGTACATTCTTCTCATTTTTTCTGGAATATGCTTTTTCCTGGTTTTTATTCTCATCATTTTAATAGGTTTAATTTAAATCACAGATTTCTTGTATAGTATTTGCTACTATATGTTTAAATGTTAATTTTTGTTGTTTTACTAGGTCTGCTAGCAACTTTTTCATTTTTACTAATCTATTTGTATTAAATGAAATAACTTAAAAGTTATGAGTTTATTTTTCCACCCTAGCTAACAATTCTTTAGTATTAATTCTGTTTAAGTCTAGATGCTCCAAAACTGTTTTTAAAAACATTACTTGTTTTTTTTTTTTTACATTTTTATAACAAATTTTTAGAAATGGATTTTCATGTGTCTTTTGCATGCCAGAAAGTGTTATCTGAAAAATGACACTGAAAATAAAATGCAAAAATATGCTTTTCTTTATGTTATTCTCAGAAGTTTTGTTAGGATCATTAAAATCTTTGATAGCAGTTTTCCTACAAATGTTATAAATTTCTAATTGATTTCATGTTTTATCTTCAAAGTTAGTGACATTAATACTGTCCTGAACTATGACATCAAGAAGTTCTGGCACAGCATTTCCTCGGAAGAATTACAGGTTAAGCACCGAGTCTGAAAAGTCAAAAGTTGCAGGTAGGAGTAATATTGTGGATTCTGGGGAGAAATTACTTACCTTGTAGGTTTCTCTTGGTTCTAAGTCAATTATATAAAGGTCAAATGCAAAGATACATATTTTATTTGAGATTGGTTTGGAAGGTCAGCTAAAATTATAAATCTTTAGTAGGAAAAAAAATCCCAGCTTGCAAAAAAAAAGTAATCAGATACAAAAAAGACATCTATTTTTTAACTAGTCATTAAGAAGAGGAAGTTTCAGAAAGCATATTGATTCATATAGCTTGCTTTCCAAATTGTGTAAATACAGTCTCATTAGTTGAATATTAAATATAATGGCACATTACTTGGTTGTGACCTATAAAGCTTACATGGCATGGGGCCAAGCTACTTACAGAACTGTTTTTGTCCCATTATATCAACCTGTTCCACCCTAAGGTAAGGAAGATATGTTGCAGACCCCATCAGTTAAAGAATTCCAACTGGCAGAGTCTAGGAACAGCGCCTTCTCTTCCCTTGCCCCGGTCCTTTGGAATCTCCCCCCCCCCCCCCCCCANNNCCCCCCCCCCGCAAGAAGTGAGACAGGCCCCCACTCTCCTGTCCTTCTGCAAAGGAGTTAAAATAGACTCTGCAGTCCCTTGTAGGGAGCTCAAAGGAGCATGCTGCCATGGCGTTGGTTGGTGCTCTGAGAGCCCTCCCTTTGCCTTTTTAACTAATTTGTAACAGATTTAATCCTTGCCTCTTTTTAATTGTAAACTTTCTAAATTTTTACTTTTTATATACTGTTTTTACTTTTTAACGTTATTGTACACCACCTAGAAGTATAATAACCATGTTTTCCTAAAAATAAGACCAGGTCTTATATTAATTTTTGCTCCAAAAGATGCATTGGGGCTTATTTTCTGGTTAGGCCTTATTTTCAGGGAAATAAAGTACTAAACTGGGGCTTATTTTGGGGTAGGGCTTAATTTATGAGCAACCTGAAAAAAAATCATGCTTAGGGCTTACTTTCCGGTTGGGTCTTCTTTTCAGGGAAAACGGGGAAGATGTTACCGAGGACAATGGGCGGTTCAAAAATGTGAAAAATTAATAATTCTTTGTCAAAGAGCATTGATAGAAGCTGTTTTCAGTCTGGAGGAAAATATGCTTCTTATTTCTTCATTCACATAAATACAGAAGACCCTGCAGTTTTAATTAAGTGAGCCTTTACTTAGAAATAGTTTTAGACATTTATGAGCAAGACTTATTGAATGGATGTGAGATTATTTGATGCAGAGATAGAATTAGGCAGATCATTCTGCTCTATCCTGGTTTGTCTGAAATTGGAAGTCATGCAGGAATACAACATTATACACTTTTTTAAATGATAAAGAAGAAATAAATTCAACTAGAGATATTATCTGACTCGGGTTTTGCTACTTGTCATAGGAATAGTGAACAGCAAGCTCCTGAATGATTATCTTCATCGTATTTTTCCCAGTGCTGATGGAACTCAACCTTCTGCTGCATGCAGGTAGTAGCTTCTTAATTTACTAAATATCAAGCAAATCATATTATTTGGATCTGACTGATCAGTAAACATTTAGCAGGAAGAGTTCAGTGCTGACATTATATAAAACAGGATCTATAATCTCATATATTATATACAAGTATTTTTGTTATAATATTTATGTAGCTTCCTCCTCATTTTGAAAAGGTGTGTGAGAGGCAACAAAATCCTCTTAGTTTCTACAGTATCCTCATATATCTGTAAATTTGCTGGTATGTTATTTACATATTGTCAATAATGCCTTAAATTGTGTATCTTTTAATATCTATGCAACACTCAGAAAATTGTGTGTGCTTTATAAATGTTAAATAGTAACTGCAAATATTTATAGTTCTTGAGACTTGTAATAACATTTGTAACTGATGTGAAATTAATTAGTTTCAGATTTTTCAGTGTGAATTCATCACCATTCCAACTGAGTCCATTCACCTGGCTGCTGGTTGTCTCTTCTCTTTTCTTCTACCTGTTCCCAGCATTTGAGCTGAGTCTTCATAATGTGTCCAAAATAGAATAATTTGAGCCTCGTCATTTGTGCCTTGTGCTCTGGATTTATTTCTTTGATAAGCCATTGGCTTGTTTTCTTGGCTGTCCTCTGTATTCTCAGGAGCCTTCTCCCAACACCAACGTTCAAAAATAACAATACGTTTCCTATTTTGCTTCATTAGAGTCCATCTTCGAATTATTACAGGTATTGTACTGTAATAATTCATTACTACATGTATTGTAGGCATAGACAAATCACAGCATCTGAATATATTTTTCAAGGGTTTCATGGCTGCTCCATCAAGTGCTGCTCTGCTGCATATTTCTTGACTGCTTGTTCTCAACTGTTGATGGTTGATCCTAGAAACATTTTCTCATTTCAGTATGAGCATTGTCAATTCTAAGGTTGGTTGGTTAGTTGATTGTCGTATCTGTTGTCATTGGTTTGGCGATCTTTATATTTAATCTTGATTCCATTTTTTCATTCAGCTCCTTTTATTACTAAAGTTTGCAGATTGTTTGCATTTTCAACTTTCAGATAGTGTCATGAGCGTAGCGTATATTGTTATTGTTTCATCCTCCAATTATAAACCTATCGATCTTCTTCCCCTTAATACATCTTCACCATATGGCCTTGTTTCATTCCTTTACCAACCCGGAGCCAGTTTGTTTGAATATGTTCTGTCTGTACTATGGTTTCTTGATCTATATATAATTTCTCAGGAAGCCAATAAGACGTTCATAAGGCCTTTTCATATTTTATATGTTAAATTCAAATATAATTACATGAAAATTCCTTTTATTTTTGTCCCTAGATAGTACATGCAAGTTCAGCATAGTACTAATGCTGCTAGAGTTTCATATGAATATGTCTTGGGACAAATGCATGTTGTACATTTTTATTTAAAGATCTGTTAGGGTCAAATTATACTTAGCAACTGAACTCACAACTGAGTTGCTAGTGTTGTTAAAAATAGCTTTCATCCCATTTTACCTTTTGATCAGGGGAGGTTATCAGGAAGAAGACTGGAGTAGTTTCTTGTTGCTCTGCTGCAGCTTTCCCAGGCTGTTTATTCTTTAAGTATTCCATTTCTATATTTTTTATTTTGAGTTAAGAAATTTTCTGTGTCAAATTTCTTTGATCAGTTTATTAAGGTCATAGACATAGAGATAATTTGGATAGAAACGAAGGTGCTTATTGGAAGCATATTTCCCACTATTTGGAAACTGAAGCTGTATAAAACTTTCAGTGCTATTAAATAGACTTATAGTAATTTATTTTTAAAAACATCCCTTCCAACCCATGGAGACCCTTATTTCCTCAACCCCCTGTGATATGAACCTATCAGTTGCTATCATTCTACAAATATTCTGGCAAACATTTTTTTCTCTGGAGTGTGAAAATTTATTAGAGAGATGTGGCACGTTATGTAACTCATGGATTTCATTTAGCTTGTTAGATCACAATTAAACGGGCTTCACTTGTGTCAGTTCAGTGGGAAGTTGGAAATCATTTTGCCATTGGCATATTGAATAAGTACAAACATTGTACAAAACTCAGAACTGAAGGGAAGTATTGCCAAATCACTAGTTTAGAAGGTAATTCCTTTCTTTTGGAACATCTCTTCTATCAGTGAACGATGCAATGTTTGCTATTCCCTTATGTAATATCAAAATAACAGCATAGGGTCTATTAACATCAATTCTTATAGGAACATTTTAGAATGTTCATTTTTAATCCCTTGGAGGAAGAGTTTTCTTGTATATAAATAGAAACATATGAAAAAGTAAGTGGAATATTGAAATATTTAACTTTTTCAACATATTTCAATAGATTACATTTGTATAATATAACAAATATGCACCGTTTACATTTTATAGACAATTATGTAATTTAAATAAACCTACATGGAAATTTTGTATTTGGAAAAAAGTAAGTATACCCCTACATTTCTCACTACCTCAAATATCTAAAATTAGAATCAAGTGCAAATTATTAGAACATCATTAGAGAGAATCAGGGAGAAACTTGTCGTATTGAAACCCCTGACATTTAATTTGATTGGTTCTTTGTTGTTGAAATGTGTGGTATCATCCATAGGTAGAAAGCTTTCTGAGGCCTCAAGGAAGATGATTATAGATGTCTATGAGCTTGGAAAGGGATTTAAAAAGATCACCAAATAACTGGCTGTCAATCATTCCATTGTCCAGAAGACCATCTACAATTGGGGAAGATTTGCAACACTTGCCAACTTGTCTAGGCCTGGCTGTCCCTGGAAGTTGAGCCTGATACTGAAAGAAATCTCTTAGAATGCCAAAATGTCATTATGTGATCTACAATTAGTGCTTGCTGCTATTGATATCATAGTGTATGAATCTACCATGAGAAAGAAGCTGCACAGATTAGATCTATATGCAAATGTGTGCCAGGAGAAAACCTTTGCTTCCAGAAAGAACTTCAGGGCAAGACTAAAGTTTCCTTACAATATAAACACCTAGGCAAAAATCACTTATTTTTGGGACAATTTATTGGTCAAAGTACCAGAAGACATGTTTTGCCAAAATCGTAGATAGCATTTCACAGAAGACCTGAATAACAGTTGTAAAGCATGGTTGTCGAAATGTTATGGTTTGGGGCTGTTCTGCTGCATCATGGTCTGAGCAGCTTACTAAATTCTTCATTGTGCAGGAAGGTGTTTAGGATAATGTGAGATTATTTGTTAGAGGATTGAAGATGAACTGAAAGTGGACCTTTCAATGTGACAATGGCCCTAAGTATTCCAGTAAACCTACCAAGGAAATTAAGAGTTCTGGAATTGCCAAGTCAAAGCCTGGATCAAAATCCTATCCAGATGCTGTGGAATGATTTGAAAAGGGCTGTACATGCAAAAAATCCCCCTAAGCATCCACAGCTAGCTGCATGGAGGAGTGGAAAAAAATGCTTCCCAGTCAGTGTCAGGTTGTTTCTACCATAGGGAGCAATAGCAGATATTAGAGCAAAGAATGTCCTTACTTTATGTATTGAAGGAAATGGCATATCTCATTTATTTTTTTGTTGACTAATCAATTTTCAATCTTTATATTTTGTTCAATTACATTTTCTTTATATACTGTTTGAAAAAAAATATTTATATGACCACATATCTTAAAAAAGAAGGGAATAAAAACTTTATGCAAGATGAATTTACCTTTTTACATGACTGTAGCTTTATTAAATTGCTACTTAGCCAAGGATAATGTTGAAATAATTTAGGAAATCTGATCTATAATTTATACAAATCTCTTCGGAGAAAGTCATTTTTTCTTCTGTTTGGTCATGTCCCTGCAATTTTGTTGCCAACATTTTTCAGAAGTAATTTGCTATTGCCTCCTTTCTCCTATCTCCAGAAAGTGACTGACCCAAGATCAACCACCTGGCTTTCATGCTTGAGGCTGACTAGAACTCATAGTCTCCTGGTTTCTAGCTTAATGCCTTAGCCACTACAGCAAACTGGCTCTCATAGAAAATCATACAGAACCCCTAAAAATAGTTCTTTTTATTCCTAGGAAGCATCTATCATTTCAAAATCTACAAGAACATATAGAGCTATTATTAACAGAACATGCCAGCTCAGAAGATGGTCAAGGTAGGTATCTGTTTGGTTACTATGTTAAGGTAACAGAGTAGCATTTTAGGAAAAATGAACCTTATCTTTTTTTGATCCTGTATGGTAGCATTTCTCAAAATATGGGTCACAAGAATTAGCTGGATGTCTTACTAGTTAGTACAAAATATGCTGAATGCAAAGCAGCAGGAAAATTTCAGATAATCTGTAGTAAACTGGAGTACTATTATTCTTCCTTTTCAACGTGCTATGTTTCCCTTAAAGAGGAAAAGTAATTGTGTCTGGAAGGCAGACAGCTTCTGTGCAAAGTTGACCATCTGACTTGATCTTCACTCAGTAGGGAATAAGAGGCTATAAAGCTGTCATGAGGAAACTGAAAGAGTGTGGAAAGGGATTTACATGCAAAAAACACCAATAGAATTCTTAGTGTTCCCTGAGCTTGCTTGCTTGCAGACATTTCATCACCCAACTAGGTAACTTCATCAAGGCCCTGTTTAACTTACAACATCCGCAAGCAAACAACCCAACTTAGACAGCAGTGAGAAGTCTGCAGTTCAACCCTGAGCTACAGATATTCTTATGGATTGCAATAAGGCTGCAAGAGAAAAAGGAGATGGGTTATGACTATTACCTTGTATGGTGGGCTGGGAAAAAATTTACATCCTCTATAGTTTTGCAAGCTATAGTGTTTTAAGAGCACCTTAAGAGAAACTGATTTCAAGGAAGAAAATAGCCTTGGTGAATAAGAGAGTCTGTCTTATAAAACCCAGATTTCAGGAATTATGCAAAAGTAAGTCTCCCCAGAAGAACATGGTTTAGTTTATATCTTGGGCATTGGGTTTTCCCTTATTCCCATTAAAATGCTTTCATTTTATTATTGCTTTAGTTGATATGTAGGACAAAATAACAATGATTAAAAGAGGCGCTATTTTTCTTGCCCAGTCCCAATAAAATTGTTAGTTGGCACACATTTATTTATCATTTATTATAAAGTTTGAGAACTACTGATACATGGAGAACTGATACACAGTGATCTACAATATGGCTGTGAATCATTTTAACACTTAGTGTTCATTGGGAAACACAGGCTGTTGGCTTTGAACTGAATAAATACATTTGAAGCAGCTTATGCCCAAGATTTTCTTTAGTAGATTTGTATTTGATTCAAAGATATTTGTAGTATTGGAAATGTTAAGTTGTTCTGCATAGTTTTTTTTTCATAGTCTGTAAAGACTTCCTTTTAAACATTTATAAAAATAAACATTGCATAATACAGTTTTTATGAAAAATAAGCATTTTTAGTATTTTATAAATATCAACATTTACAATTTTTGGGGGGGTTGCTAAATGATTCCAGTAATTAAAGTCTGGAGATTTAGATATTGTCTAAGTAATTTTGTAATGAGTGGAAAACTGAGTTCAGCTTTGAGAGAGCCACTATCAGGCAGTGGCAATCATACTGAATGGTAGCAGTAAACCTTGTAAGGCATGTTTGTGTACTCTGATAGCATGTCATAAGTTCTGATTTTAACTTATCCCTCTTTTGTAGTTTATGAAACATGGTAGTAAATGTTAACTAAAGACTAAAGAAATGATTTTTAGAAATACTCTCAGATTCAGCAGTGACAAGCATAATCATAGTTGCAATGTTCATTGTCTCTGCAAAAAATATGTTGAACATTGTGCATCCTTTTTTGAGTAATGAAAAACTTTCACTGATAGATTTATTGTTATTTCTATTAAAATACATTTTAAAATATAGTTATTAACTATATCACTTCCTTTCTAAAATCCATTTCTGCTAGAAAATTGTATATATATTGCCTGGTCATTGGATTTCTTGTTGATTTCCACACTTTTCTCATTATACTTCCCGCAATTTTGTTTCAGACCAAACTGTAGATGGCAGACTTGGTCCTTCAACGGTAGTGCTGGATCATACTAGTGGCTTTGAAGGGCTCCTGCTCGTTGATGATGATCTGCTTGGAGTGAGTGTGAAGTATTTAATTTGATAATGATATTTGCTGTAGATGTAGAAAAAAACCTTCCCTCCTTCCTTTCATAGGCAAACTATTTGTCAGCATTGATATGGAGTAACATTAATTTGAGATCCCATGTAGCAAAAAACCTATAACTGTAGATTTCTATTCCAATTTAAAACAGAGAGTCTTATTTCTTTTTTTGCTGTGTCAAGTGGTGTGATATTCTTGGGTACATAAATTGGCAGAGGTAGCTGTCAACCACTGATCGAAAAGCCTAATACATTTGGCAGGCAAAAAGCATAAGACAGCTGAGGTAAATAGATATAATCCAATTGCTTCCAGTATTTTTCTTCTGGAAAATGTTCCATATCTGCCCTCTATTTTATGGTATTCTCTGTTATTCCTTTACTAAAATTCTTACTTTGCATGTTGCCTTTCCATTTCCTTAGCATAGTTATAATAATAAAAATAAGCTATTATGTATTAATTCTTTAATTTAAAAAAATATTCATTTTAAATTTAGATAATCCTAAAGTCATGATTGACAAGTTCAAAGACATGACAATTAAATACAGCTCTTTTTTCTGGTGGTAAAATATCCGTTGGTGAAATTGGGTATATCCTATTTAATTGTATATTGTATTGTATATTGACTGCATATTATTATATGCACAACAATGTGAAATCATAGCTGCCAGTTCTTTAACAGGTGTTGGCTTTCATATGTATTGCGTTTCTATTATTATTTGTTTAGATTTGCTTATTTATCCAGAGTCGCTTTGGATAGTGGATTGGTAGCGTATTTAATAAGTAAAGAAATTTTTTTACTTGATTATTATTATTAATTAGATTTGTTAAGTCTACAACACTACAAAAAGACTTTGGGCAGTTTGCAAAATATCAAATACATAATTAAAACACAGTCAAAAACATAACAAACATAATTGCCTGGACAAAAGAATAATAATAATAATAAAATAATGCAACAGGGACTCCACTAACACACGGACCTCACACAGGCCTGGGAGCAAAGCTTAGTCTTAAGGGAGTTCTGAAACACTTGGAGAGTGGGAGAGTGGTCAATGTCTGGAACGCCCTATCCGACTCCATTGTTACAGCCTCAGACTCTCAGCTTCAACCTCAAACTGTCTACTGTGGACCTCACCCCATTNCTCACAGCTTCAATCTCAAACTGTCTACTGTGGACCTCACCCCATTNNNNAGAGGTCCTTAAAGGGGGCGTGCATAAGCGGACCAGCGTGCCTACCACCCCTATCTTACTGTCCCCATTTATCTGTANNNACTTCCTTTGTTCATGTTTATGTTCATACCTA
>AZIM01000463.1:400057-414320 GCA_000516915.1 Ophiophagus hannah | reverse complement strand
CATAGAAATATTTTATGAGTTGACATCCACTGCATGATGCAGTCACACTTGTAAGGCATTGTTCTCTAAAGACTTTATTCCTCTCCCAGAGAATCAAGGGCTGCCCTTGCCCATTGAAAGACTGCCTCTTTCTATCCTGGGCATTTAGAAACTTTGGCTCAAAGAAGCAAATTGCTTTCCAGTATATTTCTTAATAATTCCTTACATATCCAGTGGAGGGATATCAGCCCTTACAGGATAAGCCAGCTACAGATCTGATGAAAGCTCACAAGCTCCTGGGATATCTCAACAATGTTATTAAAATGGATGTTTCGGTAAGATCATGTTTTCAATGTTACATTTATATAGATATGTTCTATTAAAAATGCATGGACTTAGTTAAATTTATTTTATTTAGGTGTGTGTATAATGTATAAATATTTATGCAATTCAGCCAAAGCTCTTTCAATCACTTTCAAAGAACAAAGTAATAGAACGCTCCTAAAACACAACAAAGCAGCACTAACATTTTAGTGTAGTAAAAAAAAAATAATTCTAAAAGGTTTGAACAAAGAACACTTCCTCTGTGTCTTATTTTATGAAGATTAAGCTTTGTTATCTTCAGGTGTATATGTGTGTATATCAAAAATTAAAATGAGTATGATAAATGTCCCTTTGATACATATATGCAGGCTCTCTGGAACTATATTTGGAGTTTGAAATATTAATAAGATGAAAAGGAAATGCCTAAGGTTCAAATTAGATGGGTTTTTTTGAGTAGTGAAGAATAATGGGGAAGCATGCTGTCATTCTGTATCTAATTTGTGAAATCTAATGAAATGAAACAAATAAAATATTCAATTTATATAGCTGTCCATTCCACAAAACAGCTCTGGGTGGCTTACAGCAAGCTAAAACAATATAGAAAACAAAAGTAAAATAACAGCAGTCAAGAGACCAAACCAGTCTAAACTACATAACACATCACAGACTCCAACTCTTATGGGTTATGCACTCCTGTGAGAACACAACCATATAAGAGCCTTCCAAAAGACTGATTCGGTGTGTACCAACAATCAGGGGGATTGGTGTTGAACAACTGAAAAGTCCTGCTTCCTGGCTCCCATAGATTTCTTTGACTAATAGGATTCTGCTAGATCTAAGGAGATGGTCATGCAAATATCCTGGCCCTTAAATTGCACCTGGAAGCACACTAATAAACAATGCAAGCTTGTGGAGAAAATGCAACACGCACATCCTGAGGCTATTCATAGCTCCCTGTTCTGCTGCATTCTATACCAGTTGCAGCTTCCAGATGCTCTTCAAGGACAGGCCCATGTAGAATGCATTGCAGTGACCCAGTCAGGATATTAAAGTGTAAGTGACTTTAAGAGATGGGCTCCTAATCTGAAAAAAGGCACCCCTTATACTAGAGATGAATTCGTGTGAAGTCCCTCCTAGCCACAGCTGCCACATGTTCCTCAAACAGGAGCTGTGAATCCAGGAGAACCCTAGATTGCATACTGCTTCTGTTTGGGGTACCACAACCTTACCTGGAGCAAGAGATAACAAATCCAGGGGATCCCAAAGTCAGCAGTCATTCAGACTTGCTAGGGTTGAACTGAAGCCTGTTCTTCCCCATTTAGACCTCCCACAGCCTCTGGACATAGTGAGAACCTCCACTGCAGCATTTGGTTCAGTTGGGGAGGGGATGTAAAGCTGAGTATCGTGTTATGCTGTATGTAACAGTAATTTAATTTTATCTATCCTTCCCCTGCAAATAGATAATAAATGAAAAGCATTGAGTGCAAGGGAATTGCTGAACTTAATGAAATACAGCACATAGTAATCTTCCAATGTGGCATCATCTGGTATTGGGACTATGGGGCCCAAATTTTTCAAGTAACCACTATATAGTATCTAGGTAATGCCAGATTTGTCAGGATAATAATGAACTTGTTGCTTTTCTAAGGAACTATTGTGTATTTCTAAACCAGAGACCTATTTCAAGGACTTTCTTAAGAAAATTAATGTAAATTAAGGATCTATATGAGCCAGAGCAGGCTACTTCTGCTGGCTGCCGGCTGCTTGCAATTTGGCAGTTCAGATCTCACCAGGCTCAAGGCTGACTCAGCCTTCCCTCCTTCCAAGGTGGGTAAAATGAGGACCCAGGTTGNNNNGGGCAATATGCTGACTCTGTAAACCGCCTAGAGAGGCGCTGTGAAGCAGTATATAAATCTAGGTGCTATTGCTATTGCTATCTATTTAAAATTTTTGTGCAATCCTGAGTTTTCTCTTTCAGGAAGGGAAGCTGGTAGAAAGAGACTCTTCCACCTGGCAACTCCAGGGGGAACCAACAATACTCATCACCCTGGCACACATTTTTAATAATTTTTCCCCTCTTATGGTGAGTTTCCTCAATTTATATCTTAAACTTTCTTTTAGTGTACGATTTTGTACCTAATGTAGTAGTGGAAATGTTTTTATTTTTATTCAGTTGCAGAGATCTTGAACTTTTTCAGCACATTCACACTATCCAGCAGCATAGAATGTTGCATTTTTCATAATATCTCCAGAGATGCAAAGTACAGACATATTTTGGATATCAATATCCATAAATTCTAATCATTTGCAGTTGATGTCAGGGATCATAATAATTTGATATCTAGTGAACAAAAATTTGTCTTCTTCATCTACATTGATTATTAGTAATATTCCATGATTTTAGACATGTGTCTTTTCTAGTTCTTATGTGGATTTGCTGCATGTTAAACCTCAGAATATGGTCTTTGCAACTGAACTTTTATCCTTTCCAATCAATGTCTGAATTATTGGGATCAAGAAGAGATCAGATTCTCTTCCTTTACTGGCGGTCTTTATGATCTGCTTTTCAGAAGGCTTTGGGGAATATGTTTCAGTTAAAGTTGGGATGAGTCATAAGGTTCTGAAGATAATTTTGGATTTTATTTATTCTTCCTTCCTATATTTTGAGCTCTGTTGCCGGCCAATTTTGCATACTTTGTGAAGTTATAAAATTTACTTTGTGCTGTTCTTTATGTATGAGGTACCTAATAAAAAAGAAGCAGTGCTATTATGTATTTATTTAAAATCCCATCACCTTCAAACTGTAACACAAAACCCCCCTCTCCAACTTCACTAATTCCACGAAATACATCTCATTCATCAACAGAAGGGCTGCATTCTGCCATGTGCAACAACAAACTGTGTATTTTCTCCTTGT
Organism: Ophiophagus hannah; assembly: GCA_000516915.1. Lineage (NCBI taxonomy): Eukaryota > Metazoa > Chordata > Lepidosauria > Squamata > Elapidae > Ophiophagus > Ophiophagus hannah. The sequence goes on along the minus strand of AZIM01000463.1, from coordinate 411,100 downwards.
GTGTAAGTCCATTGCCTAGGGAAGGAACAGTGTTCTTTACAAAAGTTGTATAAATATCTGGAACATTGTAGGAGAAGTATGTACTATTTTAGAAATATGACACTAGACTGACTGAGGAAGACAGTCATCTGTGGAACACCTAGAGTTCTCATGACATCCCAGGAATATATTTTTTTTAATGAACTCCCATGAAACTGCAGCATGGGTATAGGTTCATTCTTGTATCACTATTGGTTTGGCCTCTGTAGTGGTCATTCTCAGGTCTGCTACTTTAAGAACTCTTTTTGTGCAGTGCAAAGTGTACTTAGTGGAAGATGTGCTCATGAGTTTCCTGCTTGGCATCTTGGAGGGGGGAGGAGCCGTAGAAGCACATCCTCTTATTCAGCAGTTACTGGATCTTATGTGGCTTCTCATGGAGGTGAGTTTCATTAAGTCTTTTGACTTCTAGTAATTCTGGGCTGCTTCTGTTCTCCATTAGGGCTACCTAGCGTAAATGTCTTCTATTTGTCTTCTTCAGGATTATGAAGTTCATGAATGCCTCAAGCAGCTGTTAATGTCCCTGCTCAGAGCATATCGCTTTTCTCCCATAGTTCCTGATCTTGGCTTACAGGTGAGTGATATTATCTTGTGACATAACCAGAAAAAAAATCTTGATACCAAAAAACAATGTGAGAGGCAGATTTTTCTTCCTGATTACAAACTTTTATGAGTTGTAAATCTCAACTTGGTGCCTACCAAATGTGCTGGATGTCATCACACTGCTATGACTAGCCATGTTACCTAGCAATTATAGCAGTGATACAACTTGCATCCGGCATCAGTTTGGAGAAGAATGTTCTAAATCATGGGTGTCAAACTCACGGTGTCACATTGCCATCACGTTATGGTGCACCACGTTTTTCCCATTCACAGAGCTGGAGTGGGTGTGGCCTATGCGTGACGCATCTGTCCTGTGGGCTACCAGTTTGACACCCCTGTTCTAAATCATTTAAGAATTCTATGTTACGGGTAGTTCTCAATTTATGACCATAATTAGGACTGGAATTTCTGTAGCAAGTCGTGGTCATAAATCAGGCCTGATTTTATGACAATTTTTACAGTGGTTGTTAAGTGTTAAACACATACAATTGTTAAGTGAATCCAGCTGCCCAATGGTGTATTTTTTGCTGGAAAGAGGCAAAAAAGGTCACAAATCACATGCACATGATTTGCACACTGGTCATAAAGGCAGACAGGTGCCAAGCCCCCAAATTGCAATCAAGTGACCACAGCGGTGGTGCAATGGTTATAAGTGCAAGTGCAGGTTACAAGTCTCTTTTTTTCCAGAGTGTTATAACTTTGAACTGTCATTATAGTCATAAGTCAAGGATTACCTGCATTGGTCTCTATACATTGATTGTCCTTTTTCCTTTTTTTTTTTCTGCCCAGATCCATTATCTTCGCCTTACTATTGCTATCCTAAAACATGAGAAATCCAGGAAATACTTGCTCAATAATGTCTTGTATCCTTTCTTTATATGTATATGTTGTTCATAGTTGCTTAGATTTCTCAGTGATACTTATTCACTGACATTATCTGATTATTCCAAATATAGGCAATGTAAAATGTTTTGTGAAAGCTATCTTTCAAATAATTATTAACTGTTGATTGAAGCCATGCATTAATTCAGATTCAGAAGTGTGTGTTCCGTGTATGAGAGCCAAATACAGAACTTGTCTCCATCTCATTAAGTCAGCATACCTGTTTTCAGGATTATGTCACAATCCTGGAAACATATGCGACTGCTTTAATTGAGCCATAGACAGCTGCTGCATTTGTGCTTCTGTTGAATCAAGCAAATTCTGAAGCATTTCTGCTGAATCAAGCATTGGTTAGTTCTGTCATTGGCTACTTATTTGTAAATGTATTTCAGGTAGCATTCTTGTATGTTTGAGATATAAATATTGAAACAGAGTCCTTGGAGCATGAGCAAATGACAAGTTTCTAGTTAAAGAATGCCTAAGCAATTGAAAGTTTGATAATTGCTTCTCCTTTATTACCCTTATTTGTTTCTCTTCACTTTTGAGGAATAATACAGTGATAGGAAATCCTTGGAGAACTAAAATTTCCATAAATAGCTGTAACATAGATTAGATTGTTTTACTTTATCATAATGCTGTCTCCCCACCTTATCTCAGTACTAAATCACTATCATATGTTAAACTGTTTACTGACTGATTGACTGATTAGCCACATAGGTCAGGGGTGTCAAACTTGTGGCATCATCATGTTGTCACATGATGTATTGTGACTTTTTCCCCCTTCACTAAACTGGGGGTGGATGTGGCCAGCATGTGACGCAAGTTTGACACCCCTGACAGGTAGATTTTGTCCATAACTTGTTCCTTCACATCTTCTAACTAAACTCCCATTTCTTGACATCAGAGCAATAAATTATTGAAAGCACTAGTTACTGCACAGTGCTAGGGAGAGTCAAACTCGATTTCATTGACGGCCACATCAGGGTTGTGTTTGACCTTGGGGGGCTGGGTGGGCATAGCCAGGGTGGGTGTGGCCAACTCCACGTCACTCATCGAGGTTCTGTTTCCGGCCACAATGGCCTCGTGCAGCCCCCTGCCAGTGAAAATGCAACCCAGGAGGGCTGCATGTGGCCCTCCCAAGCTCCATTTTCAGCCGCGATGGCCTCCTGCAGCCCTCTGCAAGTGAAAACTCAGAGGGGCCACATGCAGGCCCCCCCCCCCCGGGGCCATTTTTGATNGCAGAGGGCTGCAGGAGGCTGTCATGGCCAGAAACGGAGCCTAGGAGGCATGCATGTGGCCCTCCCAAGTTCCATTTTCACTGGCAGAAAATGGGATACAGCAGGCTGTCCTTTGCTGTTTCCAGTGCAGGCCTGCGGGACAGATCTAAGCACCCTGTGGGCTGGATCCAGTCCATGGGCCTTGAGTTTGACACCCCTGTATTAGGTCAAATTATTTGTATAGATGTCTTAACTGTTAGGTATGCTCCAAGTTATTGCTGGAAATCTCAGCTCTCGACACAGACATTGACTTTCAGATATTGGCTTTCTCTCAAAAGGCTTGACTGGTTTAGTTACTCTATTACAATGGGTCCTTTTAAAACCAAGGATTTGCATATTTCAGTACATAGCTTAATTTCAGATGCCTTACAGAGCTGACTTCAGAAAAACTTTCGGTGTGCAAAATTATTTTGGCTAACTTCAGAGTCGTTCTTTTTCACTTAGATTCACAAATTGTCTTGAAATACCACCCAATTTCCTTAACTCCTTTCAGATTTGATGTTCTTCGCTCTGTTGTATTTTTTTATATCAAGTCCCCCTTGCGTGTGGAGGAGGCTGGCTTACAGGAGTTGATACCCACCACCTGGTGGCCAAATCGCTTCAACAAGGAGGTGAAGAATATAATCTTGCAGTTAGTAGATTCAAGGAATGACACAGTGGCTTTAACACCTGTGATTTAGACTTTATCTAGATATATTCTGACCATAATACAATTACAGTAGAACCTCTGGTCACGACCATAATTCGTTTCATAACTTTGGCGATTTCGTCTTCTAATGTTTTGTCTTCAGGAATTTCTGGGTCAGGGGTCGTGTTCGATCGCCACCCAAGTATGTGTTCGTGACCAGGTTCAAAAATTTTGTGAATTTTTTGGTTGGAACCCGATTTGGTTGTGGTCAGAAGCGTTTGTGACCAGAGGTTCTACCATATACAGATGATAGTGTGTAGCACTTTGGGGGTGGTTATTGTTTCTTATCAGCTGTTTTAGCTCTTGGTTTCCAAGCTTTTCCTACCATTCCCTTTTTTATTTATGTTTTATTGGTACACATTTTTAAAAAGCCCAATTCCCCATGGGCTCTGTATGCTTTGAGCACTGTTTATAATTCTGTTGCTACCTTCTTTAAATGCAGGGCAAAGAGAGTAAAGAGGTAAAGAATGAGAGTTCTGAAGAGAGACTGAGGAGGCGAGCATATGAGAGAGGGTGCCAGCGGCTTAAAAAACGCATTGAAGGTACAATAATGGGCTTGTGAAATTTGGACTTTCATGTCATTGTAGATCAGAGTTATGCAACTTTTTATGGGCTGAAGTCTTCAATTGTCATTCAAGTGGCCTATGTGCTATACATGGATAGAACAAGTAGAATTTATTACATTATTTACATTTCCATTAATTACATTAAATCTAGCTACTATTATTTTTTGGTCATGTTTTTAATAATTTCCTCTTTTGATCACATTAAGAATGAAAGTTTTTAGAGGTCACATGCAAGGCTCTGAATCTTCAACACACCTATATTGGTGTATTGGTGTCTATGGCTTGAAATCACTGTGATCAATACCTATAAGTCATAGCTTGATCCCAGTTTGCAGCGAAAATGTACACACCAAAGTTGGGTATTGCAGTGCTATCAATTTTGTTTGCTTCCATACTGCCAAATGTAGTACTAATCAACTCAGTTCTTGAGTTACTTATTTGTGAAGTTTGTACATTCTATTATTCTCTAGATTATCTGGAGTGACCTACTAGAACTTTTATTGATGAATCTCTTCTGGGAAAGTAATGAAATAATGTAAATGGGCTGGTTTTCTTTCTAGAGTTTCTATATAAGACTTGAATTCATTATTGGTTTCTCAGTAGAATATGGTGATGGACTCACCCAATCTTTCTAAGAGATAAATTATTTTTTCTTTTGTAGTGGTGGAAGAACTCCAGGTGCAGATACTGAAGCTGTTATTAAACAATAAAGATCATGGTGTGGTAAGGACAGTTTAAATAGCTGAATACTGCAATGATTCGGAATATAAACTTGCTTTATGCTGTTGTACCATAGTTTTTCCTTAAAGTAATTTTCTTGTATTTTAAGAACTAAAAGGTATATTCATGCAGTTCCATACTCCTTGCTGTTAGCTTCATAAAACATTGCTTAATTTAATAAGATACTAAGAGTCCTTATTGCTGGAACTTAGAAATTACTTTGTTAAACAAATCTAATATATTACTTGATTTCCGGGGTTGTATCTTGCTAACTCTTGATTGAAGATAATAAATCCAGATAATAAATTTGCTTTAAAGTATGTTGTTTGCCCTTTACATTCAATGTGACTATTAATTGCAGGCTGCACAATGACATATTTAATCTGTAGTATTCAATTTTTGTATCATTTAATATAGTCACTGTTTGTTTCTTTCAGGGAGGAGCTTCCAGATACATCTTTCTAAATAAATTTCGCAAATTCCTTCAGGAAAATGCCAGCAATCGAGGGGTAAGTGAAGAAGAATTCCGTTAATGTTTTTCATCAATTGTTGCATATTTGATAGTGTTGCCTAGAAGTATACTTTTAGCAAGGACATGATTGTGCCTTAATTTACATGTTAGCAATCTTTAAAACTTTTTCCTGATGAATTTCATGCTATCAGGTGCTCCATGCAGCTACATTTTCTGTGTTACCCATCAGCTTCCCTAATTCATCGTTCATCAAAGATTGAATGACCAGTAGCTTAATCCTAGTATATTACAACCTTTATCAGTAGAAATGGTCTAGCAAAAGACCTCCCCTCCAAAGATGGAAGGATCTCTACATCTGGGGAGATACTTTTCACTATGTTCCCTTGTTTCTACCTGAAATCTGTTCTGAAAGGTAGGAAGGATGGCTGTGGGGATTAGACTGTGGGGGCAAGAAGCCCTGGATAGAAACTAATCAAGGAGAGAACCAACCTAGAACTAAGGAGAAATTGCCTGACAGTTATAACAATCAGTGGAATGATCAGAAGTTATAGGTGCTCCAATACTGGAGGTTTTTAAGAGGAGATTGGACAACCTTTTGTCTGAAATGGTATATGATTTCTTGCCTCAGCAGGGGTTGGACTAGAAAGCATCCAAGGTCCCTTTCAACTCTCTTATTCTGTTATTACAGAAAAAGGGGAGATAGGCTCAGTACCTAATTTTTTGCCAATAAGAGTTCATTAAATTAATTAAAAGAGTTAATATTCTCAATAGTACTTGTCCTGGGAATGCTCCTGCCATTGGGAAAAATGTTATGGATAGTATTCAGTATATGAAGTTCTGAGGTATGTATAGATTGTTAAGGAATTGTTAGAGAATTAATGTTTCTGGTTAGAATTTTTCCTTTTTTCCCCATAGCAATGCTGATATAGGGGAGCTTGAGCGTTCCTTAGAGATTCACTTCTAATACTATATGGTGCCTGTCCTGAGAGCAGTATGTTATGATAGTATGAGAAACACTGTATTCTTTTGGACTCTTGGTGATGTTTTGCCCTCCCCTTCCCCCATGTCTTGTTCTGATGTGCACAATTCCTCTGCTTCAAATAGAAAGAGATGCTATTTTTTGTGGGGAAATAGGCACAAATCAGTATGGACATATTCCATCAATAGACGTGTCCTGCTTGTGGAAATGCAAAAAGGGAAGGGTAATACGCATCACGCCTATTTAAGTGAATCGAGATATCTAGCATTACTCCTGAAACTGTTAAGTGAATCGAGATATCTAGCATTACTCCTGAAACTGTTAGGTTAACTGCAGAGGACTGTTGCGCTTTTTTTGCCTTTAGAATCTGACCGTGTTATGTCCTCCAGAATATATGGTGTGTTTCTTGCATCGACTCATAGCAGCCTTGAGACATTACTGGGATGAACATAAGATGAAGAATGCATCAGCACTGAATAGTGAAGGTAAAATGCCCTTGTCTTTGAAAAATGTGATAGCATCTATATTGGCATATGACTGAAAGTTGAAGAATGGACTTTTCAACTAAAATTAATTTCTTTTAAAGGATTCTGGAGTGGTGTGATATAATACCCTTGATCTTTTTTATCCCAAAATTACAAATTAGATCATGATATTTGGAGGATCATAGTTAATGTTCAGAAAGATTGTCATTTTAAAAAGTGCTGACATTCTCTCTTCTCACAATGAAACCGCTTACTCAAAGAGTGAGGAGAAGAACAGTTAAAATAGAGTACGAGGCAAAGTTGAAAGTAAATCCATGTTGGCTAAATTTAGCACAGACTCTGAAACATGAACTGTACCAAACTATTTACTTTAAATCAGAAATTTGCACATAATCTTAAAAAGTTATCTCTTGAAAGTTGCCCCTTCTGAAAAGAGTTAATATATTTCTAAAATACTATTTATTGAATTTACACTGCTCCTTTTTCTAATTTTTACAACCCTCTGATATATGTGATGTTTTATGTTTCTGCTTTAAACCATAGAAATATATTGTCTGCAGTTATAACTTAGATTGCCTTTTTAAAGCTGTATTCAAAAACATGTCCTAAAAATGTATATATGTAATTCATAACCACCCCAATTATCAAAGAATATTAGTTCCTTCACCCTAGATAACATGTTTGTCTACTTTATGCAGATGCTTATGTTCCTCCTCAGCTGTTTTATAATGGGAAGGTAGATTACTTTGACCTCCAGCGTCTTGGTGGGCTCTTATCTCATCTCAAGAAAACTCTGAAAGGCAAGTGACTCTTTTGACACATTATGTGTACTTAATTAAAAATAAATATTTATTTTTAATATACAAAAGATGTGGGTTTAATTTCAAATGCTCTTATCTATCCATCAATGGGATACTTTTCTCCAAACCAATAGGACCAAGTTTGGTGTGGAAAGAAAAACCAAAAAGAAAAAAAAAAGAAAAGAAAAGAAAAAACAAGTTTGAAAATGTGCAGATGTGACTTGAGGCTGAAGAGAAAAAAAAATCCAAAAACATTCTCCCAGTATGTCTCCTTGGGAAAAGCAGTTGAGCAGTGTCTTAAAGTATTGGTGACTGCCACTTTAAGCCTCCCTCTCTCCCTCCTGATCTCATAATCCAGAACTGAACTGTGTTGGAAGAATTCCAAAAACCATCCTCTCCATGCTTTTCCTGCCTTGTTATATTTTCAGTTTGTTCACTGTTAGGAATTTGAGATCAAAACATCACTAGCAGCTATTAACTGGCAGGTGCTAATTGAGCATCTGACGTAACCATCAGAATCCATGGTCTCTTTGCTCATAACCTTTCTTGGAAACTGTATTTTAATTTGAAATTTAAATAGAAGCTACTCAGCTTGAAGCATTCTGCAGATGCTCTTCTAAATAAAAGAGAGTCCTCAGGACAACAAGCCGCTCTTGGAAAATTTCCTGTTTTGGGCTCATTAACAAAAGTACTAAATTACAACTCTCAGCACAGATGTGTTTTGGATGATACTGAAAAAAAATAATTTTAATAAGTCATACAAACTGATGACTTAGTTGCATTTTAAATAGAACATTCTAATGCAATTATTACCTTATAAGCTATATAAAATGACTCAATATATAAAACCTAGAAAGATAGGATGTTGCCTTTTGATTCTGTCCTTGCCCTTTTAAGGACAAAACAGTGTGTCATGTCATTTATACCCTGTCATAGGACGCTAAGATGATTCAGTTTTTAAAACATAGACCAGACCAGAAACAATATATTAATTCTTCTAAAATATAAAAGTACTAGTAAAAGGTTTGGCTAAAATGCTGCATGTTAAAAATATAACAAAAATCATATTTTCTCAAAGACTCATTTTAAAAATCTGAGGCACCTTTGGTATTCTCTGAGCTTGGCTTTGTTGCAGACATTTCATTACCCAACAAGGTAACATTTAAAGTGTGTAATGAAAAGTCTGCAAGAAAATAACCATGCTTGGAGAGCATCAAGGCTCCAAAGTTTAATCCAGGACTACAAATATTCCCTTCTGTTGGGAAAAAAGCAACCATTTAGCCCACAATGTCTGCATAGTGAAATAATTTTCAGTATCTTCCTAACTCAACAAGAAGGAAGCCATTTGGATTGCTGGAAATTAGCTGTCTCCTAACATTGGGGCAGCCCCTGAGAAAGCCTGTTACTAGGCTTTCAATTTCTGGTGGGGGGACAAGTACCTGAAGTATTCCTTCCCTAATGGAACAGAAGGAGTGGGCAGATAGTGGGCAGCCAAGCCATTGCAGGGTTTTTGTTGTTGTTTGGTTAACAGCTGCTCTTTGAATTGTATTTTAAATTCTACTGGCAACTGGCTCTATGTTTGTAAAACTGGAACCCACCAAAAAGTAGGCAACTGCATTCTGAATGCTATGCAGGTTAGGGGTGATTTTCAAATGCAGACCCAAAGCAAAGTACTGTGGTTTAGTCTCAAGGTGTTGATGACACGAATCTCTGTCCCCTGGACTTTCTACTCCAAAAAGGGCCATACCAGTCAAAGTTGGACAGAGGCTTCCTTCCCTCCCTAGGCATGGCCTCTAATGCTGATTAAAGCAGGAACTAAGAATCCAAGAGAACTCCTATGCTGGGCACCTGCTCCTCAAGAAAGAGTTCAACTTTGTCTAGCTGGAAAAGCTGGAATGGAGCCATTAGAACAGTGTCTGTGTTTTGCTAGGTTTTGGTTTTAGCTTGCTTTGCGCCATTGAACCTTTCAGATACGAGATAAGATTCTCCACTACTTTTTCAGCTAGAGCAATATTTATAATTAGTTAATATGTTTATAACATATTCCTCACCCTAAACTGATAGTTAATATTCTGCTAGAGAGAAATTCCCTGACATGGGCTCCAGAAGAAGTCTGAAAGCTCAGAAGACTAAACCTCTAGTCCCAATGATGGACCCAGATTGGATCCTAATAGTTAACATGTCCTAGCAGGTCTTATTGAAATATTAAATAACATGGGGAAGAGAGCTGAGCCCTGAGGCATTTCACGTAGGAGTGGTCAGCAGTTCAGCCACACCTCCTTACTAGGGTAGAGCAAGAGGAACAGCAGATATTATAACGCTAAAGGTTCTGATAGATTTGCATATGTTGTGAGAAATCTGTGATGTTTTGGGGGTTTAAGAAATAGACCAATGGGCACCAAATAAGCATTTAAGTCCCAATTAGGGTCATTCCATCCAAAGGATTAGTATCTGAAACAGCAAAATGATCAAATTCATAGGATTATGTCAATTCAGAAGTGTCATGGGATGGCTCAGTTTTGTTTTGCTGTTCCCCTGTGGTGTTAATCTTGAGAAGTATCCTTGATATACAAATACTATTTAGAGTTTTCTTATTATATTGCTGTTTGGCCTTCTACGAGTGGTAAATAAAATGGGAAATCAAGTTAGGAAAAGGAAAGTGTTCAAACAACCCTGCCTGGCAATATCATTGCATTGTTTATTCACACAGATGATTTGGCCTCAAAGGTGAATATTCTAATTGATCCTGCAGAACTTCAGGCTGTGACAATGGATGATCTTGATGAAGATGAAGAATCGGCAGTGTCAACAGCACAAGTGAGCCTAACAGCACAATGGTGCCTAAAATGGGTCAAAGTTTTATTAAAGTTGATAGCACCAGTGAAAGGTTGTTGATAAACTTGTAGAAATTGTTTTGAGTAGTGGGGAAAACAAGTGGTATGAAAAAACACGAGATGGGTAGCCTTATAACATAAGTTATAACGTATAAATAAAACACAGGAAACATAATAATCTCAAATTGTGAGATAGTATAGCAGTCAGATGTAACCATAAAAAGGCATTCAAATGTGAAGATGCAGCCTCAAAGGGATTGGATTAGGGAACAGTTCTGAAGGCAAAGAAAGATTTTCTCAGTGCTGGAATAACATTTATAACATCTCTTCAAAAACATTCTCCTCCTACTTCCTTTGTAGGGGAAGTAGTAATGGTACTGGGTAATGTACCTTTCATTTTTATAATTCTTTTGGGGTTTAATTTTAGTCTTGCTGACTCCAGTCCCAGCTTAGAATTTTTTCAGTGAAGTGAAGTTTGCTGGATAAATCTTTTGCAAAAGATTCTGTGGTGATATATCTTTTGGAAAAGGGAAGAGAGGGAAAAAATAGGAAATCCTCCTATATTCCCAGTGCTCAGGATGTAGAGAGCAAAGAAATGGATTCCTGTCATACCAGGCATTCTTCAAAGCAAGTGTTTTTTTCAGTCCACCGCCCCCTTGGTACTACAAACTCATCCTCAGTGCCCCCCACCCAGGGGTGGG
>AZIM01000463.1:387009-398024 GCA_000516915.1 Ophiophagus hannah | reverse complement strand
GCTCTCCGCCAGCCCATGTCACCCTTGTCATGAATGCCTGCAGCCACATCAAAACAAAATACGTGGCATCTGGAGGTTTTTTGCAGCGAAAATTACCAACCTCCAGCTTTGCTTGTCCAATGCACCGCTGCGGCCACATTCTAGGCGCCAGCTGCACAGGTCCACCCGATTGAGCCCACTGCACTGGAGGGACTTGCCCAAGCAACTCCGAGCAGAGTGGTGCAGCAGTCAATGGGTGAGCCTGCATGGCCTGTGCCTAGAACGCGGTGGCGGTGGCATGTTGGAGAAGCAGAGCAAAGCCAGAGGTCAGTAAATTTTGCTCCAAAAAGCATCCAGATGCCACATGTTTTTTTCGGTGTGGCTGGACTCCAGCCACACTGAAAAAATACACATGGCGTCTGGATGCTTTTTGGAGCAAAAATTACTGACCTCTGGCTTTGCTCCACTTCTCAAATGTGCTGCTGTGGCCGTCAGCGATTGTTGCGCATGTGCGCAATGTTGCGCATGCGAAATAAGGACTGACTCAGCAGGGAATGGAGGAGTGGGTGGAGAGGAGCAGGGCCAGCCAGGGGCCTGTTTTACAGGTTCTCCAAACTACCGGAAACAGTAATGAACCGATAGAATCCCACCCCTGAATAGCGCCCTGCGAGGGGCCCACCTCCAGCGCCCCCTGCCACCTCTTAGTGCCCCCCTGCCATCCCCCTTGCCTCTTAGTGCCCCCCTAAGGCAACCCACTTTACCGTACTGCCCACTTTGCAAACCACTGTTTCAAAGTATGCATATATTTCCATTATTTATATAAACATCAATCTCACATAAGTGACTCGAACATGCTTACAAGATTTAAAGAAGCCCACCAAACCAAGTATGGTCCATTGACAGAAAAAATATCAAATTACTCTTTGCTATTGGTAATACCCTGAAGAGAATACAAATTGTGGTTCCTACTATAGTTTTCCAGTAGCTATTCCAATTATGCTTGACTGTATAGATCTTCCCTAGATTTTAAGATGAAAATGTTTAAAAATATTTTTGTTAATGGTAATATTCTGATTAGTTACTTGAGTATCCAAGATCTGTGCAGTGTTCAAGGTGGCATTTTTTTTCATTGAGAGGAAGTATTCTTGTAGCTGAACAAATACTAATGCATATCTTTCTTATACAATCTCTCTCTCCTCTCCTTCTCTTTCTCTCAGCGTCCAGCTGCTGCACTGGCAATTGGGGGAGCCTTGGCCAGGCCAAGCTGGCTCAGTTCTCCCACTTTAGGGCGAGCTAACCGTTTTCTCAGTACTGCAGCTGTGAGCCTGATGACCCCAAGACGATCACCAGGTTCCATAGAGAAGGTTAAAGTCCGTACATTGAACATGGAACAACGAACAGAGGAGGACAGTGAGTAACATATAACTGTATTCTGACAAAAACAGCACTAAATTATAAAAATAAAGGTGAGAGAGGGGAAACCCTCCGAAGAATTGCTATACGTGACTCTGCAAGTGAAAACAAGTTTTCAATAGTAATTGATTATATGCCATCACATTTTGACTCTTGGCCATAACATAGATTTCTCCCTCATAACAATCTAGTCCTAACATGTTCTTTCAAATCTGTTAATGGTGCAAATCATTGCCACTGTAACGTCTTGCTCTGATCATCCTTCTCTTTTATTACATCTTTCCCAGTGCCTTTTCAAAAGAGCTGGGTGTTTGCATAATGTGTTAAAAGTAGGATGATTTTACTGTGAAGTGTGTTCCATGGCTGAAGGACAAGATTTATACTTCTTTTTAGTTGGTATGTGGATGTATTATAAGGAACCCTATGACTAGAATGAAAGCTTTGTGCCTTCTGCCTGAAAGAGGATGAGAACTGTATTGCACTTGCAGATGATTTTGGAGTAGCATGTAAAGAATAGAAAATTAATGAAATTTAATTATTCTAACAAAACTGAAGAGGAGAAAGAGGCAAGGTTCATTTCTTTGGAATATAAGTTGAAAAGAAAGAGTTAATAGAAGGGAGTATGTAGAAGAATGAAAAACAACTGCAGACTTTTTTCTATTTAGATTTAGTTTTAACGTAGCATGACTGAAATTCATGATTAAAATATTAACATGTCCATTCAGAAAAGTATAATTCTGTTAATTTCACAATTAACTGATTCTTATGCTTAACAGTGGCTTGCTTAGAAACTCATCTTTGTGTTTATGACAGTTGAAGGTAGCCGTGGAAATGAGGGTCTTCTATTGGGGAAACCTACAGAAGAGCCAGATCAACCAATAACCAAGAATTCTCTCCTGGAAATCTTGGACGGAATAGTCATGATGTACAACCTCAGCGTGCATCAGCAGCTTGGTAAGGTGAGCAGGATTCATTTTAGTGGGTTTCCTAATTGTGTTTCGCTCTTAGCACTGCGATGAGAATTCACTTAATGAAGAAACAAGGATCCACTGAGAAAGGGTGGGAAGTGCTACATTTGTAATAATGGTTCACCTACTTTTTCCCTCACACTGTCCCTTATGGTGACAGATCCATGTTATTTGATGTCCTTGGTCACCAAGAACCATAGTTATCTAATAGTTTTCATTTGAGAAGCAGAAGCTGCAGAGGATATTAAATCCCCAAGACTAGAAACAAACCTGGCTGATAGAAAATGACTCAAAGGCAAGTAGGGTTCCAAGTGAGAAAGTAGCAGATGGAGGAAGTCATTTGGCTAGCATATTGTGTTATTGCTGTTGACAGCACCCTGTCACTGATTTGCAGTTCTGTCCTCAAAATGTTAATTTTGCACTTGTAAGAATTGGTTCTGGGCATTCCAAAATATTGATGCTGCCGCTCTGATCACATTCAGCATTTTTGTTTTACTTTTGGTAAATATCCCACTTTTTTCTTTAAGAAATCTCTAGTTGGTATTACTGACATTTAATTGTATTTCAGATGGTAGGTGTTTCTGATGATGTGAATGAGTATGCTATGGCATTGAAAGATACTGAAGAAAAGATCGGCCGATGCCCGGAAAGGGTAAGAAACTCTTCTCTGTGCTGCCTTTCCAGTTTGTTCTTTGGGGAAAGTTCGTATCATTTCTCTGACATAATAAAAATCATCTGGTCCTTAGCAGTTCTTAAAAGCAAATACAACCTCACATGAACAACAACACATGACATATTCCACCTTATCATCATTTATTTCACAAAAAGAAAGCCAAAATGGAGGAGCCACATGTTAAAAACTAAGTACAGCTTATAATTCAGTAGCTTGTAGAACCACGTTTAGCAGCAATAACGTGAAGTAATCATTTTCTGTGTAACTTTATCAATCTCTCACATCATTGTGGAGAAATTTTGGTCCAATCCTCTTTACAACATTACTTTAGCTCATTGAGGTTTGTGGGCTTTTGTTTATGAATGCTCTGTTGAGGTCCTGCCACATCATTTCAATTGGACTGAAGTCTGGACTTTGACTGGACCATTGCAACACCTTGATTCTTTACTTTTTCAGTCATTCTGTTTTAGATTTGCTGGTGTACTTGGGATGACTCAATGTTGGCCAAGCTTTAGCTGTCGGACAGATGGCCGGATATTTGACTCTAGAATAATTTGGTATATAGAGAAGTTTATAGTGGGCTCAATAACCGCAAGGTGCCCAGCACCTGTGGCTGCAAAACAAGCCCAAATCATCACCCCTCCACCACTGTGCTTGAGGGTTTGTATGAGATGTTTGTGCTGATATGCTGTGTTTGGTTTTCATCAAAAATGGCACTGTGCATTATGGCCAAACATCTCCACTTTGGTCTCATCTATCCAAAGGACAGTGTTTCAGAAGTCTCATGATTTGTTCAGATGCAACTTTGCAAAGTTAAGCCATGCTGCCATGTTCTTTTTAGAGAAAAGAGGCTTTCGTCTGGCAAACCTTCCAAACAAATCATACTTGTTCAGTCTTTTTCAAATTCTACTGTCATGAACTTCCAACATTAAATATGCTAACTGAGGCCCATAGAGTCTGAGATGTAATTTTTGGATTTTTTGCAGTTTCTCTGAGCATTGCACAGTTGGACCTTAGGGTGAATTTGTTGGGACATCCACTCCTAGAAAGATTGGCAACTCTCTTCAATATTTTCAACTTGTGAAAAGTCTTCCTCACTGTAGAATGACGGGCTTTAAATTATCTAGAAATGACCTTATAACCCTTCCCAGATTGATGGGCAGCAACAGTTGCTTCTCTAAGATCATTGTGTCTATAATCACAATGTCTATAACACAAACTTCAATGCTGGAGACCATCAATCTCCTAAAACTTCAGGCTTTATTGAGGTAGTCACGTTATGATGACCAATTGATCAAGAGCACCTGACTACTAGCCTCTTCATACCTATGGAAGCAGTAAGGGTGTATTTAGTTTTTCACACATAGTTTCTCCATTTTGGTTAATTTATCTAGCTGCCCATCTAATCAAAGAAAATGTAGGCGGTGACCAAACAAAAACTAAGACTTACATTAAAATAAAAACCAACTAAAACCACATTGAGGCAAATAAAACATTAATGGCCTGACCACCCCAGTACCTGGGGAATTATACTGTATGTGTAATCCTGAATACTGGAAAAGATATTGCTTCTTATGTTTTTAATTCAGAGAAGAGATATCTGTGAAGAATTACTGAAAAGTCAAAAAGTTTTTTCTGAGAAGCTGAATCACTTGAGTCGCCGACTTGCTTGGATCAATGTTACTATTTATTCAAAGGTGAGAGGAAATGCACTTTAAATCTAGAATGCCATGGTTAAATCTGGCCCAGATAGTCCAAATCTAGTGTAAAAAAGTTAAGGGAAGTTCTGCTATTACTTCCTGCATTTACATACTTTATTCCTGCAAAATTATCTGTAGAGTTTACATTATAAAAGAATTGTGCACATTAATAATTAATTGATTCGTTTTTTTCCTTTAGTTTAATCAGAAAGTTTTAATGTAGGATATTCTTGAACTCTTCAGCTACATTGAGAGTTATAATTATATCCGTCCAGATTTGTATATAAGGCCATAAATGTGACTTGTTGCTAGAAAAAAATAGTAACAGTAGAGTTTGAAGTTTGCAAATTCAAGGTGGCTAAGGATTCCCCCTTAACAAAGTAATAAAAAGGTGACTTCAACCAACTAGCTGGTAGAGGAGAGACTAATCATTCCGTTTCCCTTCCTTTTTTACTTCAGCTGGCTGTAGAAGTAAAGACTTGTTTTGCTTAATGATTAGCATGAAGAGTAAGTTGGCTGCATTAGAGGGAGTGGGGTGCTCACTCTTTCCACCAGTCTCTCGCTTACCTACCTGGCATTCTTGGTCACCTATGACTCCATTAGATGGATACATATTTAATTCATAAAGAAGTACTAATCTTTTTGTGTGTATATGTGTTTTCAAGTTAGTGTTAATTCCTGGTGACTGCCTGAGCTAGTCCCTGCAGTTTCTTGGCAAGGTTTTTGGGAAGTGAGATCTTCCCTTGTGTCCATCCCAGGGCTAGGAGAGAATGTCTGGCCCAAGAGCACCCAGCTGGCTAAGGCAATACCAGAACTCATGTTCTCCCAGTTTCTGCATAGTCTAATGCGTTAACTACTACACCAAATTAGTTCTCTTCTAATCTTTTGCATATATAGTAGAACCTCTGGTCACAAACACTTCTGACCATGACCAATCGGGTTCTGACCAAAAAATCCACAACATTTTTGAATCGGGTCACAATTCAAAAATCGGGTGGCGATCACACAGAGCTGTGGCCAGTTCTCTTTCCGCGCCGATTTCCCCTTCCATGCCAATTTTTTTTGTAGGCATATGTGCAGTCAGTCTCACTTCTGGTCACGACCAAATCGGGTTGCGACCGAAGTTACGAAACAAATTACGGTCGTGACCGGAGGTTCCACTGTGTACTTTTTCTGCTACTTGAAATACACATTAATTCAGAATTCCCCCTCTACAGGAGAAGATGCAAGATATATACTGGTTGTTACGGGTGTGCATTCGTACAATCGAACACGGAGACAGAATTGGCTCCCTCTTTGCATTCATGCCTGAGTTTTACCTGAGTGTAGCAATGAATAGCTACAGCGCTCTCAAGAACTACTTCAGTCCTGTTAACAGTATGGAAGAACTTCCAGGTGAGGATATCTTTAAGCAGGAATGTTTATATTTTGCATGCAGAATCCTGACCATGGGTAAGAAAAACACGAGAACATAGAATCTGGCATCTGGCACCAACTTCATTTTGCCAGCAGCTTTTTTCCTGCTAAAATAAACACAACACATGTTAAATTGCCCTTATGGAAAAGGAATGAGGGTCCCCCAGAGATTCAAAGGGACTATCTTATGGTGTTTTGAAGGCTCTGATTACCTGGCTCTTTGTCCGAGCCTTTGATGAGAGTGATTGAAACCCCCTCTGCTTCTTTTTCCCCATCCACTTTTGCTGTCTCTGCAATCTTTTATTATTTTTGGTTTCCTTGTTTTCTCCTTCTTTTTAAACATTTTTAACAATTTATAAACCTCCCAGAGGTGCTGAGAATCAGCAGCATATACATGTATATTAATATTATTGATAATATTATAATCAATATACAGACAATATGACAGAAGTTTGTATGGTAGGGCAATTATATTTTCTCAGCATATGAGGTGTCCTATGTTTCATATACAGCACACAAATTATGGAACTAATGCCATTCCATAATTCTAGGTCTGATAATATTTTCCTTATTTATTTTCACTTAAATAAGTAAATAAAAGTTACTTCCTATCCCTTCCTGAGAAGAAGGAAAGGTGATAAAAATTAGGCTTAATACCTATGGACTTCTTTTCCTCAGAACTGTTTCTTCATTTTCCCATTATTGAAATGGAGAAAGACTTTTAAAAAATCTTAAGGTATTTCCTTTCTAGAACTGGAAAAAGTTTCTTTTTGTTCACGTTTTATGCCTTCCCTCCTTGATTTTGGATTCTGTCATGTTTTCTGCAGTTACTCTTTTTAGGAATTAATGTAAAATTTATCTCTATTCTTATCAAATACTACAGTATGTTGAGATATCTCTCATCACAGACTACTGTAGATTGGAAATTTTTTATGAGCTCTGGGCCTCTAATTCAAGATAATTTGGACAGGTGGTTCTTCATTCTATTTGATGGTCGCAGTTTGAATGTCTTAATGTTCCTGTTTGTATTTTACCCCAATTTTGAGATAACAAGTATAACCATTTTCACAATCTGGGGGTAGCTGAAATTCATATTTGAATGTTTGTTCTCAGGTATTCTTTTTAAATAAGAATATTTGTGCTTGCTTGAAGACTAATGTTATGGCATGTAGCTGGTTCTACATGAGAATGAAATGTTTAAAAAATCAACATTAAATAAAATATGTTATGCCTTTATTGCAGTAATCCAGAAATACACATAAAGCTTTTCATAAAGTGTCCATATAAAGAGAAATGTTATTCCTAGAGACACTCAGGGGTATATCCAGGAAAATCCACACTAAATAAAATTAGCCCAGTATAAACATCAGTCATGTATTTGCATGGCGAATTTGCCTTGAATGTGGAAAGACGCAGACTTGCTATCCTTTGTTTTTGTTTTAATCATGAAAAGCTGGATTTCTGGTTTGCTTCCCAGGAATTCAAAACAAAGACATAACTAAGAAAGCTAATTATAGACATTTGTTCTTTTGTACTGGTGAAAATGTAAGTGCAGAAATTTTCTATATATTTACAGTCTTTAGTATTTGGAACTTCTTTTCAGGCTATGAAGATACATTGACACGCCTCGCTGCCATTTTAGCCAAGCATTTTGCTGACCCAAGAATTGTAGGCACAGGTAGGTTGCTCTTCTTTTAAGGGATGTCTTTTCTTGGCTGTAAGCCAGGGATGATGGGGAGTGGGGAACTACATACCAATTGATTAGTGGCAGTGACAGAAATACTAGGGAGGATCAAAAACAAAACATTTTCTCTCTCTTTTTGAACTCTTTTTGTGATCCTCACTTTCTTTCTGGGACGGGAGAGAGAGTTTTTGTCAGAGATTCTTACTGGGGCCTTGAAAACGACACTGAGGGTAGTCTGAAGCTCAGTAGGATGTCCATGATGGGCTGTGGAGAATAAAAACAGCAGATTAAATTCATGGCTATTGAATGTTCTCTGATTTCCAGTTGTCATTTTGGGAATAGCAATGGGGGTGTTGCTTCTTTTATTTATAGAATTTCATTCTAATGCAGGGTGAAATCATTTATATCTTGTTTATTCCTTTGTCTTGACTTCTTGTCTATCTCCCATTATTTCAGTAAAAATGCATTCTCATAACCACAGTTACAGTTAGGTTTTCTGTCTCATTAAAATTCTCTCTTGTTTTTATATTCAGACATCAGAGACTCCCTAATGCAAGCATTAGCCAGCTACGTTTGCTATCCCCATTCACTTCGGGCTGTAGAGAGAATTCCAGAAGATCAGTAAGTGCTTGGTTCTTTCTTCCCTGAATAAAAACATATGTCCTAAAACAGGTTGCCTCTTTTCTGCCTTAGGTTAGGCACAAGCTTTGTAATTCCCTATGGTTCTTAATCTTGCATGCATGAAAATGGCCATTTCTACTTTTTTCGCATTGCATTTCTACTTCTACCCTGCCTTGTATTTCTCTCCCCCTGTTGTGGAGCTGATTGTTTGTCTTATTTTGGCAGACGAATATCCATGATGAGGAATCTGCTGGCCCCATATGAGCAAAGACCTTGGGCACAGACTAACTGGATTCTTGTACGACTATGGCGTGTAAGGATAGATTCTTTCTTTGTTTTTCAGCTGGTCTAGCAGGGTTAGGTTGCTTTAAAACCAGCAGATGCCCTCTGCATGAATTCTCCTATTACTGTTTGCACACTTATTTCTGGTGAGAGAGTCTCAGATTTTCTTGTGAAAAATAATGGAACCAAGCATCATTTCCCCCCCTCCCCTTTCCCTCTAGGGCTGTGGATTTGGATACAGGTACACACGGCTTCCTCATTTGCTGAAAACCAAACCGGAAGATGCCAATCTGCCAAGCTTGCAAAGTGAGTGGGGAATTGGGAACAGGAAAGTGTTGCTTTTCCCCCTGTTCTGGTCAACTGTAGCAGGAGAAAACAGTTTTATTGTATGATATTATTACAATGATGCCACATTCTGGCACTTTATCTGATACTAAAGAGGTTTCACTGCTATTGCCAAGCAGATTCGACAACTGGAAACTATGATATTTAGCAGTTTAAATATGTCTTCTCTTATTCTGGCTGAAGCCCTTCCTTCTCCATGGCATTTGTGCTGTTCCCAGATCAGCTTGGCACCATGGTACATGATCATCTTTATTGGGTGGCAAAACCAATAATTTCTGGCTTTGTTCTGGTTCAGACAGAATTGCCAAGAAAGCAGTTTGGTGATGTGAATCCTAGAATTTTGAGGAAGACACTTATGCTGTGGTGGGAATACCTGTCTCATCCTGGTGTCAGAGTTTTCTTCGCTCTCCATGGAGGTTAAGCTACTGAGAGGCTAGGCTGCAATTTTGCTTGCCTCTAGAAGTGAGCAGATGTATGTGTCAGTATTTCTGAACTTTAGAAATACAAAATGTACAGAACATAAAGTAACAACAGGGAGGAAAGTTTGGCTCTGCCTGAGTGCCTGTTTCTCTACCCTTCCTTTGGTCAACTGGGGAAAACAGATTAGCTTGCTATTTTTTGACATGTTTAGATTAGCAACAGAGAAGACAATTATAGTATGTTTTAAAACTGTTTGTCCTCCTGTTTAACTCCCTGTTTTGTTTTGTTTTCTATTTCGTTTCTAACACTTTAAGAAGACCTCAATAATTGTCATTCCCTTCATAGTTTTCAGCATGTCGCCAGATACAGCCTTACAATTCCTGTAAAAGTATACAGAAATTGTAGTGGAATATGATCAGAGCAAATGTAGATGGGCAAAGTATAAAATATTTTTTGATTTTCCCAAGATTATAAATTAAACAATAATATTAAATGAATGTAAAAGAGTAAGATTATTTGAGGGAAGTCTTCATTAGGGATGTTGTAGATCAGATAGGCTGCGCACACATACACCTCTTTTAAGGAAACGGCCTTTTATTACATGTAACTCTGTCATGCACTCAGCCAGTAGATTAATATTATATACAAATTATTTCTTTTCTTCCTTTATCATGTGATGTTCTAAGCTAAGGCTCTTCTCCCAGAATTACCACATTTAGGATTCTTTTGCAAAAGTTGTTTGGAAATTTGAGAAACTGTAGTTACAAGCTCTAGGGGGAGCTTCGGCTTCTCTTTTGTAGCAAACCAGAAAAATGCTATAAAGAGCTATTCTACCTCTGTCTAATTTTCTATTTTAATAGTTGCTGTTTTAATTTGGAAGAACTGTATTATTCTTTGCTTACTTGAATCATACTTGTGAGATTAGGTTGATATAGGTTGTTCTTGTGTTAACAAATAAATAAATTCCTCCAGGTTTTAGATTAGGTTGCTAATCTTGTTGATGCTGAGAAGCCAAACTTCTAGGAATTGGGAATGCTTAGCATTGAGAAATATGGTGGGATAATTTGATTCTAGTCTGTAAGGCCAAAACCTTCTCTTTATGCCTATAGCATTCAGGACATGAAATCATGGATTTAACCCAAAGTATGGACACATCCTGCTTGAATGTTACTAAAACAAACATACTAACAGCAATTTGACAATGGATTAAATTACCCAGAGAAATGACAGACTGTGCTTTGTTAGGTGTGTTAAAACAAGAGAACTATCTGACCAGAATGTTTTTTGTTTGGATTCCTACACTGTATATAATCCTTCTAGGACTTGCACGGTGATTTGCCATGTAAAGATGTCTTTAATACTCAACCCTTTATGCTCAGTTTAAACAAAAGTTTCAAACTCTAAAAAGTAGCATACAATCTTTCAGGGTGGATTTGATTTAAATCAGTTTGATTTAAATCATGATTTAAATCACTAGTCAGTAAGGCTTGATTTAAATCATAGTTTTCTACATA
>AZIM01000463.1:309635-332545 GCA_000516915.1 Ophiophagus hannah | reverse complement strand
ACAAGTAACAGGAGCTCACTCCGTTATGCAGTGCTAGGGAATCGAACTTTCTTTCTGATCAACATGCTCAGCATCTTAGCCACTGGGCCACCATGTCCCTTCATCAAAGAATAACACTGCCATAATTTCTGTGTTTTCCATATGCTGTTAATCCTTTAGTGATCTTGAGCAGATGGGCAAAACTAGATATGATTCGGGTGGCAATGATGATGCTGAACAATTCCCCCCCCCCAACTCACGGGTGTCAAACTCGCGGTGTCATGTTGCCATCATGTGACATTTTGCCCGCAGGCCGCCAGTTTAATACTACTGCTCTAACTGAACATGTAGAATCAAATAAGTTTCTGTTCTGTTGAGGGGGGGGGGGAGAGAGAGAGAGAATGAGAATGAGAATAGTTAGACAAAGCAACATCTCGGCTTCAAACGTGATCTCTGTTTTCTCCCTTGAAATAGCTCTTCTGTGAACCTCGGCTAATCCCAGGGAAAATGCTCTATTTGAATGAGGCAATCACAGTTGCCCTTGGTGTACCATATGCTCACCACGGATATATAGTGGGAGATGTAAAAGAGGTTTTATTGTGAAATTTGGATCTTTAACCTTTCCAAAAATGAAAAATAATGACTTTGAGTGTATGTGCCTTCTGGGGGTTATTGTTAATTAGTAACTTCGGACACCTTGACTGGAACAGGTTGGGTCTATGAAGGTTCAATAGTTTTTGCAGGAATTGCAGTATTTTTCTGCTCCTTGAGGTCAGAATAAATGGGGCTTTCTTGCCTGATAACTGCAGGCTTTTATTTTTTGATAATTGTGTGATAAAATTGCTGAAGGGAAGGGAGCCAGCTGCAGAGAATACCACAGGCAGATTCTCTTCTCTTTTCTCTAATGTACTGTAAGGTATCTTTTCATCTGTTTCTGCTAATTGTTTCATAAAATGAATCTTGATAATAGGATCAGGATCACCTCCCATCTATCAAGACTCTTCAGCAATTAGATTCTGTGGCCTGGCTATGATTTTCCCTCTCCTGCAGCAAAGGGATTGTGTTCTCTTTCTATTTCTGGGCCCTGGAGGAAAAGGTCCTTCCCAGCCTGTTAAAGAGTGCCCACTCTTTAATAGCTTGATTCCCAGAATATGAGCTTGTACCTCTGCCAGCACCACCACCCTTCGACAATGCTGCCGAGCTGGCCCAGAAGCTAAATGCTCCAGGCTAGATATTTGTTTGCTGACACAGTGATTATCAGATTTGTTTGTATACTTTGTTTTATAGCTTCTGGCACATGGACATTTTCAAAATTGTTCTCTGTGCCTTGTCTAGTCACTTTTGCAGCTTGATCCAGTTAGAAAAAGCCCATAGTTTGCTGCATCAATCCTAAAGGCTAAAGAGTAAAAGAAAGCTACCATAAAATGATAGATATTATAACAACATATAATATCCTAGTTATGGAGACTGGGTTGAGGGGAAAGCTTATATAAATATGGATCCTGGAACCTACCATAGGGGACTTTTCCTGTAGCTCTTCATGAAAGTCTTAACTTGGTTCGGATTATTATTATTTTTTTACCATAGATTCTATTGCTACATCCTTGTGACATTAAGAGTTCATTTCCATGGATGAAGTGTCCTCTCTAAATGTAATTCTTAACATCTGTTTCTTTTGCAGTCATGATACAAGCCTCTCACCTGCACAATGTTCTGAGTACAGAAAAATAAAATATTTTTAAAATTAAAATAATGTAATGTCTCCGATCAGAAACAATAGGTCCAATACGTTTGTAAAATACTGTTGAATAAAATTCCCAAGCATACTGTGGCATACAAACGCTTCACATTTATTTTTCTAACACCGAATGTCAGTGGGACAGTGGTTAAGAAAGCACAGTTGTCATTTTATGCTCAAACTAATATTTTTGTGCTTATTGGGCTTAACTAATTAGAAGATGTGTTGGACTCTGCCACCCTGTGGCCATCAACCTTCTCTACAAGTTCAATTTAATTGCTCCCAGCCAAGTCAGAGATGGAGAAGTTTTGAAAATTAAAAATGTTAATTGGTAACTTTTTCTTCTGTCATATTCTCAAAAGCTGTACCCATTCAGTCTCTTCTTCTCTGTTTTGTTTTGCAGACACTGATTATATCAGCCAAGAAGAGCTAGCCAAGGTGGAGCAAATGCTTGGCCACCTCAGTGAAGAATCCAAGCAAGCTGCAGCTGCCACTTTGGTAAATATTCTGATTAGCTAAATGTGTGCATGCTCTTCCCCTTGACAACCTGCATCCATGGTGACACATAAACTCTCGTGCAAGAGTTGTATAAATGCAAGAAACTGAGAGCTGTATCAATGCAAAAAACATTAGTTAATTTGCTTTCCAGAATGAGCTCAGAGCTGTATAAAATTCAAGAGCTGTACTCAGAGCTATATAAAAGCAAGAAATATTAATTAATTTGCTTTCCAGGCTAGTATGTCTCTGACTTCAAGATCTTGTTCAGAAATGTAGAACCATATGAAACTGAGGGTGCAGGCTTTATGTTAATGGTGCTTGCAAAGGTTATGTTTCCATGAGTTGGAATTATTTCCAAACTATCAGGAAAAACAATAAGAGCATGGCTCCAGATAAACACAAGATTGTGCAAATTGAGTTTAATTTTGAGTAGGAAGTGAAAGAAGTATTCAGGAGGAAGGGCTTTCAAGTAGAATAAAAAACTGTCCAGATTAATTCTTGCATTTAAGGTATCATTTGCATCTATTGCTATGTTTGGGTGACCTCCAATGAGAAGCAGCGATCCAGCAAAGAACATGATCTCTGGCAGGGACTGGGTATAAATTATTAATTTGCTTGCTCACCTTCCAGTTGCAGTTTGGAGCTGTATGAAGGCTGCTGCAGGTGGGGGCGGGAGAGGGAGCAGGAGGGAGGTATGTGATGGTGCATCTCTGGGCTTCAGTAGGAAGTCATGGTCTTAGCCAAGGCCCAGTTAGAGACAGGAGCTGAACCTTCATTATGAGTCTCAAACTGAGCTGGACTCGGTGCATTCTCTGTATAACCTTAATGCAGAGATGAGAACCTACTCATAAACATTTTGATTCCAACATTTTTGAACCCTCCCAAAATTATATTAAAAGATAGTAATTTTCATAAGTTCTTTTAATTTTTTTACAAGAGATTAATTATTGTTTTGCATATTTTGCCATTTTTAAATCACACTTTATAGTAGTAATATTAAACATTACAATTTTAAAAAATACTAAAAAAGAAAAAAGAAAAAAAATAGTGAAGAAGATAAAAAACAGAAAAATAGAAAAACAATACATTACAAAAAGAAATATATAAACAAATTACTTCATCCTTCATCCCAAGTATAAACAATTTTAGTAACATATCACTTTCTCTTAAAATACAACAAATTATATCTTTCCCATATCTGATCTCTTATCTATAAACAAATCCTTAAAACCTCATTGTTCAGTCCTAGTCAGTAAAAGTCCATCAAGGATTACTAGAGGTAACGATTTATCTGTTTTAATCTTGATCAAATAAACTAATTTTATATTCCTTTTATTTTTAACTATCTTGAACTTTAATCCTTTCAAATGATGTCCTAGAATTTGATTCATTTTCATTTCTTCTTTGTCCCTTCTCACAAAATTCAAAAGTTTAACAAGTTTCATTTATGAATCCAATATAAAAAAGATATCCAGATTGCTTTTTTGGTTTGTTATTTTTATATCCCTTTTAATTATGAAGTTATCAGCTGATTTCATTTCTATATCCAGTGTACATCTTTATCCATATCATTCCTTCAGTCTGTCATTTTTAAATCAATTTTCAGATCTGTCTCAATTTTGTTCAGTAAATCCTGTTCCTATTTCATAACATCTTTTAAACACATCTGTCTATAGTGACACTCTTAAAATTAAAATCTGAGTCTATTGTTCACAAGTATCCCTCAATATATCCAATGTTAAAGTATTTTGCTCCATTCTATATTAGTAAACCAAATTTAAGAGTTCTTTTCCTTTCATTGTAATCTTTAGTTCCTTCTGGTTCCCACTAGTGCAGGGGTGTCAAACTCGTGGCCTATGGGCCTGATGCGTCACACGCTGGCCATACCCACGCCCAGTTTAGCAAAGGGGGGGGAAAGTCGCGATATGTTATGTGACGACGCGGTGATGACACGAGTTTGACATCCCTGCTCTAATGTCAAACCTTCAAAATCCCATCCTATCCTATTATTTTTTAAAGAATTCAAAACAAGAGCATTTTCCCATGGGAAGGATTATTTTCATTATTTTCAAAATCTTATTTCAAATTCATCTGGACCCTTAGTCCATTCCAAAATCCACATTCTAATCACTCTCTTGCTATTTATTCCTAAAAAGGAATTTTCTGAAGTCCTTAAGCATATATTTAAATTTTGTTTTGCAAAGGAATGAAGGAATCTCACCCGATGTTCTTAAAACATGTCATTCCAAAGCTGAAAAGCAGCCTTTGGATATCTTGTACTTGGGCTTGATTTAGATTTGGTGATAACTGCGATTGAAGTTAAGTTGATACTTGTATGTGCTTGTTTTTTCCAGCCCACAAGTGAAGAAGACTTGTGTCCAATCTGTTATGCACACCCGATCTCTGCTGTATTTAAGCCATGCTCCCACAAATCATGCAAGTGAGTAATCCCTGCGAAGCAGACCTTTCTCTCCTTTATCCTGCTAACTGGATAACAGCCAGGCTGGAATGCATCACAGCTGTACACCAGAACTAATCTAGTGGTGGTCATTTGAATCCCCTTTAAACTGTTGGAAGAGACCCAAGCCCCATAATCCTCTTTAAGTGGCTGCTTTATGCAGCCAGGATCTTGTACTCCCATGAAGTTATACAATCGAACTTCAGACTCTGGGAAGTGGAGTTTCTGACTGCAAGGAGAACAGATTTGAAAGCATTACAGGTGGTTGATTCCTGGGGAAAATGTAGAAGTCAGAAGGGAAGATTTGCAGTAATGATTGGAAGTTTCCAGTATCCTTTTATTTTTTATAGTAATTGTGAGCAAAAGAAGCCAACAGTTGTTAATTTGTATCAGACATGCCAGATGGCAAATTGTTTCACTTTTAAGAGCTAAGTTAGACACATTGTTGCATGCCTGAACAATCCAATGATTATTTACCTTTGTTTTTTAATGTGCATGTGGAGTTTTCTGCATAGATCTAAGCCAATATATAAATATATCTTTACCTTTTTAGAGCCTGCATCAACCAGCACCTGATGAACAATAAAGATTGCTTCTTCTGCAAAGCCACCATCACAGGAGTGGATGACTACATTAAACCAGCCACCTCCTAGTGCCTGGACCCTGCAGGGCAGGGGCCGCATGCCTGGGCAGCTTCTCCCCACAGAGGACTCTTCCCCTCCCCCCAAGCATCTCGTCAAAAGTGGCTGTTTTTCAGCACAGCTGATTTCAGCTTTATGACACCTCTTACAGGACACACACATCTGTATGCATCACCCAGGCCAAATTGTATTCTTCAACCCTATTGAATTTAGGTACACTTCCTGTTGCTGTCATTGACCCCAAACCAACAGGTATCGGGCTTTTCCTATGGATTACGTGCATAGGGGCTTAACGTGGTCAGGTTCTCTACCTCAGCCTGAATCCATAGTTCTTATCCTGCATCTACCCTAGGAAGTGTGTCTTGTACTGTAGCTGGGACACATCCTCTTTGATGAGGTGCTCTCCACAGTAAAAATGGATTCTCTGCAGCCAGCATCTCTCCTGTGAGTCCAGCTACTCACTAGCCAAGTGTGTTCTGGCTGCTGCTACAGCAGCAGCACTTTGCTGTTTGACAGTGCATGTGTAGCTAGAGTTGGTTCAAATATTTGTGTGGGCATACCCTGCAGACACCATTCACCTGTAGCACCTGATGTGATAGTTCTGGAGATTGCCAAGCAATACTCTACTGTGCAGTCAAAGGCGGCGCATGTGAGTGAAGGATTGTGGCACCTATCTGCCTAAAAATTTGAATCTGCTCTTTGAAGGCAAGGTCAGCTAAAAAACAGACCCTAGGCCAGGCTTTAGGGGGAGGGGGGAGGAGGACATAGTGATACAACAGAGGAATAAATGCAGCCTAGACCACAAGGAGTTTGATCATGGGAAAGGCCAGGTTCAATAGGACCAATATTTGGTCCATGTATTATATAAGTGGTTGGAAGAAATTGTTGATATTGTAGGCTACAGCAAAGGCGAACCTGATTGCACTGCTATCGTCCACCAGCAGAAAGTGCCTGTGGCACACCCTATACTGTGTGACTAGGTTGCCTGTACAATCCAGGAGCAGATGAGGATTTTTAAAAATTAACTGTGTGTGACTTGTATCCAGAATGTTGGGGAGGGTAGCAAACAAGGAACTTAATTTAAGTGCATATATGGTTGTCTCTCTTCCCCTTCTCCTTCCAAACTGGAAGGGGATATTACTTCCATAAAATAAAATATTAAATTATTATTCCTTAAAGCTGTTAGATGCATTTTCTCCACATTTCCAAGGTATTATTTCTGATGTAGATTGTAAGTTGCAAAGGGCTGGCACAGTACTTACAGGGCTACTTGCAAGAAAGAGAACAATTAAAGCAAGTTGATTTTAAGGAGTATTGCTCTCACTGCTAGTGTCTCTTGAGTCAAGAGTAGACAACACATGGCATACTTAGAATTCATTCATTATAATTCATTTGTTTTCATTACAGTATGATTTCATTAGACAACTTTGTCCAAAGTTCTAAAATTGCCAGTTATTCACCATAGGAAAGGAAGCAATGCAGTTTTGTAAGGCAGTTATGTTCCAGGAAAAGTACTGCATTTTGTTTGCCTGTGTGCTTCATAAGCAGCAAAATACCACCCTGCCATATTAATATACAACATACTGTTCCTTCCCCTTCCCAGAACTATTGGGAATCTGTGAGTTGTTATACTGTCTTGGAGCAAAGATGACCTGTCCCTGTTCCATATAGGGTACTGGACTCTACTGCAGAACAGTGGTGGTTCTGGCTCAGGTAGCCTATCCTATTTCATCCCATACCGAATCCTGAATGATGCAACCATAGTCTTGTCCACTCCTAGGGTCCATGTAAAGATAAAGTCAGCAGCAAGGGAAAAATAGTATTTGGAGGGGGGGGGAAACGTGATGAATTCAATAGAGTATCCCTTGCCACCAAGGCACAGAGTGTAGTCGTTCCAATAAAATGTTCTGCCAGTTAGTCCAGCACTCAATCCAAGCCTGCTACATGATGATGCGTGGCTCTGGGACTGATTCAGCAATGGATTTGTGAGGCAGCACATTGGCCCCATTGAGGTAGAGTTCATCATTCACAATGACATCTTCCCCCAACACAGTGACATTCTCCATCCGCACCTGAGGAAATAATGATGTGCAATTATACAGAGCTGAGCTTAGGAAAATGTATTTTAAATTAGACTTTAAATTTCTTATACAAGTCATCTGGCTATTCAGGAATTGGCTCTTAACAGCTAACTATTCTCAGCTCCTGGGCTACTAATGAAAGCAAAATCAGAATGCCCTGGCTGATACCCAAAGCTTAGTCTTACTAGGTTTTCCTCTATGTAAGATTCTCAGGTGCCACACAAGGCCTGCCATACCTGCAATAGGGATGGAGAAGGCATGCATAAAGCTTTGCAGAGGCTTTAAGTGCTCATTTTGACCCATATTGAAGGGGAAAAATGTTTTGCTCCTGAATTTCTACCACACTGAGAGACTTCAAAAGTCTAAGAGAGGGAAAAAAAACCTAATTGTATAATACTGTGTCTCTTCTCTCTCCCCCCCCCCCCCTCCTTTNCCCCCCCCCCCCCCAGTATTTATATATAAGGGACAATCCAACTTATTTTCTAAACTGTATAGGCAAAACCCTTCGATTTTAGGACAACTAGTGCTCACTCACCCATTGACCCACAGAGGAGCTCCATCCAACAATGCAGGATTCAAGCCAAGAGTGGGAACGGATGCGCGATCCCTTTAGAACAGTGCAACGCTTGATCCGAACACCGTCCTCTACCACAACTCCTGCCCCAATTGTGACATTGGGACCAATACTGCATTTTGATCCAATCTTGGCACTTGGGTCCTGAAATGAAAGATCTAATGTGAAAGATGGCCTTAGGATCCTTCCTCAACCCCTTCCAGTTTCCCAAGTGGAGAAGAAATGTTCTTCCCTCTTCTACTCCTAGATCAGAACTACGTAAGGTAGTCCTCCACTTACGACCACAATGGAGCCCAAAATTTATGTTGAGAGAGTTGTTAAGCGAATTTTACCCCATTTTACAACCTTTCTTGCCACAGTTGTTAAATGAATCATTGCAGGTTTTAAGTTAGTAACATGGCTGAGTGAATCTGGCTCCCACACTGACTTTGCTGGTCAGAAGGTCGCAAAAGGTGATCCCATGACCCTGGGACCCTGCAACCGTCATAAATCTGACTCAGTTGCCAACTGTCCCAATTCTGATCATGTCATTGTGGGATGCTGCAATGGTCATAAGAGTGAAAAATGGTCATAAGTCACGTTTTTTCTGTGCTGTTGTAATTTCAAATGGCCACTGAATGAATGGTTGTAAGTTGAGGACTACCTGTACTTGGTAACATTTGCTTATGCTATTGCCCTGCTTCAGCTAGTTCAGGGGTGCCAAACTCAAGGCCTGCGGGCCGGATCCGACCCATGAGGTGCTTAAATCCGGCCCACGGGGCCACACTGGAAACAGTGAAGGCCTGGTCCACGGTGCCAATGCCAGCAAAAACGGGCTCCTGAGCTCCGTTTCCAGCTGTGATGGCCTCCTGCAACCCTCTGCCCGCAAAAACGGAGCTCAAGAGAGCCACGCANAAAACGGGCTCCTGAGCTCCGTTTCCAGCTGTGATGGCCTCCTGCAACNNNCTGCCAGCAAAAACGGAGCTCAGGAGGGCTCCATTTTCACTGGCAGAGCACTAGAGCTGCCACAGGAGAGTGACATCAAGCAGGCGACATCCCCTCTGGCCACAGCCCCCCCCCCAAGGTCAAACACAACCCTGATGCGGCCCTCAATATAATCGAGTTTGACACCCCTGAGCTAGATAGATCCCTGTGGAAATGCTATTCCATCTGATAAGTTTCTCTACCCACAGAAAATATTTTAAAATGAGATTACCACTAGTACGTTTCCCATACAGCCTGATCCAGAATGTAACCTCTCAGGCTGCTTCAGCCGCAAATATTGTAGGTATAGGCACATGCCAGTCAGGAAATCTTTCGGCTGCCCAATGTCCATCCAGAACCCTGCAGTGATAAAAGGTGTTTGAATCAGGTAATCTGTAACACAGTTTTCATTGGGATCACAGGTACAAAGGGCTCTTCTTTTGGAAGCAGAAAAAGCAATGCTTCTGGGCTAGGATTCTCAATCTGGACAAATTTATGTATTATTTTGTAATATATGTAACATTCCTTTGCTTTAAAATACGTGGGTAATCTTTTAGGAGAAAGGCAGTTTGGTGTTGTAGTTAAAGCATCATGCTGGAAATCAGGAGACCGAGTTCAAAATTCTCCTTAGGCGTGAGGCCAGCTAGATAACCCTGGATCAGCCACTCTTTCTCAGCCCCAAGAATCCATTGTTGAAATCTTTCCAGACAAATTACAGGGACTCATTCATTTAGTCACTAGGAGTCGTCAATGATTCAAAGGCACCATGGACCCCCACTCTCCAAATCTTTTTAGCAGCCAAAAACTGACATAAGCATTTTTTGGTTGGCTAAGGGCCAAAAGTGAATAAATATGCATCATACAAAAAGACAAGGCTGCATGTGATTCTAGGGCTGCAGGTTGCCCTGTTCTAAAACTAGCATCAGATGGATTTACTTTCCAAATGTGTAAATGTATATTCCCATCTTAATGGTATTAAATGTTATTTAAAATGTCCTTTTATAAACCTCAAGACTGATTAGCCATTTCTTCTAGAAAAAGCTGCATTTACTTAAGCCAGGGTTTCCCAATCTTGGCAACTTTTAAAGATGTGTGGACTTTAGGGGTAGATACTTTGGAGGTAAACTCATGTTAGCTTAAGTCGGGGGTTCGCAATCTTGGCAACTTTTAGGATATGTAGACTTCAACTCTCAGAATTTCACAGCTGGCCACAGTTGAAGTTCACACGTCTTAAAGTTGCCATGATTGGGAACCCCTGACTTAAGCTAACAAAACAATATTTTGTTTTGAGAATACCTATTATTGTATACTTTTGGATCCTAATCCTAAAGTACCAAAGCTTTTTCCTTACCATGTAGTTCCATGGCATAGAGCTGTCCTTCCTCTGCCATTACTGGAAATATTTCTTTCTCAATTGAGGTAGGCCGCAGCTAAGGAAAAGATAAAGGGCCAGATGGCCACTCAGATGGCCATTCCAATAGGAGCTATATAACCTTCATGCATTTATTTAACAAATTTATATGGTCATTCATCTCACAAAAAGTGGCTCTGGGTGGAATACAACATAAAATATAAAAATTATGAAAACATACAAAATCATCATTAGAATATGTAAAAACAGGGCCCAAGAGAGAATGAATTGTTAGCCACAGTAATGGAACCATCTTAGAATGTCACCAGTCTCCTGGGACTCTCAGGCCTGATGACACAGTCAGGTCTTGAGCGACTTCCAGAACATTAACAGGGATGGAATGAACCTTGTTTTCAGGGTGGAGGGTGGGAATGTTCCATAAGCCATGCAGAAAAGGTCCACTTCCGGGACCCACCTAGCAGATAACCACTGCATGCCTTCTGTGCCAGACCTAATGAGATGGGCTGATGTAATTGGGGACAGGTAGTCCTTTGGATAACCTGGTCCTGTGCCATGAAGGGCTTTAAAGATTAAAACCAGCACTTTGAATTTGACCCAGAAACAAACTCTCAGCCAATACATAGCAGAAGTGTGACGTGCTGTTTTAAAAGCACACAAAACTGTCTGTGCCACTTCATTCTGGATATGTTTCAAGGACAGGCCCATGTAGAGTCCATTACAAGACTTGAGTGACTGTGAACATCCCTAATATTTACACAATAAGCTAACATTCTTTAGACTTATTCTTCAGATCATTCCCACCAGAAGCAATAGCTAATTGAACCAAGATATCCCCACTGATCTGTTAGGAGAAAAGCCATTTCAGAATTTGCACATTGGGATAATCAAACATACCACTCCCACCGTCAAATGAGTCTAAGCACTATGGAAGAATCATCTGGTGTCCCACCATATCTAAAAAATGGCTTTGATCTCACTTTATTGGAAAGAAATGTCTAATGAAAATTAGCTTGTTGAAACCTCCATTTTACCCTTTCTGTTTCATACCTGAATGCGCTTCAATACACTTGGATTTAAGATGTACATGCCAGCATTGATTTTATTGGAAACAAAAACCTGAGGTTTCTCCACAAAGCGATGTATGAGTCCAGTATCTGCCTCACATATTACTACACCATATTTGGAAGGTTCTTCCACTTTTGTCACCTGCAAGGCAAAGTCAACATTAGATACAGTGAAGCGATCATGGTAGTGAATCAGAAATCAGAAAAAATACACCTATCACATCTTAATATAAAACCCTAGGCCTATGTTACTATTTTTATTCTTATCCCATTTCAAAGTCTTAAAAAAGGACACTTAATTGCTTGCTGTCCCCATACAACAATCTAAGACATGGCTTGCTTAGCCAAGATTTACTGAATAAACAATGAGTTCACAATGACCAGCCAATCCATAAACCTTGAATTGCTAACCAGAATGGCTGGATTCATGTAATAGCCTAAAAACATAAGTATTTTCAGTTTTATAGTCCACCTATGATTCGGCTTATGTTGTATGATGTTGTTTTCTTAAACTAAATATCCTACAAGATATGTTAACAGAGGACTGTACAGCATTAGGTCTTTATTTATATTTTATTTCCTTTAATTCCTTTTGGTTTTGAAAATAATGAAATTTACTGTATATCGTCACCACAAGGTGTTTGATTTCTGTGTTCCCAGCTAACCACCTCCTCTTCTGGGATCTTTGAATGCAGTAGAGCAGGGTATCAAACTCATCATGGTGTCGTCATATGACGTATTGGGACTTTTTCCCCCTTCGCTAACCCGGGCGGGGGCAGGGCCAGCATGTGACACATCTGGCTCGTGGGCCGTGAGATTGACACCCCTGCAGTAGGGATTAAAAAAGGCCCTCAGAATACACAAAACAATGAATCGCAATCCCCAGGTACTTACCACAATGGTGCCTTCTTTTCCATGATGCCTGTGAAAGTGTACCATGTCTTTGAAGGGAAAATCACAGATCACATCGCTATTGAGTACAAAAAAAGGTTCTGAATTTTCAGCCAAAAGCTCCTGTGCTAGTGCCAGTGGGCCAGCTGTGGGGGAAACAGGAGTTATCACTGTCTATCTGATCATAAGCCCTTTAGCAGCCATAACCAACAAACACTGCTAAACTCGCAGTTACCTGTGCCCAGTGGTTCCTTCTCATGTGACAGAGAAATCTGAATGCCCAACTGAGAACAAAGAAGAATTTGGAAATGCAGTTAGAAGAAAAGTAAAAGCAAGCATCTGTGAGTGCATGACCATGACTCTATCCATAACTGCCTTTAGAAAATATCTCAAATAGGACAAGTTAATTATATCCCCAGCTGGTTTATGGCAACCTGCAGATTGTTGACTCATTGGTCATTATTTAAATGTGTAAACACGCCAAATAAACCTGTTAAAAAGGTAATTTAGACCTTGGAAAGTTCTTAGGTTATCTGTTTCTTAAACCATATTCAAACACCCTAATGCTAAACGCTCATACTTAGAAACAAGTCTGTTGAAAGTAATGGAATCTATTTAAAATTAGGTACATATAGCACTTCTGCAGGCATGGCATTCCATAACCATCAAGAAGTTGTAGTAAGGGGTTCAGGGCACTCCTTGGAGAAAAGAGAAAAGGAAACTTTTCTTTCAAGAACTTTTGTAAGTTAACTTATCTTGGGATCCAAGCCAAAAGGTGCAAGTCAAACTAGGCAGCCAAAGGGAAAAAATTGTCCAGTCAGTACAGTGGAGAAAGTACTTCTACTATAACATTTTATGTGTGATTTTGTGAAATGCCTAAGATACACACAGCTACTACTTCAAAAACAAACCACAAGTACTGCAAAAAATAATGGCCAAATTTGTGCTCAAAATAATTTGCTCAAAACGTTTTACAAGAAAGGAATGAGATAAAAACTTATTAAGATCTAATTGTTTACTGCAGAGATAGTGGTAATTCGGATATTTTTTTAGATGTTAAATCCATCAACATAAGTGAACATAGCCAATAGTAAGCAAGCAAGGGAGCAGTGCAGCATCTTCAAGAGTTATTCCTTTTATATTATCTGAGACAATAATCCTACACTTTATTAACACTTTAGAAGATACATTAAGTAATGAAGTTGAATATACAAAACAATTATGGAAAGTTACAGAAAAGCAGTATCATGACACCCAGAGATGTATATCTTATTTTAACACTGTACAGCAGGGATCTTATATAAGGAATTAAGAAAAAATTGTGCTTATTTCACTTTTCTTCAACATGTTGCTCTATATGTTAGTTAACTCTCATATATTATATCCTTCTTATTTTAAGAAGATTCTAGCATAGAGAAATAATTTAGCTAAGCTCAATACCAGCCATTTTCCTTGCACAAGCCAAGGCAAAGTATCAAACTGTAGAATCTTTAATTCATTTTTATTGAAACAAAATATTAAAAGCTGAAACACCACATCCCTTAATTCAGGAACATTAAAATTACTACCGGTAACTACCCAACAGAATGCATATGCATATCTGTTAACTGCCATGTGGAAACTGCTATTGAGTTGAGCATAGAATAACTGGAAATGATAAATCACTGCACTTCAAAATAATAATACCCCAGCAAATGCAAATAAGAGCTGATTTACTCTATCCAATTAGTCCATGTAAACAAAAACAAAAAAGCTCACCTCAAGTCACTTACCCTTTGTTCTTGTTCTTTCATTTCCTTTTCCAGTAGTTCTGACATATAGCTCACAGCAAGGATCACATGATTAACACCCGCCTGCCAGGAAAAAATGAAATTCAACATAATTTGAAGGCCTGGGGTTGATTCAAGGGATTGTTTAAGATGATTGCCAGAATTATAGTATCTCCAAATAATTATTCCTTATTATTAGAAATGCCAAATCTTGGCTCATGATACAGAAATCCAAAAGTGTTGAATCCTCATTGGAGAGTTATTCTAAAATCCTGGAAGTGATTTTGAGCAGAATCAGAGTTTCCTGTCCTAAGAAAACTGACAACTAAAATGCCACATGTTTAGATGCCTAACATTTAATTATTGCCCAATGTCATGTTATGTGTGCAGATGCCCTTGATTTCAAGAGTTATTGGTGCAAAAAGCCAAACTAAAACTCTTGTGGAAGCTAGATGCTTCCAATACAGATTTATTTTGCATCAATTACATTAGCCACGTGTAATCCAATATAACAATATTTCAGCAATCAAATCGAAGTGCTGTTTAGCTTCTAAAAACATAAATTATTTAGGACCATACTATCTATGATTCTACTTCGACCATATGATTCTACTGCATCATTACAATCAATATTGGGTTTTACTGTCTGGCCTTAAAATAATAATGATTAGATTGATGTGAATTAAGACACCATGTGTTATATACTGGCACTACATTTCAAGAATATATTTGCCAGGAAGTATAATTTGGCCATATTGGTGCAAAAGAAAAAATAAATAATTCTAATGGCACTTATTCCAATCATCATTTAATAAATAAATAAATTGCAAGATGTGAGATAAATTTAAAACTACTGTATAAAAAAATATTAGATGTCATCTAAGAAGAAAGCCAGTTTTGTGTAGTGGATCAGGCTAGAAACCAGGGGACTACCTAGTCCCACTTTGGACTAGGTGATCTTGGGCCAGTTACTTTCTCTCAGCCTTGGGAAGGAAGCAATGCACAGAGCTTCTGAAAAACTTTGCCAAGAAAACTGAAGGGGCTTTTCCAGGACACAGTTGAACAGGAGGAAAATAAAACATCGAAGTGGGTCATAAAAGGTCTGAAGCAGGCAAAATGCTATTATTTCAATTCCAGATTTAGTCTGATTCACACATTTACCCTTTCTCTAGTAGAGTACAAAATATCAGACATCTTGATTTCTCTCTATGGCAAGACAGGTCAATTTAAGTCCAATGGAATTTCAGTTTTAGTATTGTAAATCCATCCAGAGTAGCCCCACGGCAAGATGGGCGTCAAATAAATCTAACAAATGAACAAATGCCCCCCACAAAAAAAGGAGAGGCCCAAAGAAAGCTCTGAGCTGTATCCTCTCAAATACAAGCAGGAAACACCCGCATTTCTCTTTTTTAAAAAATATTGTTTCGTTAAAAGCTCTGTGCCAGGCAGCAATACAACAGGTAGAAGTTGTACACAAATGCAACAAGGAAAAGCTTTGGTTTTTGATTTTTTAGATGGTCGGGCAGCTTTTAAACATGCATCTTTCACAGGAAGAAGCTGGAAGGCATCACTCGTCCCACAGAGAGGCAGGCTCTAGGGTGGGCTCTACTCCCCCCCCCTTACCTTTACTAAGGCCTCCACCTGATGCAACAGGATGGGCTTGTTACAGAATTCGACCAGCGGCTTCGGGATGCTGAGGGTCAGGGGTCGCAGCCGGGTGCCGTAGCCCCCCACCAGGATCAGCGCCTTCATCTTGGCCTGAAAGGAAAGAAGGAATATTTAGCTTTGCGGAGCCCAGTTTTCCCCAACCACTCTCGGCTACGCTAAACCTGCCTGCGCGTCTCCTTCTCTCCAACTCGAGCGCCTTCCCTCTCTCACCCCGCCCCGTCCCGTCCAGCAAAGCTTGGCAGCAGGCTTCCAGCGGCCGGGTCCCAGCTGTCCGAAAATCAAGCGGCCCCAGTCGCCGACCCGGATTCCACCTCGCGCCCTCACCCGCCGCTCCCGGCTCNTCGCGCCCTCACCCGCCGCTCCCGGTTCAAGCCAACTCAGAGACTCCTCCCCGGTCGCGGGAGCCAAAACCGACGTCCACGGCATCCCTCCCTTTCCTCCCCCCCCCACTCCGTTTGCCGTTCAAACCCTTTGACCAATCAATGCGTCTGACGTGGCCTACTATTCCTACCCTCCAATGGCAGGCCAGGAGAATCGCATGTATCGGCCAATCGCAGAAGAAGCTACCGTGTTGCCGTAGCAATGCAGGATCGGTTGTGAGGCGGCCATTTGCGTCAGATTAAAAAGGGCCGGAGCTGGCTTTGGACACGTCGCTCGCTTTCGCTATACAGTTAGAGGTGGCAAGTCCCACCTTTCGGGGGGCGGATTTCCTGTGTGCCGTCGAACGGGTGCGCTACGTCATCCGCGGTTCGAAATGCGACGCGAACCTTAGCAACGAGAGCTCCGCCTCAGGGAAGCTCTTGACGGCGGCGGCAGCAACCGCGGTAAGCGCGGGGCGGCCATGCTGGGAGCGGCATTGAGCTTAGCGACGTCGGGAGCCCCTTCGCAGTCCGTCAAGCGGGAAGGAGGCGGGTGGAAAAGACAGGGCGGCAGAGCCGTGTTCGTAATCGGGCTGTCGGGAGCAGACGAGTCGTTGGTGTTCCCAAGTCACGGCATTGGGCGGACCCCAGTTCGTTCTCTTTCCCGCATGATGGAGCTTCTCCCGTCATCTGTCTGGCTGCCGCTAGTGCGGGCTAATGACGTTTGCCTTTGATGAGCCGTCCCGAGTCCTCACCTGCCCTATTAATAACACGGAAGCCAGCAGGGTCGGAGAGTGTCGTCTTTGTTTAGTTTCAAGGGATAGGTAAGGCCGCGTAGATTTCCAGCTGTCGAGTTTATTTAAACTTTTCATAACTAGTAGCAGCATCAGATATCTGAAATAGCCGCTTGGGTGTCCTGACTGAATAGGATTTCCTGGCACAATGTCCTGT
This sequence comes from Ophiophagus hannah, assembly GCA_000516915.1. Lineage (NCBI taxonomy): Eukaryota > Metazoa > Chordata > Lepidosauria > Squamata > Elapidae > Ophiophagus > Ophiophagus hannah. The sequence goes on along the minus strand of AZIM01000463.1, from coordinate 315,539 downwards.
ATGTTATGAAAAGCACTGGAAGGGTGTATAAATAAAAATAAAATAAATAGCAAAAACACTTTGATTAATGGAAAACTTTTAATGCTTCCGAGGAAAGGTTTGCATTTTGAAAACATTCCTCATCCAGTAAGGGTGGGAAATAGACCTTAGCCTTATATACTGCTTTACAACCCTCTCTAAGCGGTTTACAGAGTCAGCATATTGCCCTCCCACACACACACACACAACCTCGGTCCTCCTTTTACCAACCTCTGAAGGATGGAAGGCTGAGTCACCCTTGANCTGCTGGCAGCCGGCAGTCAGCAGAAATAGTCAGCAGTACTGCATTCTGACCATGGGAAAAAATGGAAGAAATCCCTTTAGCATAGGATGCCTTTATGTAATATAGTGAAGTAATGGTTGTGATTGTTGTATGCCATTTTATTGAAGCTGTTACTTTGTTCCAGAGTGAGGAACCATGGCACTGGAGCCAGTCCCATGCGCCATTAAGAACCCAGTAGTACTGCAAGTGGGAGACATGAAGACCGAGATAGGCCGGCCTGGTGTTCTGGTGATTGATGTTTCATTTCCACACTCTCAGACCACTGATGTAAGTGTGAAAGAAAAGCAGATGTCAAAGGATGCACAATGGATAAATTACACTGGTCTACAAATTTTGGGAAATTATCAACCTCTGAGATAAAATGTGTTAATTTTATATATTTTGATTAGATGAATTAGAAAACAGATGATAAAAGTGCTGGTTGGCTAAAGTTTTCAGGATATTTCACAATAAAGATTTATACACAGTCGAGTATATTTGCCTACAAGGGGGGGAGGTGTCTAATGATCATGATGCCTCATAACTTCTTGACAAAGTACGGTAGAACAGTGAAAATGGTACCATATGGAAGTATATAAATTTATCTTCACTTTGAGAACAGCAAGGCAGATGACTGAAAAACACGTGGAAAATTTGCTTAGGTCCTATAAGGCACTTGGTGCAAAAAAAAGTCTCTTCTTACACTCGCATTTAGACTATTTCCCTTTGAACTGTGGGGCAGTGAGTGATGAGCATGGGAAGAGATTCGCAGGCATGGAGAAAAGATACCAAGGGAAATGGAGTCCATCCATGCTTGCCGATTACTGCTGGTATCTCCCCAGGGATAATCCTACTGCAGTTCACAGGAGAAAAGCCAGAAGGCGCAGTTTAGATACCGAATAAAGATAGAACCTTGTCGTTTAAACTGATGTTAGAGCTTGTCAATTTTTGATACAAAAACCATGAAAATGTTACATGAAAAACTGATAATATGTTATGTTACTGATATCAATAAAGATAAATTTATGATTGGTGTGGCACCATTCTCACTGCTCCATCACATTTTGCAGAAAAGTTATGGAGCATAATCACACATCCCCTCATAATTTTGCATTATTTTGATGCAATTTTGATCTGAAGCTGTATCTTGGAAACTGAAGCCAATTAATACTCAGGACTTAATTTTTCCTTTATTAGGAACCCAATTCTGGTAAAATTAAGCTGCTTTTATTTCCGAGGCTTTCTCCTTGTAGACCAATGTTATTCAAAAGTTGAAATTGATTTAAATCTCATAGCTAAGGATATCTGTGAGCCAGAAGTTCCTATTCCAAAATTTATATCTCTAATTTACTCAGTTGATAGTTCCAAATCAAAATTGTTTCCCTTTGCTTCTATAAGCAATATAGAACATTTATTTAAAGACTTATTGCTGGAGATGTTCTGAGAAACAAAAAATATTTATGAAAGTTTTCTCTATATTCTCTTCACTGTGTTATATCTTGCTTGCTGTGGATTCAATCAATACTTGTTTTATTTCAGTTACAGGCAGTTGCATTCAAAAATTACTATACTGCCTTTTTGACCCTTCGTGTACAGCGGCAACGTTCTGCAGATGATGGGAATGAAAGCCCTTCCAAATGGGTTACTTGTCTACGTAATTTTTGTTTGATGCCTAACCCACATACAGAGGAAGGTTCCCAAAACTACTTTTCTATTTCCAGACATCAGGTGAGGATTTCAATTTCTTACTGGGGAAGTAGGGAATTTCATTTGCTCCAAAGGAATAATATAGGTCTGGAAACAGGTAGTGAAACAAGAATAATCTAGTAATTAAATGCCCCAACAAGTATTCTGATTTGGAAATGTTTCCACGTGCAGAAAGGAAATAGTTCTAATGAACTTGATTAGGAAAAGTTTCTCATTATGAAGTGTAGGAATCCCTTATATCTCTTCTGCATAAAAAAAATAAGGAACTAGCTTGGTGGGGTTTGTACTTTGGAGATTTAACACTCTCAACTTGTCTGCCAAAATCTGCCATAATCATTCCAGTTGTTGGTCAGTTTTACTTTTATTTTACTGCCTGAAGATGTAAAAAGAATGCTCAGATATCAATATGAGGGAACTTGTTCTATATTACGTTCCCTAACTGTCCATTGGTGCATTTTTATTTTCTCCCCAAATGCCACCTTTGGCTTCTCAACATTACAGGTTTTAAAATTAAGAAAGCCTGTCTGAGAGTATAAAATGAGCATTAGATTGTTTGCATAAAGAAATACTAAGAAATTCTTATTTTTCATCTTTATTGGGATAGGTGGGATTTTTTATTTTATATAAATCCCTTTATTGGGATTTTCCCTCACTCTGTGACAATATCATTGATAAATAAGTTGAATAAGTATAGTGCTAGCATTCATCCCTAAATCCCTTTAAATGTCAGAACATTTTCTGTTAAATGGCTTACGTGTGTGTGTGTGCGTGTATGCCGCATTCTTTAACTTATTAATGCTTCGAGAGAGTGGTCTGGTTTTATTTAATCTTACATCAAAATTATACACTCTTTTTGTATAAAAATACCATGGATCTCTTTTTGTGGGTTTTTTTCTTCATTCAGCCTTTCTGGTGGTCCAGTTCTTACAGCCACATATTACAAGTAGAATAGTTATGGCCTTGACAGTGTGTTTGTTCTCAGTGCTATATCTCCACATTTTAATATTTTGTCTCAGTCTATGTTAATATTTTTTTCAAGTAGTAGACACATTTTTATTTTATATCTATAGCTGCTGTTTCTTCTTGTTTCTGTCTTTATAGCCGAATATGATTTCAGCTTCTGTGGGATGTGGGTCAAGCTTATTGAGTTTTCTTGTTTCCTAAAATGAATGAAGGGTGCATTCTGGAACATGGCCAACATTCATTTACTCTGGTGCAGAGAAGGTGCTAGAAGGTGGTTGTGGGGAGTGGGGTAGGCAGGATGTTCCATTGTCGGTATAGGCAGTGGCTGAGGAAAGAGAAGGCAGTGGGAAGATGGGGAGTGGGCCAGTGGGATGTGCCATGCTAGCTACTGCTAAGGAGACAGTAGGACCAGGTTAAGCCCACTACTGGTTTAGGGCTTTTTTCCTTCTAAACTGTAGCTGATATAGAATGGTGTAGCAGAATTTCCTGAATGATGATTTGTTCCTGGATCTAAACAAAATATTATTGTTTCCCTAGTGCCAAACAAAATTTATCAATGTTTCCCAATCACCTAATTCCATAATAAGAATATGTAGTTATACCGTAATTTAATTTCATTATCAAGTTTCTGCTAATTATGTAGGTGTATATGATTCAGTAATGCTTTGTCTTCATGTTTTGCTAGATGCTTTGTGATGTGGATCAGGTGGCTGCCATGCGTTTCATCCTGCGCCAACCTTCTCCAGTATGGTTGCATTTTACAATTGAGGAGCTGCAGCTTTTTTCTTTGTGTCAGAAGGTACATAGTCAAAATTTTGTCAAAATATGAGTCTTTAGCAGTTGTTCTGATCCTCCCAGTGTCTTTGCAGTGACTTGCAAATATGTTTAAAAGATGGGAAACTAAACATGTTGCTAAGTTGCAACTGCAGTATCCTATATCATTGGTCAAGCTGGCTGAGGACTCTCATAGCCTTGATTCACAATATTTGGAGGGATACCTATTCCCAACCATCCTTATTCAGGTAGTCCTAGTTCTATCTGTCCTTTGCCTGACCCTTTCCCACCGCTGCAGCTATATTGCCTTTGATGTGTAGAAGAGCAGCTTACTCTCAAAACTCCCTCTAATCCAGGGGTCCCCAAACTTGGCANNNTTAAGACTTGTAGACTTCAACTCCCAGCTATGCTGGCTGGAGAATTCTGGGAGTTGCAGTCCACAAGTCTTCAAGTTGCCAAGTTTGGAGACCTCTGCTCTAATCTCTCCATTCTGCAATGGGGTAGAGGGTCAAGCAAAGGAGACATTGACTGCAGGAATCACTTACTTATTTCTCGCTCTCCCAGCAAATTGGAATGCAAGAAATTTCAAGAAAGTACTGTAAGCTTTTTGTGTAGCAGGCTTGCAGCTCCCAGGCTGCAAAAGAAGAAGCATATTCTCTTCCAATCCCTTTCTCTGTCTGTTCTTCAAGTGGGAGGGGCACCACACATCAGACAAAGGACAACACATATTGACTCTAATGGTGATGAACAAGGGATGCTGTGAGGGATGTAAATAGGCCATAAAGTTATTTTTTCAGCACCATTGTAACTCTGAATGGTTGCTTGATGAAGCGAGGACTATTTGTATTGAAGTGAACTTGTTTATGTGCTTGTTTGTTAGCCAGTTACTTGCTTGTGTCATTTTGCATTGAAGTTGAACTTGGACTCAAGGGTTTTATTTTTGTCCACATATCTCTGACATCCATAGAGCAAGTATGGTAATTACTTCTGCCAGATTCATAATATACTAATGATAACATTATTTATAATTAGTAACATTGAGGAAAGTAACTGCCTGTATTACTTAGTATGCACAAGACCTAGCATTAATTTCAACATACAGACTAGGTGAAAATCTGAAGCTGACATTTTTTTCTGAAGGAGGTTTTTTTTCAGATAAGGAAAAGTTGTACTTTGTAGCTCTTACTCCTTATCTGTAAAGTAATATAATTCCTAATGGTTTTATATACTTGGAAACAGTTGAAATAAATACCTTTAAAAGTAAATCTTCCTAATCACCACTTCTATGGAAGTGAATGGTGAAGATGGAGTGTGGTGTATATGTTGCCTGATTTTGTTGTGTGTTTCTCTGGGACTGCCTTCTCCTCTTTACAGAGTCCACAGAAAGGCTTTCCAGCTTGGCTTTCTCATCCTTCTCCTCAGGAACAGCCAACAAGCTTACATGATGTAAGTATTATTACTGAGATAGGTTTTTTCTTCTTCTGAGAATACAGACATGTTTCTCACTGAAGATATATAAGCTTAGTTTGGCTGTTGATTGTTAGCAGCTCCTAGAGAGGAGACAAAGTTGGTCTTGCAAGAGCAAAATCAGTAGAGAACTGCATATATGAATATAGTTATTCTTTGCTTTCAGAGACTTCCTGATGCTGACAGAGTGTCTTCTGAACTGCAGCAAATGTGGATTTTAACGGAGATGCTCCAGGCCAACCAACCAGTAGCACGAATTGGGCGCTTTGATGTTAGTTTCTCTATTCTTCTGCTTCTTGTCTTAGAAGTATAATTATTACTGAAAAACAGTCAGAACCTCTAAGTACTGCAAGTGGGTAAAGTACCCCGCTTTCTCTACACAAGCCTCTTTTAAGATATTTATCCACAGAGCTTCTGTGGTAACATTCAGAGACTCTTACTGAGTTGTATCAAAAATCCATACCTATAAAACTAGTGGCTGCTACAATGGACAGAATGATTACCATCCTAATTGGGGAAGGAGGTGTAATCCATCTAGTATTCAATTGCTGTTTACATGACATGTTCCTTTAAGGAACTTAGACTGGTTTAGCATTGTTTTCCAGGTTAACTTGACACAGATTAAGGTAAGATATAATAACTTGTCAAAGTTCATCATCTTTTAGGCTAAGGGTCTTCAAACTTGGCAAGTT
>AZIM01000463.1:243038-254679 GCA_000516915.1 Ophiophagus hannah | reverse complement strand
TGGCCAATAAAGAATTCTATCTATCTATTACAGGGAGTCTGTGAAGGCTTGAAGAAATCTTACTATTTAAATCTTGAGTTAAGTCTTTGGGGGTCCATGGCCACAAAAGGTATTTAAAGGAGGTCCGTGGTGAAGAAAAGATTGAGAACCACAACTGTATCACATTGTTTAAATTGACCCTCAGTTGGGTTATCAAGACAGGACATTCAAATTTGGCATTCCAGAGACTGAATAAGTGAATGACATCAATTGCCAATAAAAATGGTTACTGGCTTAGTTTAATTCCTGCAAAATCTACTGCAGAATGTCAAAAGTAGCAATAATACTCAGGGTAAATATACTGAAGTAGCAAGGATACTGAATTAACAATGCCAAACAGTCAAAAAGCATCCTGAGATAAATTACGCTAATACTAACAGATCAAATCTTTATTACAGTTGTAGACCAGCATAAAGCTAATGGCTTGATTTTGCAAAAGCTGCTGGGAGCACAGTTGAGCCAAAATAATAATGTTCTTTTTTAAATTGTAAATTAAAAGTCACATTAGCTTTTTATGGCGAGTGTCCCAAAATTATATCTATGACTCAAGTATATCTTGCAGATTTAAGTGGAAATATTAAAATTAATATTTTAATTTTCTGCACAGCTAGGGATCTCAGTGCTTGTCAGATTTCAGTAAGGTCCAGTAATAACTCTCGGGTTATACTTAAAATAGAGGTGAATTCTGAACTTCCTTACTATACATAGGTAATTGTAATTTGGACAATGAAAATTTCATGAAATGTCCTTGCCAAAGTGATTCATTATCATTATTATGGTTCATTGCACAGTCAGCCAGATGTTCAGAATGCATTTGGTATTCCCAAAGACCTGGGATAGGCAGATGTGAATGTTTATGGTCTTAAAGGTATTGTTGCAGGATATAAGCTGTTCTGAGCAAAGCTGCCTTTTCCAATTGACTGATGGTGATTTTTTCTCAATGCCAGTGGTGTTCAAGTAGCGCTCCAGTTGTTTAGGGTGCCTATTATTACAATCCTTGTTTTCTTTTGCCACAGTTGTTCTATTTCTATTTGCAGATTTGCATCTTTGTTTTTGTTATCCTCTCCAGTTCTTTCTCTTCTCTTCTTCTGTCACCAGGTACTGCCATGTCCATTATCCAGACTTCTCTTTCTTATCAACAATTGTTAAGTCTGGGGTGTTATGTGGCAGATGCCTATCAGTTTGAATTCTAAAGTCCCAGAGCACTTTAGCTTCTACATTTTCTCTTACCTATTCTATTTTATAGTCCCATCGATTCTTGCTTGCAGGGAAATCATATTTCTTGAAGATCTTCCAATGCACTGTTGTTGCTTCTTTGGCATGCTGTTGCTTGTAGTCAGTCTGGGTAATCTTCTTGAAGCAGCTAACAGGCGATCTACTGTTTCTTCAGCTTCTTGGCAGAGGTAGCATTTGCTGCCTGTTTCTATGTTCTCTGTTCTGGTTTCGTATGCATTTGTTCTTAAGGCTTGTCTTCATTGGCTAGAATTAGCCCCCCTTTCTCTTTCTCCAATTTTCCTGCTCTTAGCTAATGTGAGGTCTTGTATTGTTATTATTATTCATTAAATTTCTATGCTGTCCGTCTCCCCTATAAGGTGACTCTGCTCAATGTCCATTAAAAAAATGTGAAGGCCTCAAAATGAAAACCAACCTTGGAATTAATTCCTCATAATAACTTGTAACTTACCCCAAATATTCAAAGAATTGTAGTCCATCATTCTATATATTTCATTTGCATTAAAATTTGGTGAGTTTGATTTGTTGAAAAAGATTTCTGGAAATTCTTCTGTCAGGATAAGCAAAAATGTCCCTTCAATTAGCTAACGGGGAGAAGATTTATTTATTTTATTTTATTTGTCAAACACTTACAATATAATAGAAATAGAAATAAACATAGATATAAATACATGAATTAGATACTAATAATTGGGGACAATAGGACAGGGATGGTAGGCACGATTGTGTGCTTATGTACACCACAAATGACAGCTTTTCATTTCTCCACTCCATTTGTTTCCCGTGCCATGCTTGTTTTTGGCTTCAAGAGAAAATTAAAAGAAAAAACAAAAGCTTTGGGCAGCTATGGAGAGCAGGTAGGTGTTGGTAGAGAGAGAGGGAAAATGTCCCTCAAGCAAAGAGAGAAAGAGTAAAACAAGAGTTTCATACAATGGGCAGCCAACTATCACATAGCTGCAGATGCCAGCAGGCAATCACACTTTGTCTTCTGGCTCTGTGTTTGCCAGCTGGGTTTGGGGGTGAACCAAAAAATCTACAGCTTCACTCTTTCCCAAACCATTTTGGACTGCACTTAATAGTCTGGTTTCTAAAAACTGAGCAGTCTCTGGGAGGAATGAAACTATATCAGGGAAGTTCAACTTCACCTAAATTAGAACAGAGGCTTAAATTACCTTTTTGCAGTTCTGACTGTCTGGGCTTCTTTCAGAACTGTTATGAGGGATCAAGGCCTCCCATTTCTCGGTTGTCTGAGATGAACAAAGTGCACAGAGCCACACACCTGCAAGATTAAACTGCTACCTCTTATTTTCCTCCCCAACATTGCTCCAGTCGCACTCTTTGACTTTGTCATTTGAGATGAACTGCAGAGTGGGAGGTGTGCTCCTTTGCATGTCTAGAGTGCTGCAGTGCCATAATTGGCACCTGTCAAGGGCAGGCATAGCATTGCAAGGTGGGTGGGGCTGACTTTAGAAGCATAATGCTTTCATTCCCTCTGGGGTAAGTGATAACCTTTTTATTAAAGCAATTCTGCATCCAAGAAGGCTTACACTCAGGTTCATGTCCCAATCTTGAAGTCTGCATTTAGTAAGACTTTTTATGTGCATGGTAGCCACTGGGAGAAATAATCATGATGAAAGTGAACTATGCCTGCATGTCTACGTCATCATCTGTCATCTCCAATCCATGCCATTTTGAGTTCAGTTTTAATCCACCTCATTATTCTCTGTGTTTCCAACAGAACTGTTTTCCAACTTTTTTGCACATACGGAATAAAAAGCATTTTATTTTCCATCACTCTGAAACTCAAAACCAGAAGTCCAAGAGTGTTTGCAGTAATTGCACAAGTTGATCAGTCTGATTTTTGAGCTTATGAATTAGAGTTCATTGTGTGGAGTTCACAACATATTTCTTCTCCCAAAATATTCTTAAATTGTAATCCCCGAGAAGAATCTTGGCTTGTGGATGTGTTTGTTTGTTTGTTTAGTGGGTTTTATACAGGTAGTCCTCAGTTTACAATCACAGTTGGAACCAAAACTTTCATCATTAAGGAATGAGTTGTTAAGTGAGTTAAGTTGTTAAGTAACTGTCTTATACTACAGTTGTTAAGCAAATCATACAGTCATTAAGCAAATCCAGCTTCCCCAATTGAGTCTGCTTGTCAGAAGCCAGGTGGAAAGGTCACAAATGGAAATCACATGACCCCAGGACACTGCAACTCTCTTAAATACATGCTGGTGACCAAGCACCTAAATCATGTGACTGTTGTGATGCTGAAATGGTCATAAGTGGAAGGTCTGATTGTAATTTGCTTTATTCAGTGCTGTTGTAATTTGGAGCAGTTATTAAATGAATGGTTCTATGTCACAGAATATCTGTATATTGTTGCAATTAGTAAGACTATATGGGGGCACCATAAACAAAACCAGAAAAGAAGAAACAGAGCTTAACATAAATTAATCAATACAATAAGCAATTACACAATGAGCTCAAATCATGTTGGAACTAGAGTTTTTAGAGACTTCCTAAAAGAAGTGAGCCAAATATGCTTCTATAGGAGAAGATAAACTGCAATGCCATTGTTTTCAAAGACAGCAGCATAACACCCTACCTTGAAGAAGCATTAGTCAACAAGAATTCATGAGGAAGATAGATCAGGCCTAGACTAACACAACTTGTATTATAGAGAACCCTATCCACTTTCTTGGATTCCACAGCCTCAACAAGACATTGGCCAAATTACTTACTTGGACTTGGTTTCCAAAACATAGTATATATGGATGATTTATCCACAAAAATATCTGGACAGTCTGCAGGAACATATTTCATTCATTCCTCAGGGATTAGAGTCAGCATTCAGGAGTGGGTTTCACTATTCAGCCTACCTGGGTTTACTCGCACCCCACTCCACCTCCCACAGCAGCTGTCGCTTAGTAAATTGATGTAACTCCTGCTGGAGTCCACCTCGTCTGTCTGTTACTAAGAGCAGCCTCCTTTTTTCCTTCCCCAACTACAGCTCTTTCTTGCTAAGCAATGGCAGGGATGCAGGAAATCATTACTTTCCATAGATTTACTTATTCTACTTGTCCAATTTAAGCTTTTGCAACAATTACCTTCAACCTTCTTCAGCCTAGTGGGAAAAAATATCCATTTGAATTTTCTTCAGCTGTATAACTCTCCCTCAGATACTCTCACAATTTTTCTGCTACATATCACTACTCTGTCCTCCTCCTCCTTGTTTCTAATGTTCTCTTTCACTTTATTTCCCTTCTTTATTCCTATCTTTTCCATTTCTCTTCTACCTCCACCTTCTTTCTACACTCCACTATTTTCTGCCACTCTCTCTACCAGTTCTACCTTTCAGCTATACTTGTCCACTGTAGTTCTTTCCACAAATGCTCTATCACATCCCTCAGTCCATCTGACTCATGCTTTCCCATTCCCAACCAAGAAGACTGATAGTAGATCAAGATGCCTATCTGTTTGGATCTTAAAGTCCTGTATGATTTTTTTACCCAACATTTTCCAAAACCTCCTCAACTTGGTGAGGTCTGTAGTTTATGACACATTTAAGTTCAAATCTCTGGCAAAGGTTCCAAGTAATAATTTTGGCAACTCTCATGACACTGCTTATGGCTGTTTTGTGAAGTCAAATGATCAATTGTTTTATACTTTTCACTACAAAGGTGACATTTCTTTTTGTTTGTTACATGCTGAAATAAATTATGGTTGGTTGCACAGTCAGCCAGATGTTTAGATTGGTTTTGGTATTTTTTATTCACCTATCAAGTCTCTCACAAGGACCTGGAATAGGCAGATATTGCTTTATGCTGTGAAAGGTATCTCCAGAAGATGTAAGCTATTCCACAGAAAATCACCTTTTGCAATTGACTGATTTTGTCAATGCTGATGGTGTTCAAGTAGTATTCCAGCTGTTTTGGGGTTGCAATGCAGGACACCCAGTACTGTCTTTGCTTTCTTTTTTGTTCTTTCTTTCTGGTGTTTTGAATGATGCGAGGCATGGGGTTTTTTTTAAAGGGCTTATTTCTGTGTTGTCAATTTAAATTGGAAAAGGCTCTGCTTACTAGTCCTGTTCCAGTGAGTGTAATACAGGTTTTTCAGCTACTTCTGCTGACAAGGAGTTTAATGTGGCCATACTTTTGACTAGTTTTACTATTTTAGGGCATTGTGCTATCTGTTATTTCTGTGCCACTTTGTGTATACCATGGACTATCTCAGATGCTTCCAGCATTGAGTTCTGACCTAGATGATTGGTCAATTGCTCCAAGCATCATCGATCACTTTCAGAAAACCACAGAAAAAGTAGAGACATTCAATGAGACACGCAGTTGCATAGACACATTCCTATCAGTGCAAATAACTAGGGCTTTCCAGTCTTAAATAGCCCCACTGACAGCCCCACAAATGCAGAGGAATGCCAAGGATGCTCCTTGTGAGCTGTCCTCTGGGTATAAGACATGCTGTTTCTGAACACAAGTCTTGACCCATGTTCAAAAATAGCCTATATGACAGATCATAGGTAAGGTTCATTTCTGCACCTTCAGTGGGATAATTTGAAAAGTGGCCAAATCCGTCCTGACCTAGGCTTCCTTAGAAAGCATAAAACACAATCTTAATCTGGGCAAAACCTCTTTTATTTCCATGGCAGTGAATTACGTTCTTTCACAGCCTGCCAGACTTCCCAAACAGTCTTTCAGGGGAATGTTTATCATACTTGGAATGCGGCCAAAGAACTTTGGCAAGGCCAAACTTGACACAGTCAAACAGAATTTTTCAAAGCTTGAATTGATCAGATGAACTAATTGCTTCCTGCAAAAGCTCACATCCTGTTTGCTCCTCTTTTATGTCCTATGAGAGGCCACAACTCCGAGGTGTGGCCTTACTCCTGAGTCGACCCTGCTTTCTCAATTGTTCTTGTCTTCTGCTAGCTCTGAGCATGCGCAGCCTGGGAACTGGTTCCAGAAGCTCCCCCACATCACTACTCTCCGAACCTGAAGGCAGCTGCTGATTGCCAGCCTGCCCTGGCTCCATCTCAGCCTCTGATGCAGAGCCCTCCTCTGGGCTTTCCTCAGCCTCCAGAACCAGCCCAGGCTCCTCCCCAATCTCCTATTGTCTGACTCTGCTGCCAGCTCCCTCTGTTGCCGGTGGGCCACAACAAAATCCTCCTTCTCATTAATTCCAGTTCAACCCATCACGCATTAAGGAAAGAGATTGTTTTTCCTTCTGTCTGTTGACATTCCATAAATTGAGAAACAAAACTTGGAAAGTCATAAACTACTTTCCTTTACTTGTTCAACATTAAAAGTTACAAAAGCAGCACCATTTATTATAGAGGCAAAATAGGGCTTAGCAGTCAGGGCAGCACTATTTTTGCTGACATACTTTTCTACCAGATAAAAATTGGAGGATAATATATTAACATGACTGTTATGATGAAGAGCTTGGAGTTGTTGCTATAAGCATATACTTGAGTTCCTTAGACAAAGGTAGACTATAAATACGAAAATATTGAACTTCAGGGCCCCTCAGTGTCTAGCAACTTCACTGATCTGGAATTGGCACCACATCATTATATTTCCATGTCACGGGAGAGCTTCTGCAACTGTTTTGAAGCTGAGTTGGTTAGCTTTTTATCTCCATTTCAAAACCAAAAGGACATACTGCAGCTCCACATTAACAGTGCAGCTGTGATGCAGTTGGCTTCCTACTGGTGAGAATTCTTATCTCATCCTTCCTCAACTATCCCAACTTCCTGCTATGTTTTATCAGCTTCCTACAACTGCAGAACATAAACTGGCTTATCATAAATACAGAGACATTCACATTTGTCATTGCTCATAAACTCATTTATTGAGTCCTAATTATCTGATGAAATCAGAAAGGCCAAAAGAATAAGCAAGGTCCAGCAACTAGTTCAAATGAGATGGTCAGATTTAAGGAGAGTGAGATGGGTTGGAAATAGAAGTGTCTGGAATATGAGAAGCAGGAATAATATAAGAAGTCAATGTATGGGGTCTTACAGATATGCTGAAGGCACATCATAAATACCCAGGATTCTTCCAGATGCAGCTAAGGATGCATCAGCTTGATTTACTTCACTCACGTTTTAGACAAGTGTCTTTGCTGCTAAAAGGCCACTTTTCTGCCTTCCATTTTTTGATTCTTGTGTTGCTGATGCTAAAGGCTAGTTCTGACTCCAGGTGGAGGTTCAAATCCTCTATAGTCAGATTGGGAAAAACAAGGCCTGAAGATCTTTGCCCAATGATTTGTGAAATAGGCTCCTGGGCTATTGACCTGATAGATTCTTCTGCTTACACATTTTTGGCTGCAGATGTTGGCTCCAATTGGTCCCCGATATAAGTCAAGAAACCAAACCATTCTCTTTGCTTTTTAAATTCAGCATTTCTGACATCTTGCTGAAGTTATGACACCATGGTAACTAGCCATAATTTAACCATTTTTAACTGAGTGAATATGGTTCTGTTCATCACACTTAAAATAAATCTATCAAAGCAAACATATAGTGCTGATTGAAAACTGATTTTGATATTCTCTGTTGTTCAGCTGAGATGAAGATTGGTTGGTCCATGCTAAGCAGTGCAAGGATAGTCACAGTGAAGTTACTCAGATAGATAGTGGGGAGAAAAGGCTTCTAAATTTGAAGATGAAGATGATGACTGTGTCGAAGTGCCCTTAGTGACTCATTCCACTCTGCATCTTGCCGTTCACAATAATACCATACAAATCAATTTAGTTTATTTCTTTTGTCTTGCATTGAAAATATTAACACTAATAAAAATGAAGCAAATATATTATTTGCTTGTCTTTTTGTATTTTGCAATCCTTCAGCTTGTTGGTTATATCTTTTTCTCTCATATATATCTCAGTGGATATCTTTCCAGAAAGACATCAAACAAAGCATTTATTACCTTCTCACAAAAACACAACCGTAAACTTCTTCGGTTGTCCCAGATGCATCTAGTTGTTGCAGCTGCAATTAGAAAAGAGTAATCCGATATAAAATGTAATTGGAGGAGATTGGAAGCAGAGACTGTTATCTGGATTTCTGTTTTAATATTTTTTTGGTGTATCTACTTTTAGAAAGATTTATCAGTTGGAAGAAAAGGGAACTTTTTAATAAAATCAGCTGAGCATTTTTGTCTCTACGAATCATAATAATTATTCTTTCCTTCTTCATTTATGCACTGTTAGTTAGAGCTCTGGCACTAGCCAAGCATGGTTTTTTTAAAAAAAGAGTAATCCTCAAACACTTCAAGTTTGCAAATAATGCACTCCAGTTTTTCATAGGAAAGGATTCAGATACTAGCCAAATTGCTCTTGAAACATCTCAGACTCATATGCCAAATTGCCATAAAGCAGAAAACATGTGCAGGAAAATGAAAGCATTTCTTTCTTTTTCAGGGGGCTAGGGGAGATATGTTAAGAACCTATGAATATTCTACCCCCTAACATTATAACATTATTACAAACTAGGGAAATCCCATAGGAAATTGTGGAAGTGGTGCTGGGTACATTTGTGGGAGTCACAAGACAGCCATTTTCCTGATAAGTTTGCTCCCTGCCATCCTTTCTATTTCCCATGTATGTTAATTTCCACAAAGATTTTATCTATTTTCTATGCAAATAGTAGCGCTTCTAAATAATACCCAAGGCTGTGCTTGTTGTTTAAGAATTCCCATTGGGCCTATTAGGGGCACACGTGAATTTTTTAAATGAAGATTGAAATAGAAGCTGAGACTTTGTTTCATAACCAATTAAAATCAGGAGGGCAAAGAGTCTGGCAGTTGTTAAGAGCATTTTCTTTTAACCCTAACCTTAACCCTAACCCCAACCCCAGTCCTAGCTTAGTCTCTCTTTTTTTAGACATTCCTCCATTCTGACTCAGAACAGAAAAGAAACTCTGACTTATAGTCTGTGAAGAAAAGGGTTTTGTCTGCGCTGAAGTTCATTGGGATGTATCTTGCTTCAGTACTTTTGACATAAAAATTCCACGCCTAGCTGCCTTGACTACTTGTTAGAGTAGAGAAGTGGAATGGGTGTGCATGCCTATAGGCATGAATGCCTCAATGGTGACAGTAGAAAATTTGGGACACATCTATTTGTTCCATTTTCACAGCACCTTTCTTCTTCTTGGTGCTAGAGGCCATGTAAGGTTGTATCCCCTTAACTGCTCAATAACACCGCCTTTCTTCTTCCAGATGCTCCAGGCCATGTATCCCCAATAGATTTGGGTGAGAGATTGTGATTAATCCAAATCACCCATTGAGCTTTATGGATGAATGTGGATTTGATTTGGAATTTCCTATCGGAATGGCACCCTGTAATTCAGCTACCCCTAATCTGGGTGCCCTTCTAATGTATGACTGACAACTTCCCAAATTCCTGAACTGGTACAACCTTTGCTGAGAATTCTGAAGGTTGAGGAGATATCTGGAGGGTGTTCATTTTGGGAGTCTGCTCTAATGACTACACCAATGTTGTTCCCATCCTGTCAGTAAAAAAAGACTCTTGAATATCCTCATGAAAAAAAATATTATCCAATGCTTGCAAAACTGAGTAACACATACTTTCAATAATTAGCACAGCTTACAAATAAACAAACAAGTCATTTCTGCCACCATTCAACTGGACATTGTGTGTGGACCATATAGTTTGATCTGCCAAGTGCCAAAATATTGTTTGTGCATTATATTACTTTACAACAATGATAAAGAGAAATAGCATGCTGTGAGCACAAACTTTCTATAGCCCCTTGCAAACTTTGTATGTAAGGGGCTATAGAATAATCCCTGGGATTTCCAGGTCAAACTGGATAGCTCCCCTCTCTGAAACACTGAAGAACTGCAGATTGGCACATCAGCGCTGCCCTACATTGCTAGCAAGATGCTTCATATCATCCAGGAGTTGTGGGCATTAGCTAGAATTCCAATAATCCTGTTTTAATATTACTACTCATAAAGATTTCAATTTCATCCAGGTAAATTTTTACAGCAAGATTAAAAAGGTTCACTGGTGTTTCATTTCTTAGTTGTTATATTGTGATATGAAATGACAGCCCCTGGGTAAGATTCAATCTTGCAGCTGTTTTGTTAAGAAATGTCTACACAGAATTAAGAATTTCCCCAAAAGAAATTCATAACAACTGCTGCTCATTGTTTTATTTGCCCTAGGACTTGGTTACTTTGTCAAAAGCCTTGTTGTTATACATACAAAGTAACTAAAATTATACCTATATTACCTATAATATCACCTGTCAATAGTGTCTATTTTCATTTTCTTATTTTTTTTATCAAAAAGATTTCTTTCACTAAGGAGATTGTATCTATTAACAATTTTGAAATATGCTCCAGTTTCAATGTCATGGATAAAAGATTTCTGCTATGTATTCTCAGAACAAACAACATAACCCTAGGTCAAAACAAGCATCAATTTCAGATTATAAAGAACTTTACAGTCTAAAAGGATCCCAAAATAAATTAACTATAGTGAAGTAAAGTTGCTCATGTTGGGAACATATATTTTAAGATTCCTTATGGTAAGAAAGACTGATAGAAAGCAGAAACTTGATAGAAACCAAACACATCTCCAAAACAGCTGTCTCAATTTCTTGTGTTCTCTTACCTTCTTCACAATCTGCCTTTCTTAAAGAAGATCAAGAAGATGGCTGAAATCAGATCATTTCTGTAAAGAGCATTTCGATCACAATTTGGATTTCCAGGGAGAAAGTGGTATATTCCAGAGAGAAGCCCAAAATAAGAAACTGCACAGTCCTAAGTGGATGGAGGAGGAAGTAGTTGCAGGATACCTGTAGTCTAGAATCTCACAGGGTGTATCTGCTAGGTTAAAAGATTATAGCTTTAGTCTGGCAAGATTCTATCTATTGGGTGTACTGTAAGCAAAAACATTTGGACTCAATTGGAATTCACAGGCTTATCTCTGGTCTAGGGCCTGGTATATGTAGTGGCTACTAATGCTCTAATCATTTAAATAATTTTTAAACGATTTTCTTAAACAAAATTAAGTATGGGTTGTATTTCATTCTGCTGTTGCTGTGTATTTCCTGTTAATTAAATGCTAGCAAAGAAAGGTTTCATCCTGCTATGCCTGGGTTTTTTGAATACTTTTCCCCACACACCACTTCTTCTTCTTTTTTTTGACCTGCAAGATTTCGTCCAAGCAGATGGATTAAATCTGCTTCAAAGATGGTAGCAATGTTCTTCAGCCAACAGGATGAAGGCTTCTCAGGTCTGAAATTCCAAATAAATATTTTCTGGGTTTCTCCCTCAAAAGAAAGCTAACTCTCCTTTTATTTATTTATTTATTTATTTAT
>AZIM01000463.1:94223-114534 GCA_000516915.1 Ophiophagus hannah | reverse complement strand
CTTTCTTTCTTTCTTTCTTCCTTTTTTCTCCAGACCAAAAGAGATTTAGAAGCTGACGGAGACTTAAAATACTATATCTAGAAGGTAGATATAAAATATGCAATTAAATTTGGGTAGAACCTATTTATATATTAAAGGTAAGCTGCCTTTATATGTATCACAGGAGACAAGGTTGCCAAGTTCACACGTTTTGGCTCTATACAGTAGTGTGTAAGTATGAAGGATGTAAGTAACCGTGCTTATGTCTGCAAAGAACTATCCTGAATTGTGGCAGGGTCTCCAGGAAATTGGCTGCAATTCCATGTATGGCTCTGAAGAAGAGCTAAACTCAACTCCAAACTTCAACTCCATCAGAAGCCTCAGCCTGTGCTCTTTTCTTGCTCTTGAATGTAAATGGTACAAACCCATTCAGTTCTTTTCATGCGTTTCAGTCTATTGTTGACTATTGGCTATTGTTTAGTCTGGTATAGAGAGACCTGTTGAAAGTAATGAAGCTCATCTTAATGGAGATAGGCAAGATCCATTATTGTTAACCAGAGGAAAACATCTTTAAGTGTACATCAAGCAGCAAATATGAGAAAGGCTCAGATGGGCACCACCCTAATTCACATGAGTATAAAGAGGAGAAGGGGTACAGCACAATGAGATTTGCAAGATTGTTGTCAGCCTGTCCAGATAGACCAGCTCAGGAATCCATTCCAGAGGAAGCTAATACTACTTTTATTGATAACAGCTGTGCCAACAGAGCCTTGCAGGCCTGATTATGCTGCACTTCTTCTCATAGTTATGTGAATTAGGAGCTGTATGATGAAGAATGATGGCATTTATCTTCTCATTCATTCGAGCCTTGTTTTTAGTGACTTATGCAGGCATACCAACGATCGATATAAGAGAAAAGGTTGAAATTTACAAATGATTGCAAATATATTTCCTTTTTTTAGTGAACTGGTCTATGTTTCACGTTGGAAATATCACAATTATTTTCATTCTGGTCAAAGCAAGATCTTGCTCTTCCTTTGTGGTTATGACTAATAAGGACTATTAAATCCTTGTTTGACATGATTTTGTATTCTTAGAAAATTTGGGGGAGAGGAGGGGTTGTTTTCATTTTTTTAGTTAATCCATTAATAAATTCTTCTGTGCAGTCAATTATATATGTTTGCAGTCTTGCTGCCAAGTCTAGAGTGTTAATTATTGCTAAATGTTGTGGCGCCATAGGGATTGTGATTAGAGTGCCAATGAGCCTGGCAGAGGTTGATGTTTGCAGATTGGATTGGCTAGAGGAGAAGATAATGGTAGGATTTGTTAGGAGTTGATATCGACAAATGTCTTAGTCTTGATCTTAATGAATCAGCATCACAGTGATCCTTATTTTTTTTAATATTATTACTTTTAGTACCAAAATAATCTAGATTAAAATACCACTCATCATAAGATTAGGGGTGAATAGATGGAACTGATATGCATTCTGTACTTTTCAATAAAGGAGATAATGAATCTATTCCATTTAAATAGTTTGTAGAATACTTTGTTCTGGAGCAATGTAAGGCTACTGAAAAGAGAAACATGATCCAAAATAATTGTTTCTTTGCTTAAAAAGATATACTTCCTAAATATCAATTTTTCATTACTTTTAAAGAATGGTGTGAATATTTTTTAAAATAAATAAATAAACCAGAAGAGCAAACCATGCCACGACTGTTTTCACTTTTCAGTCTGTTAGAAGCAGATTGGGAATTGTGTCTTTTCTTCTGAAACACTGAAAACAATGAATGAAAATCCCTGCCCTGTCCTGAACTTCTTGGGTCTTGCAGCAACAAAAGTTTCTTCACCCTCCCCTCAAAAGGGAAAAAGGGAAAGAAAAGAAAGCACAACAGCCAGATAAAATCCAATTACAAACCTTCCATTGTTATTATTTGAAATATTATTGAATCCCAATACATGCCTATTTGATGCCTTCTTAAATGTTGGTTATATAATGAGCTATCCAGAAAAAAGTTCAACTAAATTATGCCTGAGTTAAAATTATTATTTTTTATTGTATCAAGATTCCAAGGGAACTATTGCTTTAAGATTATTCTCTAAAGAACCATAAAAGCGTAGAAAAGTGTCCAGATTGAAGCTATCAGTAAGCCAAGTATAAAATTGGCTGTACTGTTTTGGTTGGATCATATTTTTTGGATTTATTTCAGTCTAAATCTTGGACAGAAGCAAGAGAGAATCAGGGAGTTATTGATGTTGATTCTCCATCAATAACCATTGACAGCAGTAACAATGGTATAGTTCCGAACCACTTTTCTAGATTAAAAGCTGAATAAATTGCTATGCATTGCTATTTTTCCCTATCTCACAAATTGGTTTCAGAAATGGTCCTGGCAATCATTTTCTGTGAAAATTGGCCAAGGAGATTCCACAGGATTTCATTTTGCTTACCATACTTGTTAAGAATTACATGAGTGCTGCACAAGGTAATTCTAGGATTTGAAGCACAGTATCAGCATTGTGATGATTGCACTCAGTTCTCTTTTCTCATGGCATCATTTATAGCACAAGCTTCCATCAATTATCCCTAGAGGTCAGGAATGAAACGGATGAAGATTATACATAATTCAATGCAAAATGGCAATGCTATTGGAGAGATGACCCATAATGTGTAGAGGGCATATCAATTCTAGTTTTAAAAACTTTGTTTCTCATAAAAATAAATAAAAAATAAAAATAAATTTGTAGGGGAACTCACCCAAGGTCATTTGGTAGAAGCAATGATAAAGATGCTTAGTTTAGTTTAGCTTATTTTAGCTTAGCTTAGCTTAGTTTAGTTTATGTTTTAGAGGCCACTAAAGCATATCTTAAATTGAGCTTATAATTCTACTTACCTGAGAAATGTCTGGGTAGAACATATATAGCAGGGGTGTCAAACTCAATTTCATTCAAGGCCACACCAGGATTGTGTTTGACCTCAAGGGGCTGGGATGGGCATGGCCAGGGTGGGTACAACAAGCTTAACATCACTTATATCGGGGATGCCTGTTGCCCGAGCACTCTGCCAGAAAAAATGGGCTCCTGAGCTCTGTTTTTGGCTGGGACAGCTTCCTGCAACCCTCAGCCAGCGAAAACATAACTTGGGAGGGCCATGTGTGGCCCTCACAAGCTCCGTTTTTGGCTGGGACGGCCTCCTGCAACCCTCTGCCAGCAAAAACAGAGTATGAGAGGGCCACGTGCAGCCCTCCCGTGCTCTGTTTTCACTGGCAGAGGCACTGCGGGCTGGTCCTTTGCTGTTTTCAGGACAGGCCCACAGGCCAGCTCTAAGCACCCCGTGGGCTGAATCCAGCCCACGGGCCTTGACTTATACCCCTGATATATAGGATAATATTATAAAACACAGAATTCCAATAAAATATAACAATACTTCCTGTCCTTTTTTCTCTTTTCTCTGTGACAATAGAAATTCAGGACATTGGGATTCTTCTACCTCTGTTTTATGCCACAAGAATTCTTAACTTCTCTTTTTTGGATAGTGAGAATTCAATGTGAGGAAACTTGCAAACTTTCAGAACATGGTAACATCTAACAAGTATTTAAGGAACATACCAAAAGTTTACTGGCAATTAATCAGCTCGTAGAAAACCAAATAACAAAAGGAAAAACATATAGGCATCTTTATTTTTCTGGGAAACTGTGGATCGTGTTCAACCCCTGCATCACTACTAGTGAATATCATTTGCATATGCTTGTGCTAATTGTGTTAAATATAGCTTTGGTCCTATTTTGCTGTTCTAGAGTTATACTTGAAGAGAACCCTCTAGTTATTTATTAATTGATTCAGTCATTTACTCATTCACTCAATTCATATCTTAGCTTTCCTTGGGGAGCTGACAGTAACTTATATAGGCCTCTCAATTTCCATTTTCCCAAGAAAAAACCCTATGAAGTGTCCCAATTCATCCAGTTTTCTCTTTATATCCCACTTTTATTATTTTTATAAGGTGGTATACATACTAATATTCCTTCCTCCTCTTATTTTCCCCACAATAGCACCCCTGTGAGATGAGTTGGGCTGAGAGAGAGAGAGAGTGTGTGTCTGGTCCAAAGTCACCCAACCAGCTTTCATGCCTAAGGCAGGACTAGAACTCATGGTCTACTGGTTTCTAGCCTGGTGCCTTAACTATCAGAGCTCAATATTCTCTTGGAATATTGACCATGTTTAATGCTCCACAGTTGACTTGATTACATAAGTTACTTCTATGGAATTCAGAAGGCTGTTGCACATTCTAACCAAGGAGGGATGGCTGTTGCAATGCTCTGAGAACTGTCTGTTAGAAAAGACAGCTGCTGCACTCTCTACAATGCATTGTGTTTTACCTCTAGCTATGGGTAAGTCTTTGGTTGGACTGTCTTCATAAAGGACCCTGGTTTGGCCATGTTGATGCCTGAAAAATAATTTTTCTTAGAAAATATTGTTTTAGTAATTCTCTTTTTGTATGAGCAGAGCATGTGATTTCTTTTATTTGTAATTTCATAATAAGAGAGAGATATCCACATGACCTACTAAACATACATATATATATGTGTTTATATATATATATATAAGTATGAAGGTATATATGTGTGTAGGTATAATTATATATAGTCCCAAATCAATATTTATATATACATATATATACAATCTGCCAAATATATTTAATTACAGATTACGGAATTTTAATTATACATGATTAACTTTCCAAATCCACTCAATGTTGGCAACTTATTGGCTATAACTTTCTTCTGGTATGACTTGAGCACCCAAAGTGTATTCTCTCCTTTCTCTCTTGTTAAAACGAGCCAGTGGTTTTGCCTCTTCTGTTTATTCCTGTCTCTTTTCTCTTTCTCTCTCCCCCAGCCCCATTTCTTCTTGCTCTGGCTCTGTCATCTTCTGAAACCGAAGCTGCCTTCTTCCTTCATTTCAACTCCCCGCCGCATAATGTTACCTTTCTGTTGCAGATTTTGAATACCTGCTGCCAAACAGCTTTGAGTCCGAGGGACATGTATTCATTGCTCCAAGGTAGCTTTGTGTGTGAGCTTGCTGAGGTGTCCATTTAACCACCAATCCTGGGAGTGGTTCAACTCCCCTTCCCCAACCCTTTCTCCGTCCCTGCCACACCTTCAGATATTCTACTCCATCACTCCTGACCCCTTTGGAATTGATATACCTCCTCATTGTGCCAATGTCTTGATCATTTCTTCCTTTTTTTGTGTGTCTGTCGTCTGCCTGTGTGCCAGTCTTGGGGACTATGATTGCCGCCATCTACACTATGTTGTGCTACCATTGGCGGCCGGCAGCATAGATGTCCCACCTTCTGTTCACTCACCTACATAAGAAGAATATATATGTGTGTATGGCTGCATATGAGACACATATGTAGCACACATATATAGGTATAGTTTCTGAAAATCCTCCCCAAAAAACCAGCCATGTTTCAATCCTATTGAGATCATGATATCATGCAAGGAAAAATTCCACCAAAACATCTCTAAATTAGCCCAGCCTAAGAAATCATATTGATCAGGATTACTTTTATTCCGGCAGCTATAACAGTAGAAATCTTGCAAATCTG
Organism: Ophiophagus hannah; assembly: GCA_000516915.1. NCBI lineage: Eukaryota > Metazoa > Chordata > Lepidosauria > Squamata > Elapidae > Ophiophagus > Ophiophagus hannah. The sequence goes on along the minus strand of AZIM01000463.1, from coordinate 108,937 downwards.
AATGTGCTCCTTCTTCCTCACTTAATCTTTGTTTGAACTAGGGAGGGACTTGTCTGAGATGTTTCCTTATGTTATTTTCTTTGTCTAGGTTTGAGCCCCTTTTATCTGATTATTGACTTGGTCGCAGCATTTCTTCCTGTCCTTCAAGTTGACTACTATTACTATTGATATAGTAATACCATACATAAAAATCACAAACTCTGCATTTTGTAAGCCTAACAAATTTTATTCTTTCAACTCTTTCAAATTTAATTATTTCAAATCTACAGAACAGAACATTTGTTGCCCAGTCCAGTGTAGTGGTCAGAATATTACACTAGGCTAGGGGAGGTTCAAATTCACAGAACAGTTTGGGGATAAAACTGGAGAGGGAGAGAACTAAGATTTGGGGTGAGGGCAGAATTCTGTATTCCATAAATAAATAATTGTTAGATTTATGGGCAGCACAACATCAGCCCACATCTCATAAACTGGTGATCTATTTGGCATCCAAATGAAATTATAATGACCACAGTTTGTGATAATCATTTGCAATGGTGAAACCTATTTGGCTCTCCCAACCACAGAAGGCCAAATACAAATACAGATGGAGCTCTTATGTCTTTAATACTTCTTTAAAAGAGGGAAAATCAGAGTCTCAGGCAAGCATGCCATGCTGTCAGAAAATAAAACCCTTCTACTCAGACTTTTAAAGATACAGTAGTAAACTGGGCCTCTTCTGGTAACTCAGGCTCCAATCACCATATATATGGTACAAGAATGGAAGAACTGCCACTTTAATAGCCTTTTCACAAAGTCAGCATTATATATAGCATTATAATACAATGGATAGGTGATGTTCCAACATTTTTTAAGCAGCTACGACATGTATTAATCCTGCAGAGCAATCCTATACATAAATACTTAGAGGTATTCCATGGATTTTATTCCCAGGTAAGTATTTATAGGATTGCAGTCTTAAAAATGCATGACACTCACACAACACTTTTTTTTAATTGGGATGAGGAAACTGTATCCCTCCATATAATGCTGAACCAATCCAAACAGCACCATTCTGTAGTGGTCTTATTGAGCAGAGTTGCTTAGAAATTAGCATTCAAGTGGACTTCTTTTCTTTTTGGCTTGAAACTTTTCACTGCTTTTCAAGCCAAAAAGAAAAGTCGAATTGCCATGATTCAAGTTTCAGATAACTCTACCTGGATGAATGAGGAAATATATTTTATTTTCTCAAATTCTGTTGATTCTAGTTTAGCAACTTCAATGAAAGGGGTTCACTGACATTTGTTGCATTCAATGCTTTGCATTTGAGATTGATAGTACATGAGGAGAGCTGTAAAATTTGTAATTTTTAATCATTTAGGGCAGGGGTGTCAAACTCACTGGCCACGCCCACCCTTGGTTTAGCGAAGGGGGGGAGTTGCAATACGTCATGTGACAACAATGTGACACCACGAGTTTGACATCCCTGATTTAGGGCTACCAAATCTGGGGTACAAAAATCCAGATAGCTACTATAGGCCTATGTTTCCTTGCTGTCATCATTTACTGGTTATCTGAATTTTTGAACTCCTGATGTGATCACCCTATTATCATTACTAATGGATATCTTTTTTCTGCACTGAACACTGTCCAGCATAGAAATACATGGTTTCTGTGGGACATTTTATAAATCATGGATAACAGTTTATGTTCAAATTTTTAGGTTTAAGATTTTTTTGACAATATGTCCTCTTTTGCATAGATGCATAGATAGTAATAAAATAAAAGGGAAAAACTTTTTATTATCCTGAAAACATTCTTTGCAACCCAATGTCTAATTAGGTCTATCACTTGCAGCCTTTCCCAACCTGATTCCTTTTACGTTTGTTGGACCACACTTCCCCCCCAGTGGCAGCCAAGATGACCAATAGCCATTTTGTCAATTTCTAGGTAGGAGGTGTCATGTAGTCCATTGGAAACTATGAGAGGTTAAGAAATGCAGATTTATGATTATATCAGAACAAATAGGCTTCTGTTCTAGAAAGCATTTGTTCCTAATGATTACTTATGACATTTGTTTAATTCCAGCTACACTATTTATTAGCTTCTCAGCCCCAATAATGCTTGGCAACATGCTGTGAAGTCTCATCATTACTAATATGGCCAATAGTCCATGGTAATTTTCAGAAACCATATATCACTAATAATCTATTTGTGAGTGTGCAAGCACATATATCTGTACATATCTGTGTAAATACATAGCTGGATAAAATATAGTGTATATATATCTCTTTATATATATATATATATATATATATAGCTCTTCAAGAAGCAAAATAAACTGGGCGGCCCAGGATTTTACGTTGCATTAACATACAATGATGGAAAATTGAAAGGCTATTAAAGCAAAATAAACTTGTATTTATTTCTATGAAAAAGTTGTTAAAAACTGGTGACCGTCAAATCTTATCCAACTACTCTACAGAATATATTTCAATTGCTTCTACTTTCATACACATTCGTTTTGTTGGATCTAACAAATGAGATGCATACTGGATCTGCTACTTGGTTCAAACTCATTAACTCTCTGTATTTCAACTGACCCTTTAAGGGACTTACTGATTTTGTGCCAAAGATGCCTATGCGAGTAGTTTTATTTACAGAATGTATTCCATTTATACATGGACAGGCTTTTGCATTGAACCCACTTTTTGTGACAGAAGCCTTAAACAAATTACATCCACCGCTATCCCCTCAGCTACATAGCTGTTAAAAGATAAAGGATACTATCATCTTTTACATCTGACCACCTGGTAAGATGTCCCGTGTGATATTTGTCATGAGCCCAGAAAAATCACTCTCTAAATTGCAGTCTCTGTCCTGTTCTAAATTATTTCTTAATATTTAATTTTGAAAGCTACAGTATAAAGATGCAAGAATACACACACACACACACACAATTTCCAACCCCAGATCTTGGTAACTGGCAATGCAAAATTAGGTCATGCAAACTTTGTTGCTTCAGTTAAATAAAAACTCCCAAAGATAATGGCAAATGGTGATGGGAACAAGCCTAGTTTTGTTATATATCTTTACAATTCACAATGGTCTGTATCTGCAGATGCCTAGACTCACAGCAAGGTACAATCTTGCATACAAATTAACCCATTAAAAAGACAGAGCTGATAAACAGTTTAATATATAAATCTCAATACTGTGCATATAGTCTTGCAAGCAAATGCCAGCACCTATCTGTCTAAATGAAGGGTACAGATATGTCTACAGTTTCTATATATGTCTGTAGCAGTATTTTGATGCATACTCTTGGAGTAAAGCATGGCTGGCCATCCTGTTTTCTATTGCTATGATGAAGAGCGGTTCACTGTGACTGTCCTGAAAATCTCTGTGCATTGTGGAATCTTGTTTTGTTCCACAAGTAAGCCAAATCTTTAGTGTTTTCTCTCATATGTCCCTGTTCCACTCTTTCCTATCCTGTCCCCCACTTTCTCAAAAAGTGGAGTTTCAGAGAAGAAACATTTTGCATATTTAATATAAAGTCAACTAAAGATGGGTGACATTTGTCCTCCTCCACCCACCCACCCCCAAAATCAAAAAGAAAAGAATAGTGACACCAATTTTAATTATTCGGTTGGACTGTGACCACAATAAATGAAGAGATTATATCTAATGAGAGAATATGGTAAGTTGGGCAATAGGTAATGAAATAGATATGAATTTGCTAGAATTTGCAACTTTGACCTTAGCATCTTTTGAAGGAAACCAAATTCTGTATCAAAACATTATAGATAAGAGAATCTTCTTTTCCCAAATCATTGAACTTCATCTCTCCTCTTTTCATTAAGAGAGAGGTAAGTATTTTTATCCCTCATTTAAAATCCCATACCAAGACCAAAGAGGAAAAGCAAGAAACAATGCAGTCGTGCGTCCAGATTCAGCACCTCTCAAGATGGTAACTCAGACTCCAATCTCTACATGCTTAGCTTGTTTTCTCTGGGATCTTGTCCTGCTTAATTCACCAATGCTCCTGACTACACTTGAATTGGGTAGTCCCAAAAGTGCTTTTTCCAAAAGCAACTGGATTTTGTTTTTCCTTGAAGATGTTTCGTTTCTCATCAAAGAAGCTTCTTCAGTTCTTTTTAAAAAGTATACCTTTGGGATAACCATGACTTGGATGACAGAATCTCCGACATTTGAATTGGGTAGCATCCCTTGACAAATAGACAGATAGTGCTACATGCATATAAACAGGCACACTTGTATATGATTTGGACTGCAGTTGTTACCATTCAAGAAGTCAACCATCTCATTAGAATTAGTGTGTTCCATTTAAATTATATCTACTTAACTCAAGCAATCTATTAAGAAAACCATACATAGTATTAAGAAAGACATTTCCCATCCTAGATACATTTCATAACGCTGCATCAATCAGATAAAAGTGAAAGAAAGATGATAAATTAATCCATCTTCACAGTACTGATTCAACAACTCTTCCTCCAACTTCCATTTTTTTTTTCTATTAAAAAAATAAACTAGAAATATATACAGTGGAAAGGAGAGAGTGGTTGTGGACTGAATTAGTGGGCAAAGGAAGAATTAACATATTTGTCCCCTTCCTGTCAGCTCTCCTTGGCTCCCCAAATTTGGAATCATCTGCTGGCTGGGAATTATGGAACTTCCCAACATGTCAGGAAGGTGCCAGTTTGGGTTAGGCTCATTAGCAATATTTTTTTAGAAAACTGGTTGATACTTATCGCATCACCTTAGACTAACTTTTACGGTTAGAAAACAATTATATGTAGATATGAAAAAAGCAGTGCCATTGTTGAAGCACTTGACAGAGATTTATTTCTGAATTGCAAATAAAGCAGTCAAGTCCTATAACAGAATCGTGTCAAAAAAGAACCTTTAAAAAGATGCTGAAAGTGAGTCTAGAAAGATAGCTGGAATGGTTTTAGTGAGATAAATTTAAGGCTGTATAAATTGAACCATTATATCAAGTAACGCACTGCATATACCTTTTAGCTTGGAGATAGCTATTACTTATCTTCATGCTTTTAATAGGGTTTATTTGGGGATGCATACAATCTTCAAAAACAATCTAAATAAAGTGGGCAAGAGATAGTCCCACTTAGGAGACAGTAAAGAAATTTACCTTTGTCCCAGATTACCAATCTCACTTTTTCCCTGCCATCAAGTATCAATACTAGAATGAAAAAATAATATTCATAGCTTGAGTTCTGCTGCTCTCTCTAAAGAAGTGGTGGGCTCCTTGGGTCCACATATGGATCAACCTCCATTACTGACATCATTTACAACTGACCATCCCAGAGCAGACTTCTGTTTCAGCAACATCTGGAAATCCACAAACTCCCCTCATTGCTGCTCTAAAAAGACCAGATACTATCATATCAAATCTGCACCCTTAGCATCTCACTGAGGAATCCCATGGCTTATATATGGATCCACTTTTTTAAAGTGTTGCTTTCCCCCCACCCCTGCCCCCAACTTCATTGTGAAAGCTACAGTGAACGCTAGAAGAAAGAGTGGGAGAGGAAGGAAATGAGGCTATTTTCCAATACTTGATTTAAAAAAAAAATAGAGACTTTTTATAACTAGCACGGTCACACTTCTGTATAAGTGCCATGTTGAAAATCGTAGTAAAGACTGATGTCTATAGAAATTCACAAAAGCAGATCAAGAGTTTAATTAAGTTGCAAACCCTGGAGGAATTAAAATAAGCCAGTAAGCTCTTAGAGAAATAGAGTGGCACAATTATTCAGAAATGTGAAAATGCAGTGATGCATAGTACTTATCCAGTGTGGTGTGCTGTGCTTTAGGTGGCATTAAGAAACCATTCAGGTGGTGTTTTATGACATCAATAAATAACAGAAAAGAGTTATGCCACAGGTTTTTATATAGCCAATAAATTCCCAAAGGCTTCCTATTGCACTTTCATAAACTGACTTTGTAATATTTTATAGACTTCTGGTTACTCTTGAGAGGTGCTGTAACACCAGTGTGAAAAGGCCAAATAACAGCCTTTCTCAGCAGACTGTGAGCCATGCCATAAAACCCATCCATACAATCTCCCCAACTCTCAAAGACTCACTAGTATATATTATACCGATATTAGATTTGAAACATACTAGATTCTTACACATATTTCTTTCTCTACCCATATATAGATTTAAGATATCTATAAAAATAAAGGTCGAGTAGCTATAAATATTGATAATGAGATGCACATTGAAACGCAAAATCATATTTCTGAGCAGAGATGGTGGTGGTGAGGATATGACTCATTAAATAACTCCACATATTTCCCACTTTCATTGTCTTAACCATATCCAGCTAGTTTGAGTAGCTGCTTCACCTGTGCTGAGCACATGATTAGGCCAATTCTGAGAGAAAGAAAACTAACCGCAACTTTTTCATCCTTCCAATCGACAAATCTTCCTCGTAACCCAGAGAATATTGCAAAGACCTCAACCTGTCGGATAACAACACTGAATTCCTGGAAAACTTTATTGCCCTCATGGAAAAGGTGACGCCTGACTCCAAACAATGTAAGTACCCTCAAAGACCTGTGGTGGAAAGAAAATCTCATCCCAAGGAAGCCTTCATGTTTTGTGAGTGAGAGAACCCAGGGAAATCCATTACTAAGCAGCAATGGATTAATAAACAAATAAATCTACTTTTAAAGATGGGGGTGGGGCAAGGGTTGCCAAAAATAGGTTATTTAAATAAAGTTTCATGTTTGTTTCAATGAAATGTTAAGATGTGTTTCTGTTGTATCTGGGAATTGTTACCTTATGGTAAGGTGGATTTCATAAAACAAGGACGTAATTCAACTTTGTAGCAACCTCCAGATGTAATTTGGATTACAGCTTCCAGAATTCCCAACCACTAGGGCCTGTTCTGGAGAATATCCGATTGTGAAAGTCTGATATAAATGATTAGTCACCACAGTTAAGAGTTGTAATGTAGCCCTGTACATGTATAATCAGCTTGCCCAAATGGAATCGATGGGACTTATCTTTTCAAAAGTATGCAGTCATTGGATAATGTTGTTTGCCAATCCTACATTTGATCATAGGCATATGGACTTCTTCAGGCTTGATCTGGCCGCAACCAGGTCACATTTCATCAGAGGTTAAAGCTCTCTGATTTTTATGACTATAAGATGTACCTCATTAAAACAAATCCTACATTACATAGCCAGCCTGATTTCTCAGTGTAAATTAGTGCAACTGAGCAACTAAGAAACAAGAGTCATGGTATTCCATTCCTTTATCGACAGGTAGTGATTAAGTATCTTTTAGGTCAGGGTTGTCAAACTCGCGGCCTGCGTCACGCACTGACCACATCCACGTCCAGTTTAGCAAAGGAGGGAGAAGTCACGATACATCACGTAACAATGCTGTGATGACGCAAGTTTGACACTCCTGCTTTAGGTGTTAAAAGTACATTTCCCAAGAGAAGTAGTTCGGTCAATCCCTTTCCATATCTGTCAATTATGGAAATGTAGTTCTTCCATGTTTGTTTATTACACTTAGTGTGACCCAAAAAAATATGACAGTACTCTAGGAATCTGCCTATGTGTGCATAAGATACAGAAATACATTATTTACCATCTCCAGCTCAAAACAGCAAGAAAAGCGAGACCTGAGCTGACTGACTTCCAGTACTGAGAAGAGTTTCCAAAAACATTGAGAAATGTATGCCTTTTTTTTTTTTTTAGAAAAAGACAGTTTAATACTGCTAAGAATTTAGATCAGGGCATCCTAATTCCAAATTACTGAATAATGGAGATATTTGTTATTGCCTTCAACTGCCTCTTTGTGAGTAAAAATGGTGAGTGGAGAAATTCTAGCAACTATTCGGGTAAGCAAACTTCTGGTTTTAGAACATTTGTTCTTTCTGTTAAGGTGACAACTTCCTTCTTCACAACCTTATCCTGGACACTGGAATTACACAACAGCTGGTGGAAACAGTATGGAAGAATCAAGATTTAAGCACGTAAATAAAACTTCTGAGACATGCTAGTGGTATTATTCAAATATTCAGTTGAGTGCAGATTAATTGCACCTTTTTGTAAAGTAGTTTTCCAAGGCAATGTGAAGCTTTCAGCAGTATTAATATAAGCTAAATTACATGGCCTGGAGACCATGTTGAAAATTAATGTAGATGGGGCTATACAAATCTTTTGAAGGATGATTCACAAGGGCACATGAAACGTCTCTCTCTTAATTTTTCAAGTAGCTGCATCTTTACCTGGGCTTGTAGAGGTGCTATATTGATCTCTTACAGCAAAAAACTAATTCACTATCATGTAATCATATTTCAATGATTGTCAGAAAGGAGGGACATTTTGAGTGTGCCAACCTATTCCTAAATTTTCACTTTGATTTCTGTCTTACTGCAGATATAGTCTTCTAGCTGTGTTTGTTGCCACAGATGGTGGCATCACCCGTGTTTTCCCTAACAAGTAAGTTTTTGTTGTTATCTATAAGCATCTGTGTATGGATAGATTAAACTTTCTTCCCTCTGCAATCCATGTTGGTCCCCTGGAAATCATCACAGAATTACACATATGGTCTATTTTGTGACTGCCTAATATCAAAGTCACGTTCCAGATTCTTCTGAGTACATCAAAGGAGAAAGAAAATTGGTGGGCCCCAGCTGACCACCATTGAAGAAAGAAAAGTTTCCTCTAATGAAGCCAAGCATTTTTATTTCCTCTGTACATTTTTTAAAGATGTGAACAAGCTTTCTGTTTCTGCAAGAATGTTGAGAGTGGGTCGTATACAAAAAAAAAAACCTACTTTTGGACATCTGAATGTGATATGAAATTGAAAAACTGTCCTAAATCATGAGATTACTGTGACTTGTATCCTGTAGGAGACAAAAAATTTGCCTTGTTAACTACCATCTTCAGAGGAGTATTCTTACTGATTTGCCTTAAATACCTAAGTGCTAGGCAATAAATATCTTCATAAATATCCTGATATTTTATATGCTTGGAAAAATGAAAATAATAGATTTGTCAAGCACTCAGCTTTATGCAAAATGAAAATTATTTTATTATCCCAGTTAAAAAAATGTTGATTTACTTTGGGATTTTTCTGCAATCTTCTAAAAGAAGTGATATAACTCAATTCTAATTTTTAAAAGGCAATTCTGTAAACATTAAGTGACATTAAGGCCTGTCCCTATTGCCATTTTATAATCTCATGGGTTAAATAGTTGTTTTATTTACATATTGAAAAGTTTATAGGAAATACGTTTGGGGAATATCTGAGGTTTTGGTGTCTGAAGAACAGATTGCCTCTTTAAAAACTCTTTAGAATTTTTATGCATATACTTGATTTTGAGCCTACTTTTGTGAAAGATGAAATTGATAATGTTCTACGGATGTGGTTGATTTCTATGAAAGAGCTGCTGAAGATTGGGAAGAAGACCGAGAGCCCTTCAATGCCAGCTTTTATCGAAGAAGCCTAGATAATAAAGGCTACATCTTTAAGCCTCCTTACCGAGATCGTAAGTAAAATCTTGCAGAACATAGCTAGGCAGCATTTTCAATTTGGATAGTCTTTATAAATATGAAGCTCCAGGAGATTGCAACACAACTCTTGTTCAAGCTGGTTTGCATGCTGGCTTAATCCCAGGAGCTGAAATCCACATATCTTAAAGTTGCTCAGGTTGAGAAACACTGTTCTATAGGAAAACTCTTAACCATATTTGATATCTGATATGCAGGGTTGTGTCAGGAGTGGGGGAAGGGAGCATTCAGTCATCAAATCATGGGAAATAAATTGCTTTGGCCTTATATGTTTATATTTTATGGTGCTTATTTAATTTTTGTCATTTGTTGTCAGAATTTGATAGAACTTAGACAGACAGACAGACAGACAGACAGACAGACACAGTGTTACCATCAGAGGGGGTATTCAGCCAGTTCTGACAGGTTCGGGAGAACTGGGAGCAGAAATTTTGAGTAGTTCAGAGAACCGGTAAATACCACTTCTGGTTGGCCCCGCCCGCATCTCTGCGCTGCCTCCCAAGTCCCAGCTAATCGGCTGGGTCTTCTTTTGTTGCCCCGCACAGGAGAACGGAGCTGGAAAGCAGGTTAGTGGGGTGAGGAAGGAATGGGGATTTTGCAGTAACCTTCCCCCAGGANNNCCACGTCCACCAAGACACCCCCACAAAGCCATGCCACACCCACCAAGACACACCACACCCACCAAGACACACCCACAGATACGGTAGTAAAAAAATTTGAATACCACCATTGGTTACCATCCACATCTGAAGCCATGGATGTAGCTTAAGACCTTAATTACTAAATAGTAGAATCGAAGAAGAAGCCTGTTATTTTGTTGTTAAAGTGAATTAGAAAGTAAGCATTGGCAGGAAGACAACTCTTCATGAAACCATAAAAATAATCCATTATCAGATTATTTCTTCTAGCCCAGAGAGTTTCTTGTAACAGTCATGCAGAAAATTTTCCATCAGAAAATGCTAATTTGTTTCCCTCTTTCCTTTAAATAGCCAGCTACAGAGGATCAGAGCCAGACAGCAGTGCTGTTGGGATCCTAGTTAGCACAGCTGTAGAACTCAACATAGCGGAGAGGCATCTGAAGCCAGCAGGTAAGGTAATCCAGTGGTTTGTCCCAAAGATTTTCAATCCTATTCTATCTAACCTGCCTTAGTTCAGCATAGGCTTTCTGGAGCTCTACAACCATTCCATATTTCCAAATGAATCTTCCACCTCCTCTGAGATTTGAGTTTCAATGTGATTATGTTGGACAGTTTCATAGAATAACAGGACATCTAGTCCAGCCCCCTGCTCAAGCAGGAGAGTCTATTATACAGTACTCTTTATACACATTCTAACTTTTACAAAATAGGCAAATGATTCCTATCATGAGAATATAGTGTGAGAGATTGCCTCTTCTCCCTTTTCTTCAGACTGGTTTGTTTTATTGCATTGTGGTTTTTTTTTTTTAATTTTCCCACTGTCCCAGCAAATGAATCAAAGAAAAATGACTTCATAAAAATAGTCCTCTGTGATAACAGGCTGGACTCGACTGTGTGAAATTCAACAGTCTTCTCAGATATAGCAGACGTGTATATAGAATTTGTGTTGGTTTGTGTAACTCTTTGTGTCCTTACAGAATTATGCCATATAAGAATAACATAGGAGATTTTCAAGATAGCCTAGAGACAAAGTCTAATCTAATTCATAAGATTATTTAAATGTACAAATATATTTTAAAACTCAATATTATCAATGTTTTGAAAGTCACTAGGTTGCTCATTTATTGCTTCTGAGCTGGCACAAATTCTATATACATGTGTGCTTTGTCTGAGAAAAATACAAAAACTATGTATTGTAGATCATGAAATCAGAATTGGTGTTTTAAAATAGAGATAGAGTTGGATTCTTGCCTTTGGTCCCTTCAGCTGACTTGGGGGGGTTCCCCCTTTTTCCTGGCTGCCAGTCCAATTCCCCATCTGTTGTCTTGACTTCCAGATAGGTTTTTCAAGGGAACGCAAGAAGCTTCAAGGGAGAAAATGTGCTTGCATTCATATTCCTCAGATTAAACTTTCTATCTGCAAATAAAAAAATAAAATTATTTTTCCTCTCCAGTGGTTGGAGTAAAACTTGACTTGGAGGCCTGGACACAAAAATTTAAAGTCCTTGCTAGCAATCAAACAGATCAGCAGAAAACACGGCGAGTAAGTAATCTGTGTGTGTGTGTGTGTGTGTGTGTGTGTGTGTGTGTGTGTGTGTGTGGTATGTTCCTAGGAACAATACTAGGATCTTGACTTTTGAAAACAGCATGGTTGGAGCTGTGGAATTTCTGTTTTCAAAATAAATACATTTTGCATTACTATACAATAAAAGAAAAAGAAGGGAAAAATAAAATATATAAAGAAAAGAAAAAGAAGGGGGAAATTAAAATATATAAAAGCAATAAAAGGACAACAGGAAACAACAAAAATGTACTGTATTATATGGTCCAACCTAAAATTCTGTGTGGCTTGGTTGCCTTTTATATTTTGCCTTTTATATTTTTATATTGTATATGTATTAAAGTTGTAGGTCGAGTGAGGATTGCTTCTTTTTTTATGCTCTAGCTTACCCAGAGCCATGCTGTTTGACTTGGATGACCTTATAAATCTTATTAAAAATAAATAATAACACGTACAAAAATCATTCAGTTTAATTTTAAACACATCATTAAGCATGTATCATGTCCCATATTAATCTTCATTATATTGCTACAGAATCAGTTCATAAAAAGAAAGCAATACATATTGATTATTCAAGATAGTAAAAGTGGGATTAATGTGCCAGGCCAATAGTTTAGTTTATTTTTTCCAGCCCCCATGTTGATAAATTCATAATTCTTCATAGTGTGATCATTTTCGGGTATATAAATTAAAAGCATATTCACATATTTAAAACTTATCGAATTTTGTAAAACCGTGCAAACAAATGGACGAATATCAAACCAAACAGCACAACCGCAAGACAGTTCTGAATTACATAATTGTACAAATGTCATCCATTAAGTTGACAGTTAACTCTTTTTAAAATAAAACACTTTGTGGTTTTAATAAACATGAAAATGATATTTTTTTTGTATTAGTCTCATGATCATGAGGAACATAGTTAATATTCCCTATATAGATATACATTTTCTAAGCCATGTTATCTATAGTGTAGAACAGGGGTCCCCAACCTGTGGGCTACTGCCCTCTACTGGGCCATGGCTTATTTGCACCCGAGCAGTTTGAGTCGCAGGCCAGCATATGCAAATGAGTGCAATCTCACCAGTGAAAGCTGCAGGCACTGGCACACGCAGCCCCACTCTGGAGCTGGCATCCCCACTGCCCCTCATACAAAACCATCCCCTCTTCCACCCCCTGTGCTAGGCCACCAGTCCAGAAAGGATGAGGAATGTTGGTGTAGAAAATTGTATGTCAATAGTTTAGTTTTAGTTTAGTTTACTTTATTGTCATTTTACCTCGTACAACGAAATCAAGCATTATCTTCAGTGCACATCATGACCATGAAAATAAACACAAACACACATTCTTCACACTCCACACATTGAATTGAAAACCCTTGACACCACACCAACACTGCACTATACGGTAGAATTCAACAGAGCTACTGCCCTGGGATAGAAGCTGTTTTTCAGCCTACTTGTCCTTGTTTTTATTATCCTGTACTGTCTGCCAGATGGTAATAGTTCAAAAAAAAGGTTTCCAGGATGAGATGGATCTTTGAGGATGTTTTGAACTTTCTTAAGGCAGAGGGAGCTATAAAGCTCTTGCAAAGATGGGAGAGGGCAACTAATGATCTTCTGGGCAATGACGTTAACCCTCTGGAACAGCGGGGGCCGTGGCCCACTGGTGGGCCATGAGAAAATTTTGGTGGGCTGCAGCATGCTGAAGTGGGGAGGTGGGGCAATCCTGCAGTCTCCCTACCAAACCGGAGTCGTGGCTGCTGCCTCCTGCCTCAGCACATCAAGGAGGCCAAGTAGCAGCAGGAAGAGTGCGGACCTCCTGAGCCGCAGGAAGCAGCTGCCCTCAGGTGAAGATGTTGTGAGGAGGAGGCTCGATCCCCTCTTCCTCTTTGCCAGAACACGCTCAGCAGGAAGGAGGCGGCTTATCGGGGGCCAGAGGGGTGGTGAGCGCTTTGTGCATGAGCGCTTCTGGCAAGGAGGAAGAGAAGCTCCTTGGGGGGGGATGCAGGAGATCTCACCCTCCTCTCGCAGGCCAGGAAACACCTGGGAATTCCATGATCTCCCACGCCCCTGCCCTCAGAAGCTTCGATTCCTCCTCGCCAGAAGTGCTCACATGCTCNCAGCTTGTCGGGGGCCAGAGGGGCGGTGAGTGCTTTGCGTGAGGAGAAAGAGAAGTTCCTTGGGGGGGCACAGGAGATCGCGCCCTCCCCTCACAAGCCAGGAAACACTCCGGAAGCACTCCGATGCCACGATCTCCCACACCCCTGCCCTCAGAAGGTTTGATTCCTCCTTGCCAGAAGCACTCACATGCTCAGCGGGAAGGAGGAGGCTTGTTGGGGGCCAGAGTGGTGGTGAGTGCTTTGCTCATGAGTGTTTCTGGCGAGGAGGAAGAGAAGCTTCAGGGGGGGTCGAGCTTCCCCTTTGCAATATTTTCCCCTGAGGGCACTGCTGGCAGCTGCTCAACCTCCTCAATGCGCAGAGGCAAGAGGCAGGAGGTAACACCAATTCAGAGGTTCCTTTTCCCCCACCCCCACCCTCGCAGGCCAGGCCTATGCCACGATCTCCCGCACGTATGAGTCCATCCGCTGCCAGTATCACCCCTATTGCCCCACCTTCCCGACAGCCATCTGGTCTTCAGCACATGGCTTGTCAGCCCAGAGTGGAGGTTGCCTGCTGTGCTGAACCATGCATGCCCGCGCTCGCTGCTTTTCGCAGCAGGGGAAGCAACCCCTCTAGGCTTGGACTCTGGGTTTGTGATTGGTATATCTTAACTGGGACCGGGATGACTTCGCCTCGCCTGCGGGACCACCAAGTAACAGCTGCCAGCTACTTTCTCCACACGCCAAGTCTTATCATGGGAAAGAGAGCAACTGGGGTATCAGTGTAGCCGCTCGGTAAGTTTGTAATCACCCTACCGGAAGAAGGAGGTGCTGGAGGAGGAGGAGGCGG
>AZIM01000463.1:73838-85445 GCA_000516915.1 Ophiophagus hannah | reverse complement strand
AGATAGATAGATAGATAGATAGATTTGAATGAGGTAGCTATGATGGCTGCTTCAGAAGCTGAAGCTCTTTACCAAGAATAAAATCCTACTAACCAAAGCACTTCTTTGTGGAGCACAACTCTACAAATTATGAAGAATAGGATAACAGGATAGCAGTACTTCATCTTCTTTCTCTCTTTTTCTCCAGGTTGTTCCATGCACAAAGGCTTGCTGGATCTAATCTTCTGTTTGTTGTAGCAGAAAAGCCAATATGCAATCAGTGTGAATCCACAAAACTTCTCCAAGCAGAGATAAAAGGTATTGGTAATCAATTGTATTCCAAATCAGTCACAATATAATAGATGGTATGACTATTACTTACTGATGTGTTTTCTGTTGTATTTTTTTGAAAATAAATATTACTTGAGATACATTTCCCATAAGTAGTTCGATGTTCAGATTATCACAAATAGCTTAAGCATACAATAATCTGAACTCAAATCCTTTACAATTTTGTAGACTATGTAGATAAATGTAAAAGCGAATTTTGTAACAATTTAAGACAAGCTACATTATATCAGACCAAAGGTCCAACAATCTATACTGCAGTAGTGGAGTCCTTGGTGTTCTCTCAGTTGTTTGCTTGCAGACATTTTATTATTACCCAACTAGGTAACATTGGTGCTCAAGATACATCTCTTCTCTTCTCTTATACCTGCAATAGCCAAACAGGTCTGTGGAAAATCCACAACAGGCCATAAGGCACATTCGTGTTCTCCAACTCATCTTCCATAGCCAGTGATACTCAGAGATACATTACGTCAGATGGTAGAAGACATCCAGAGTTGTCATGACTAGTTGACAACCAGTCAATGATTAACTTTTCTGGAGACCCAAGAAGAGGAAGAAGGAACCTGCAGAACCTCGGTGCCATGTAGGACTTACATACAGATTTTTAAACATCATATTATATAAAGTTTATAAATATAATTTAGATCAGGCCGAAGGCAAACTGCCTAGAACCAGAGAGCTGCACTGAAAGATAGGAGCTTTGCTGTCATGTGTACACATGCACACGTGTGCTCCCCTCATCTATCTTCACCCAACTGCAAGGAAAGCAGTTTCCCTCCTTCCCTCTCAAGCATCTTTCAGGAGAGAAAATGAATCTAATAAAAAGAGACAGGTAGCACCTCCAAGCAGTATTATTCAAAAGGAGGGTAGGACACTTGTTGCTCTGGTCCTCTTTTCTTTCCATTCAAAGCGCAGTGAGTTGCTGGAGAGAGCTACTTTCCAGTGCTCACCTGTTCCTGTGCTATAACAATCAGCTGAGCAATACACTTGTATGCATTACATTTTTTTGTGTATGACAAGCTGCTAGGGAGTCAAACAAGAGGCCATCTAGTGGACAGTCTATTTACTTCTTGTTTAGAAACATTTTTTTAAAGTTCTATAAGAGCCCATTTAAATATACTGGCCACTGAGAAATTTCACAAAACCTTTTTTTTCCCCTCCCACCAGCTACCATTTACATTGATACGATTACAGAGTTTAGAGAGAGAAAAACAAAAACAAGAGAGTGAGGAAGGACAGAAACCAATCACAGACTTAGGACTGTCTGGTATTTGAAAATGTAAAACAAAAATTAGGTTGCAATAGCAGTTCAATATTTGGAGATAATTCAATGTATTTGTCAAAGTTCCGACTGACAAACACAAACAAGCAGGCACTGTTGAGATGATCCAATCTCTGAACACAAAGCTTTATTGAGGACATCATTTTGACTCTACAGAATTCCCAAGCAACTCAGAATAGTTAAAGTATAGAGTCCTCCCTCCCCCCCTCTCCATTTGTGTAGGTCACATTGTCCAATTAGGTGTCCAGGTGTTGTTGCGGGAAGATCTGGTGAACACCGGCTGAAATGTCCTTGGTTCTCAAGAGACTTTCTTGTTATCGTCCAGAATGCACCTTCCAATCTCTCCCTCCCTTCCCCCTGGTCTGTTGGCAAGCTGCGGAGCAGTGTAAATGAAAGCAGTTTGAATACACTTTAAAGCTTGACACTTAGTATTTGTATTCTACTTTTTAATCTTTTTTTAAAAAACAACAACATTGTTTTATCACAGAGAATAAAATAACCCTATTTTTTAATCTTCTAGTTCACATTGTTTTAATCTCTCTAATGTTCTTTTATCTTCTGCTTCATTTGCTTGATGACGCAAAGCTCCTCCAGGAGATCGCAATCAATGCGAGCTAGTAGAGAAGCCACGTTACCGGAAAGGTCCTCACGTCTGTTTTGATTATAATATAACTGTAAGTAAAAGCAAGGATTCACTTTTAAAAAAAAAGATTAACAATTTTTTAACGAAGCAAAAATTATAAAAGAAAATAAAAATAATAAAGAGAAATAGTAAATAGTGAAAAAAGGAAAAGAAAGGGGAGAGGAGGGGGAAATGAAAGGGAAAAGTTGTAAAGAAGTTGGTTCCAGTCTTGACAGTCATTCTAAATAGATCTGGATTGTGCCTCTGCCTCTAGAAAATATCCCCTTTTAACTGACAGAAAGAAGGTTATTAGGTTCTAGAATCATTAATACAGCTATTCTTTTTTTCCCTGCTTGTCAATTGTTTTTTTTTCTAAAGAAAATAATAGACTAGAAGAGAAAACAAGTGTGCATGAAAAGAGGCATTGCAATGTCTGCACCCGATGCAATTTTGATGAGTTATTGTATGTATGCATGATAAAAGACCATCTGAAAGAATCTCTGAAAATTAATTCTTAAATAAAATGCTGCAAAAAAGTGGCATGAATTTTAACTTTTCTTTGAACAAGACATTGGTCTGAATGTCTTTTTAAGCTCGTTGTGCTTTGTTCTTTATCCTGAAAACAGTACAATTTATTCTTTTCCCACTAATGAATCTATGAAATGAAGTTTATTCCAGAATCGCAGACATTCAAAGCTGTTCTAATAGAACAGGCGTCTCCAAACATGGCAACTTTAAGACTTGTGGGCTTCAATTCCCAGAATTCCTCAGCCAGCTGGCTGAGGAATTCTGGGAATTGAANGCTGGAGAATTCTGGGAGTTGAAGTCCAGCAAGTTTACCAAGTTTGGAGACCTCTGTAATAGAACAAGGAATAGAGGAGACAAGGCCTTGGATAACGCACAGATTTATTTGCATATTTTGCTTAAAACAAACAAAATTTAAGAATACAGATTGCCAAGTTTCAGCAAGAAAATAAATATGAGTTTCAGCAAAAGCAAGTAGACTTAAAGAAACCTCTCTCTTCCTCTTGTTTCTCTAGGAAGACACCTCGGATTGTGGCAGAGGGGCCTCCTTTAGACCTTCCTTGAATATCTTGCTATGTTTGCAGTTACTCCTTCTCTATTTGACTGCAAGTCACCATTCGCTGCCCTTGGCACTTTGCCTTTGAAACGCCCATTTAGCTTAACCCATCCTTTTTATTTTATGCACATCATCATCCCCTCCAGACTTGCTAGAGGATGACTTCTGCCTAGTCCCATCAATTCTGGCTGCACCTTGGCATTAACTCATGAGGATTGTTGCTTTCTTTACTCAGAAATCCAGAAGTTGTTCTTGGTTTTTTTCCCCTTTTCCTCCATCAATCCTTGCCTTTCCAGTGTCTCTGCACAGCAGGTTGTGCTAAAGAGAGATTTGAGATGACAAGGGGAAGCATGGACCACCGGGATCTTCTCCACACAGGGAACATTCTATCGCTTTGATTCATTGTTCCCCTTTCCACTCATTGAGCTGTTGGCCAAATACAAAGAACATGGCCCCATGGTTTTGTTTTTCCATTGAATCTATGGAATTCTGGGAGACCTTTGTTAGTTTTCTTGTGAAGGACTTTTATTATGGTTTTAAAAGTATTTAATCTACAATACCGATGATACTATTTTGTCTGAAATAATGTACCTTCCCATTCCAGTAATGAAAGCTGCAGAAACACTGATCGCTATAACTGAAAAAATGGAGTAGTCTTGCCAAATTGATTCTGTAACCTAGCAAATCTTCCAGCCAATTCCAGTAGCTTTTCAGACTCAAAGTAATCATACAAGATCACTCCAATATCATTCCACCCAATTCACTATGAGTTTTCCAAGGCCACTGTTATCTCTGCCTTTCAATAGGTGGATCCCATCTCCAATCAATGATGAATTATTTTCATCCTAAACAGTTTAATCTAGATCTTTCAACATCTGATTTCCAAGCATTTACCCTGAGAGATTATAGTATTTATTCTCAGCAAGAAAGAAACATACACAAATGCAGAGGATATCACTTGAATGTTAAGGTCAGTATTTTTCATTTAAACTGCTTATTCTGTAAAGAGGACTTGAAAACCAAGCAGGGCAGAAAGAAGAAGCTGTGATCTTTTTGTATACCATCCCAATAATCCATGTATGGTTGGAGGATGCAACAACTGAGATGATCTTTAAAAAATGAACAGCAAAGTAGAATTCAATTATGGTTTAAATCCAGCAGCCCCCATTGATTATTTTCCTGCTTCCCCATTTCTCATTTGAACTAATTGAAAAAAAAAATGAGCTATTTTAAGAGCTGTTCTACTCCCCAAAGCATAATGAAGTCTTCACTTGGTAGCTCTGCAACATCCAATCTTTAAGATAAGCCAATTATTGAGATGGCTTGGACAACGATGAAGTCTCTTTTCTTCAGTTTCTTTTCTTCTAAACTTTAAAGAATATTGTCCACCCTAGTGGAGGCAGCACTGTGCCAAACCAACCCATGAAGATGATAGCCAAAGTTTTTCTTCATAGGCTTTGTGCAGAAACCTAACCGCACTCTTTAGTGTCTATGTACTTGAGCCAGGGGAAGTGAAAAGGTTCTACTTCACAATGATGGCTGTTAAAATATCTGCCACTAAGCTCATACAAAGCACCTTTGGTGACTCTGCAAGTGTACATTTCATGTCTGAAATTATTTTAAGTGGTTGCAATGGTTGAAGAATTAAAAGAAAGTATAATGCTATAATTCATCAACTAGCATCCTAAAATACCACCTGTTTTTAGGATTTGTCTTGAGCAGATTACCGGTCTTTGTGCCTATTAACTAGTGCACATATGATAACAAATACATCTTGCTACACATTATGAACTGAAATGTCTGCAATCCCCTGACAATTCCAGAAGATCCTTCTCATCAGCCAAATATACCCCATGCACTGCCTCTACACTTGAAATAGCCAGCAAATGAGAAGAATCCTGTTTTGTTTTGTTTCGCTTTGTTTTGTTCTGTTCCTGCTTGATGATGTAGGAGAGCCAGAACCTTCTGGACAATATGGGGAATTTCAGAACTGTATGATGCAGCTTCATCAGGGAGAAACTGTTGGTTGCAACACCAAGAACTGCATGGGTTTTTTTCCCCTCTGGCACAAGGGTGATTGCCTTTACAAAAGCCTGCTAAAATATTATACACATTTCAACTTCATATGCTCAATTCTTTAATCCAAACTACTTTTAATCCAAATACGCCACCTATGAATTATTCAAGTGCTATGAATTTCATTTGCTTTGTTACAAGAAAATCTGGAAAGCAAACTGTAGGTCATTACTTCATCCTGAAGATTTCTAAAGAGGAAGACAACCCAGTTTGATTAACAACTTCAGATTATGTTTGAATCAAACTTTCTGTGGTCTTAGTGTCGTGATTTAGTACTAAACCAGAATTTTGGAGAAAAGCCTCCCAATCTCACAAATTACATATCAATTCAGCCTCTGCCATTTACAATGGCCCACCAGTTGTTTAATTGCAAACAATAGTGCAGCTTGGAAGGTATACAGTTGTTGAATGCAACCCATTCTTCAGCCAATGCTGGAGGCATATTACTGATGTTCTTAGAAGTAAGATTTCTGTGGTCCTCATAATATAATCTAAAGAGTCGAAAGCATAATACTGCTGTAATATGGCTGCAAAGTGCAAATGTGGTGCTTGGACCTATTGTAGAAAAAAAAAACTTGACAAATCTGGAAGTAGAACCAATGGTGCACTTGCTTGCTTTTCAATAAACTTTGCTCTTGAGACTAGGAAATTCTTAATCTCTCAAAAGCGAACTTCATTCAAATTCATTTATGTACATATAATTCTCCCCCAAGTGAATCCTTGTTTTCAACTAAGCAACTAAAAAGACCACTTCCAAGTCTACTTCCCCCCCCCCCCCCCCACTNNNAACAAACAAAAAAACCCCCTCCAAATCTACCTCCCCCCCCCCCCCAGATTGCTTATATACACAACAATTGCACTGGTGCTAAAGATAGTAGTTCTGCTTCATTGGCTTTGTATAGATTTCTACAGAAGTAAACTGGGAGATTATAAATACATAACTACAGAACTCTTATAAATCTAACTAACTCTGATGTATGGTAAAAATAGCACCATTAATCCTTGGGTATACTACCAGTGATAATCAATTGTACTGGTTGTGAATACACTCTCAGAATCTCCCTGGTCTCTTCTGAGCAGAAACTACAAAATTGTGCCAACTTGTGTGATTGTTTTGTGATGTGGGCAACAGTCTGTAGTGTGCTTGCTGAAAACCCTCAGATTCATTCCACATTAGTCGGAGTAAAACCTCTTGTCTTCCTTATGCCATGTTGTCTGTGACTGTTTGGCTAGTGCTCTGGAACCAGTATATATTCATCAGCAACAGATATTCAGAGAAGGAAAAATTTAGAGCACAGAAAGTATACATGGAAATTATATTGGACCTGAAGTGCTTCTCATTCATACAAGAAGCTGATTTGGATAACATGGCCTTTCCCTGCTTTTGACTACCTTACCATATCATCACTATTAATGGCCATGCTACACCTCTTGGTCAGCCACAAGACTCTTTGTTCTTGCTCAATTATTCAAGCTCAAAGCTAAAATTTGCTGGGGTTGAATTGGTATTCTTTTCATCCTTGACTTTTGGCCAGTGCCTTCCAAGATGTTAAGGTTGTTTTGTTTTGTTTTAACATACCCTATGAAATTGTATAGTCACAATGAAGCACATTTTGTTGCTTACATACATATACATACAGATGTGTTTATGTATGTAATAACCAAAGACAGATTTAAAAACATACCTTAAGTGATTCACAATGGTGCAAGTATATCTTGTAATTCCCATGGGTTTTTTCCTCCCTTCCTTGAGGTGAGTCTGTTTCCAGGTATCGTTATTTTAAGAGGACATTTATGTTGCAAATGAAAGCACTGCTTGGGTCCTCTGGCTTCTTTCTTTTTCATCCTAGATTTAGAATTGCTTGCTTTAAAACACATTTTTAAAACTCTAATCATGAATACCTTTAAATAATGATTGTTGTTCTAAGTCTGAAATGCCAAGAAAACTGGAGGAAGTAGGGCAAAGATGGTTTAGTAGCATTACTAAAGGAACCTCTGTGGTGCAGTGGTTAGAGTGCAGTANNNCAGGCTACTTCTGCTGACTGCCAGCTGCTTACAATTTGGCAGTTCAAATCCCACCAGNTAAGTCTAAGTGCTATTGCTATTATAGGTTCTACTCAATGGCTGCTATGCCCAGACAGCTTTTGTTACAAACATATAGAACTGGCTTCTCCTGAGCTTGGTCCAGATTGGATAAATCACTGAATTGATATACCTCTGTTGTCATGAGAGATAATGACTCTCAGCTTTCAGAACAAGTCTTTCTCTGGAGAAGCAAAGCTGTTGGAGAGGAAAATAGGAGTAGTGCTGATAACAGAGCTAACCACAGATGACCACTTATGGAACAGTATTATCCTTTCTAATAATTATGGCATTTGTTCAGTGTAAGCTGGAGTGCATTCACCTTCAGTCTTGGTAAAAGTCTCATTATTTTTTAATGTCTGGGTGCAATTCTGGCCAAATAACTCCCTTACCATTAGTTGATTCTAGACTCAAGTTCAGAAGGGAAGGGAGATGGCAGAATGGAGAATACTGGAAGTGAAACATAAAAACGGGCCCACAGCAGAAGACATATTGAACTTAGCCAAGTGTAGATATTGCCTTGATTACTACATGTCAAACATGATTCAGCCTCTTCATTTTATCAGTCAGGGAATCACTTAGTACCATGTCAGAGAAATGCTGCCCTGTCTCCAATTATTTCAGTTGTGATATATGCAAAAACCACTGGTTAGAAAATAATTTTCTGTTTATTTACCTATATGTTCAATGGTAATCCTTTCTCACATTTTTCACAACTAGTACAAAAAGGAAGCAAAGTTCTGAGCAAACTTTTCCAGAGTTAGAGAATCGGCATTTGAAAGACAAAAACTATGGCCCATTTTTCAATCCAAGTTGATGGTTCCAATTTTTGGAGAGGGGATTGGGATGGGCAAGATTGATGTTTATGCATGAGCTAATCATACTGCAATATGTGCAGGTCTGGACAGAAATACTTTGCTCTTTTCTTGCTACTGTAGCAAAATTTGCCTTCTGAAAATGAGCTCTTCAGATGTATGTGTAAATATAAGCTGAGCTAGGCAACAACCAGCTCTTTTGAAATGGTTGTGTAAACAGGAACTGGAATGTCCATTTCACATAATTTGTGTTATCTGCAGCTTATCTTAGAGTCCGAATGGTTGGTGCTATGTCCCAGTCAGAACCACTTGTATATTGTCATTAAGTCTTCCTCCAGTCTTTTTTTTTTCCCACTGATAATGGATGAAGCTGGTATTGATTGATAGAGGAAGATATGTTGGGAAATAGGAAGCTAAGAGCATGACCATTTTGCTTCAATCACCTGAGGAAATCAGAAACTTCACAGGCTGCACACAAAAAAAAACACGCAAGAAACAGAATGATATTATCCAAAGCTGTTAAAGCAGAAAATATGGTTTTAAAGACAAGTAAAATATGATGAAATTGTAAGAATTAAAATGAATATTAAATTGACGTGTTAGCATCAGCAAAGGAAATCTCATGTAATTATTAACCATGCAAAGAATTATGATCTTGGATTAAGCCAATTTCCTGAATTCAGAGAAGTAGGAAAAATACTTTGGAGAAAATGAATCTTCAGAGAAGAGTCTCTAGAGAGTAAGGGACTCTTATTTTGATTTTGTCAATCCCAGTTAGAAACTTCTTTTTCTAGAAAAAGTAAAGAACTGTGTAAAAATAAATTCCGTTGGCCCTATGCGCTGATTTCTTCATACAAAGACATATTAGCAGAGCTGAAATGTCATTTTTCAAACCACCTAAGAAGCCTAATTCCTTTTAAAATCAGTTTGGACAAAATTTGTGGTAGGGTAGAGAAGTAGGAAAAAAAAGGGGAAATCCAGGATCTTGACAAGATCTTGAAAATTTGATTCCAAAGTCAAGGGACAAGGAGGTGATTCACTGATAATGACAAGGTTAAAGGTCATTTTGCTTGTAGCTTTTTAGTGTGTGTTTGGTTATGTATATGGGAACTGTGCTTTGACCAGATGGCTGGCTGTGTTACCAGGAGTGTATGTAAATCTGTAGTCTAGTTGGGTGCTGCTCATCTGAGAAAAACAATGAAAAATATACATATCTATAAATATATATTATATTTTAAGTTAAGAAAATAAAACAAAACATCAAGTTGCTCTTCTTATAGCTGCTTGAATCCTATTCCTATCATTCTTCACTTAAAAAGCTTTCTTCCAATAATTCATTTTTTGTTACATTAATTTTGTTTTGTACAGAAGAGTTGAACAATTTTAAAAAAGACTAAAATCTTTGTAAAATATTGTGTGTGTGATTCCTTGTAAAATATTTTCAAATTGTTTATTACAGAGGATCAGTTATTAAATAATGTTCATATTTTCACTTCAAATGCAGTGGTTTTTTTCTTGATTATTAAATGGTAAAAACAGATTGGCAGATAAAATTATCTTATAATTTGACAATCACTGTTCCTGTTTCTCAAGATATAATTTTACTGAATGAAACAAAAAAATAAGACTCAATAGTTTTCAATCTATTTGAAGTTTATTGTCAGATTTCTGAAATGGGGTTTAATTTATGGTCCTCTGTTAGTTCCATATTTGAACAAGAGTTATAAAGCCCTCTCTTTTTTTCTTACCATGAGCAAGGTTTGCAGCCATAGCTTTTTTCCCTACTAATAGCATAGAAACAGAAATAGGCAGTAGAATTATAACATGATCTTCTACCAATTCTTCATCAGTCTATAATACAAAACACTATAATACAAGAGTTGCCTTAAAGCAACTTCAAATTGTTTTCCTTTGATATTTCTCTCAAAAATAAGAGCATCCTATTATCTTTTCCAGAGACTATGCCATATGCTGAAGGTTAATATTTGCAAGTCTGTGCCTTTTGTTTATAAGCAAACTTTTTTTAATGTACATTTCCATTTATACATATTTGCCAAACATGGCTGATTATATCACTGGTGAATATAGAAGGATATGGTTTCAAAATGTAAATACGTCATATGATTAAACACTTTCAGAAAACAGAACCTCTGGGGTTAATTTTTTTTAACACATCCCAAAAAGAAAGGCCATTTTATGAAGTTTGAGTTGTTAAACTGTTGTCAGCTTTGCAGATAAGCACGTGGAAATGTTTGACTAATATATATGCCTAAACAAACTTGTTTGTTATTTTTAACATACCAGTGTCCTGAACAGGCACTGATGGCATGATGGAGATGGCCATTATTATCCATTTTACAATTTCCTGGTCTGGTTCTCACATAGCGACAAATACCTAAATGAAATACTTAAAACTAAGTATAAGAAAAAAAGCAGTGAGCATTCTGAAATCTATATCAGTTCTCCCACTGACAGATTATAATGAACTGAATAATGGATGGGAAACACAAAGCACCTGAATCACACAGTGCATTTGATGGACTCCTTCATAGATACCTATGACTTCTCATGTTCCCTGCTTGCTTGTGCTCTTTTGATTCGGTTGTGTTACCAGCTTTCTGGAGTTCCTAGAGGCTTCTATTTCTGTAGACTCCAAACATCGTAGAACCCTCATTACATATAAGCCCCAACATAAGATACCCTGACTTTGGTATTGGGCAAGCTAGAGAGTCATTGGGCTTCAAATAAGGATAGAGTAATTCCCATAAAGAAGATACTAAAAAACTTTGGGACTTAAAACAGATAACACAATGGAAGATTTCTTTGAGACATGCTGTGCAGTCCACTTTGTTAAATCATTAACTATTCTCTCTTCATTTACCCAACAAAAGAATATATCATGTATATACATACATAAGTGATCTGGGAGAGATAAACATCTCTCTCATAGAAAAATAAGAAAGCAAGCTGATCCAGTAAAGGAAGCAAAGTAATGCATAAACATAAGAATATTCTACTATATGCACATATCTTACATACTATATATTTTTTCAGTTCTGCCCTCTACCTTAGAACTGTTCTATAATAAAGTAAACAACATTCTGGTGACTGCATGCTACTCCTGCAAGATCAGGTAGTCTGATACAGGTAGTCCTCGACTTACAACCACAATTGAGCCCAGAAATTGTGTTCCTGAGACCTTTTTTAAATGAGTTTTGTCCCATTTTACGACTTTCCTTGCCACATTTGTTAAGTGANTCACTGCAGTTATTAAATTAGTAACACAGTAGTTTAAGTGAATCTAGCTTCCCCATTGACT
>AZIM01000463.1:51516-62492 GCA_000516915.1 Ophiophagus hannah | reverse complement strand
CTGCTGCTGCCGCCAAACGGCCCAGTCGAGCCCTCGCCGTCTGTTAGGCGCTAAAAGGCCAGCCTCTCACCCACCACCCACCCCCGAGAAGCCGCTTTGGCTGTGCCGGTCTCCTTCGGTGGGTCGAGGTCGTAAAGGTGCTGCGGAGAAGAAAGGGACTCCGCGGCCCCAGAAGCGAGGGGAAAGCTGAGCGGATGCCATCCATTTTCGAACCGGACTCCCAACTCCGTTTGGGTGCGATGTGGAAAAAGATGACGGAGCGGAGAGGGCGTTTGCGTTAAGCAACGAGAAAGGCTTCCGGGCCACCGGATCTTCACCCGAACTAAGCCAGATCCTTGGATCAAATTCTCTGGACTGGTGGGACGGCGGTTTCGAGGGGAAACATGAACAGATACCTCCCGGTAGCACGGCAGCATTTCCTGGCTGTGTTAGCCAGCACCAGTGTAGTAGTGAAATCTATATGTGCCATTGTCATTTTGCTCTACCTTCTCTCCTTTGCTGTAGACACGGTCTTTGGACTTGGGGTTACCCCCGGATATCTCTTCCCACCCAACTTTTGGATATGGACGCTGGCAACCCACAGCCTGGTGGAAAAGCATATTTGGGATGTGGGCGTAAGCCTGGCCACCATAGTGGTGGCNNGTAAGCCTGGCCACCATAGTGGTGGCAGGAAGGTTGCTGGAGCCGCTCTGGGGTGCCCTGGAACTTTTGATCTTCTTTGCAGTGGTGAATATCTCAGTTGGGCTTCTGGGGGCCTTTGCTTATCTTCTTACTTACATGGCGACCTTCAGTCTGCCTTACTTGTTTTCTGTTCGCATTTACGGAATGCTGGGTTTTCTTGGCGGCGTCTTAGTGGCCCTCAAGCAAACCATGGGCGACAGTACTGTCTTAAAGATACCTCAGGTGCGAATGAAAGTGGTCCCCATGCTCTTGCTTCTCATTCTTTCAGTGTTGAGACTGACCACTCTTATTGAAAGCAACGTTTTGGCTTCTTATGGTTTTGGGGTCCTTTCCAGTTGGATATATCTGCGTTTTTACCAGAGGCATAGCCGAGGGCGTGGCGATATGTCAGACCATTTTGCATTTGCCACCTTCTTCCCCGAGATCCTACAACCTGTGGTTGGTTTGCTGGCCAATCTTGTGCACACCATCTTAGTGAAAGTGAAAGTCTGCCGGAAAACAGTGAAACGTTATGATGTTGGAGCCCCTTCTTCTATTACTATCAGCTTGCCTGGAACAGATCCTCAGGATGCTGAACGAAGGAGGTAATTTTTCTTGAAATATATCTAGGTTAAACTTTTATGTGTTCTATGTTGGAAAGGAAAAGGGAGGAACTAAGTGAACTATGGCTACTTTTCCCAAGATAAAACTATTGAAAATAATCCCTTTTTAAACTGATGTTTTATATTTATGTGCCTTACGTATTTGATAAATTTGTTTTATTGAGCTTTCTTGTTTGACTACTACTGAGAGCTCTGTCCTCAGAATATTCTATCAAAGATACCAATACCCTTCCAAGTTGATGCATGCAAAGCAAAAGTAAGAGTGAAAAGATAAACTCTCCTGTTCCTGTGCATTTTAAAACAATTCCTTTTCTTTGCAGCAAAGGAGAGAGAAAATATTTAAACCAGAACAAGAAGTTATAGTTGAGATTCAAGAGAACTGTGAATCCAGCTGAATTCTTTTAATGAGGCCTCCAGCTTACTTCTTTAGACTTTCTATTGTCAGTATTGCCAACACTAGGAAAAGTGAGTTGTAAGAAAGTTTATTTTTAAACATAGATTTAAATAATTCTTTTTCAGACTTTGCATATTTATTTGACCCATACATTTATGGGGTTACATGTTTATATAAAGGTAACCTCACAGTAGTCAGTAGAATCTAATACTATTCAGTGAGTTTGTTATTACTATTTACAGCACTATAGTTAAAATTTGCCAGTGGATTCTGCAGTTTATTAACAGTATAATTGCATTATTTAAACTTGCAAAGGAGTAGGTTTGAAAATATATAACTATTTCAGAAGAAAGCATTTGTAAGTTACTTCTATAATACTACTAAGAAAATTGCACATGATTGAAATCAAAAGGTTGCCTGTACATTGTTTGCTTTTTTCATAAAAATTATGTCTAAACACTTTAAAAAATGATCCGCTGAATTAACTGGGAACTTCAACAAGTAAGTGAACATACCCTAACTATATATACATTGTTTAGAGTTTAAAATTGAAACAATTTTTTGTAGGCTTTTTTGTCTTAAGTATGACATTCACCAAATAAAATGTATAAAAAGAGCTAAAAGGACATTACTCTGCAATTTATAGTCATTAGAGAGAATTGTAGACTTGAAAATTCACAATACATGTTAGACTTCTTTTACACAGCTGGTCTTCAACTTACATACATTCATTTAGCAAGCATTCAAAGTTAAAGTAGCACTAAAAAAATGACTTATGACTGTTTTTCACATGTCCGTTGCAGCATCCCCTTGGTCATGTGATCAAGGTACTTGGCAACTGGCATGTATTTATGACTGTTGCAGTGCCCTGGGTCATGTGATCCTCTTTTGCAACCTGTTAAGCAAGAAGCAAGTCAACAGATTCACTTAACAACTGTGTTACTGACTTAACAACTGCAGTGATTCACTTAACAACTGTAACAAAGGTTGTAAAATTGGGCACAATTCATTTCACTGTCTTGGCAATGGAAATTTTGTGCTCAATTGTGGTCGTAAGTCGAGGACAATCTGTACATCTAAAGCATTTAAAAATCTGCCTTTTTTGTTTAGTTCTGGTTATTTTGAGTCTAAAATCCGGAAAGAATTCTGATCTTGTTCAAAAATTTAAGTAACTGTTATACATTATACTATTTTTCATCTCAGCAGGTTAATTGTATTAAAGAAAACATTGCTTTAAATTATTATGTTGTGAAGGTCATATGAATGTAATGGAGCAAAACAGGACAGAATCAGTTTGAGGAGTAGTTAATAGTTTTACTGTATTAACAGTATTAAACATTACATACCCTGGGTAGGAAATGTAATTGTGTAAAGCGATGCTCAGTGTTAAAAAGTTTTTCTTTATAAGGCTAAACTATTACATCTGTTTTTAAAAGTTATAAAAAAAGTCTCTTTTGTAGATGTTCTTTCAGTGAATTGCCTTTGCAGGCACGCCTGAGCTGTCTTGCGTAACTATTTGATCTGTTGTAATTTAGATATTTCAGCTCACATTCTCTTATGCCTGTAGTATAAAAGCTTTCTGCTGTTACTGTGGTTTCTGAACAATCTGAATACAAATGCAGAATAAATAATTACAATACTTGGAATACTTAATCCTGTGTCATAAGGGAAAAAAGGGGAATTAGTTTTCATTAACCAAAAAGAAATTTCAGTTAAAAGCAAATGTATTAAGTGCACAGTGAACTATCATTTTAGGTTTTAATTTTTTTTAAAAAAAAAATGTTTTCTCCTTCTCTATTCCATTGTGATTTTATAAAACAATATACTGAATACTTTACACTTGTGAATCACAAACTAATACTTGCAAATATGAACAAATGAGTCATCCCTTTTATGGTTAGGGGAATTACTGTGGTGACAAGTTTTTTACCATTTGAATTATTTTATGTACTTGTAACATGATAACAAGAGCACTAAGCACAAATCTGGCCAAGAATGTTCTTCAACTGAAACCTCAAGCACTGTAGGGTAGAAAGTAGATCTCCAGACCAATCAAATTAACATTTGTAGGTATTTAACACTGTATTTTCTATAAAAGTGTTTATTTTGGATTGTTTGAGAGAGATTGCAGTTTGTCTTAGTAAAGCAGATGTAGATTGAGTCAGTAACAACACCCTGGATTACTTCATTATTGTTCCTGCTGTCTTCTGAATTCTGCTGTGAAAGAAAGTAGAGTTTGGGCAATTGCACAGAAAAAGACACCCAAAGAAATTCTGGGCCAAACTGATGAATCTTGCCTTTTCTCCCTTAGAACAACAACAAAAAAAAAGGGTGGGGGAATCTGCCAAATAATTGTAAGCTTGTCGTGTTTTCTGGTCCTTTCCTTAAAAGAGAAGATCAAGATTGCACGGCAGGGCCACCAGGGCAAACTTTCTTTCACTTGATCTTTTCCTTGGAAAACATCAGTATGGATTGCTTGATTGTCTAGCAAAAGTTGTAGAAACCTTACATATAGAACAAATCAGTCCTTCTGTTATAATTATACAAGATTGAATAGATTGATATTTTATGTAGTACATAATAAAGCATTTAGCCCATGAATTAGATTGCTTTAAAAGATAAATAAGAGCTATACTACTACACAGTTACTCTTGTTCTTGAGTTATAGTATTGAATTGTTTGTTTTTTAATAAATGCATTTTTAAACTATAAATACTTTCAAGCAACACTGTATGTAAACTGCAACCTGAACTAGGAATTGCATTATTGTAACATACATACTTTCCATCAGGGGTTATGCTCTTACAGAAAGGTCAAATGTCACATATCTGGGCAGTGTCAACTGAGTAAGGCTATATTAAATATC
This sequence comes from Ophiophagus hannah, assembly GCA_000516915.1. Taxonomy (NCBI): domain Eukaryota; kingdom Metazoa; phylum Chordata; class Lepidosauria; order Squamata; family Elapidae; genus Ophiophagus; species Ophiophagus hannah. The sequence goes on along the minus strand of AZIM01000463.1, from coordinate 57,949 downwards.
AGCACTTTATATTGGAAGACAATCTATTTTCATACTGTTAAGAAAGAAGACAAATACATTGCTAGAGACCTGACTAATAATAGTTGTCATCAGTGAATGGACAAATGAAGAGTTAAAGATATTACTAGATAAATATATGTTAAATGGATATTGCTGGAGATATTAATGTGGAGTAATCTATATAGTACACATGACAAAACACTCATAGTCTGCATTAGATGGATGTGATGTGGGGGAAGAAGAATTGTTTTCAACCTTGAGCTGTTTATATCCCCACAACTTTAAAGTGGTTTTAGTCTCTTCCAGTAACTAATACTAGAAAATTCCTGTTCTGTGGAATGCATGATAGACTGTTCAAACTTTGTACCATTTTTTCATTCTGTAGACAACTGGCTCTAAAGGCACTGAATGAACGATTGAAGCGTGTGGAAGATCAGTCAGCCTGGCCCAGTATGGAGGATGAAGATGAAGAAAATACCAAGGCTGATACTCCCTTGCTACCTGAAAAGAGCCGGGACTCTGCCAGTGTTGGAAAAGCTTCCAGCCAAGAATCCAGCCTCATTACTTTTGAAGATGCCCCCTCTCAATTGTGACGATGAAGCAGTTGCATCTCCTGCCTGCTCCTGCATATCAGAGCTGCTAATGGTCCTTCACCTGCCCTCCCTTGTAGTGTTCCCTGTTTTGCAGGAACAAAACACTATGCCTCCTGGCTACTTCCTCCAGCATTTGTGAGCCACCTGTGGTTTTGCCAGGTCTTAGGACTCTTTTGGTGAAAACTGAATTGTCAAACTAACCTGAGAAGTTGTTTCATCTCTTCAAAAAGGTGTTGAAATTAAGAACTCAGAACTGACAGGGGAGGAAGGAGGATATAGCTCAATAAGGAGCATCTCCTTAAAAAGACCTATAAAATTTGCCCCAGCCTACAGCTGCCATTGTGGCTATTAACACAATGCTTGTGTTTAGTTCCTTTAATGGCAATTCTGGTTAATCTGAATGGAGTCTTGTATTCTCCAATCTGATGAATCTGCTCTTCTTTGAATTCTAAATGCTAAATTATCACATACACCCAACGAAAGTATCACGGAACACACCCTTTGTATGTACAGCATTCTCCTCGATTGCAGTTTTATTTGGTGGCAGTGATTGTTGTCAATGACTGGCTTCTTTTTTTCTTTCAGAATTAATTATTGATTAAATAAGCAATTTAATATTGATTAAATAAGCAAAAAAGTTCTTTGTTACTCACTTTTATTTCCAATATCCATGGGTTTCATAATTTTAAACCCTGCCAAATAAAACTGTTAAGTTCCCTCTTGTAGAGGCAGCAGTTAAAGCTGTTTAATAATAGTAATGCCATTGCTGATTTTTTAAAGTGGAAGGATGCAGGCTGAAGCTTGCTTCTAGATTGCCAGTTAATACTTGGATAGGAAAGCATTGTCTGAGACTTTCCATAGGACTCCAAAAGGAAATTCATTTGATTTGATTTTTCTTCACAACCATTTACAATTATTCAAAGTATAAAGTAGCTTTTGTCTTTAGTGGGCAACCAGTGTATTCAGACACTACTGGGGTAAATTTTTGACACAGCAGGTTGCATACTACTACTACTACTTTTTCTTTTTTGCAGGAGACTGATGCCTAATTTTTCTGTTTGGTGAGATCATTAACCTCCTTTCCTTTGGGCTGAGATTTTTTTTTTAATGTGGGGCAACAAGTTCTGAGATTTCTTGCCTTGATAGCCAACTAAAGGCGGAGAACTAGGTTAGATAGCACTTAAAAGAATGGAAAGAGAATGTATGAAAATGTTAAGATGATTTTTTAAAGGACCATGATTTTTTTTTGTCAACCAAGAAGTAAAACACAGATTTCAGTATCAATAAACAGTTCTTTCAGAGTGCCTCTTGATTGGCTTTCTAAACCTGTCATTCATCATTTGACCATGTTAGCTCCTACTTGGAAAAGAGCTCACAAAATCATTTTCACTGCAGTCAGTATTGTTAACATAAGGGGATGTTAAAATGCAGTAACAAATGTTTGTGAAATCTTTAACATGCAAACTCCTGAATGTTACAGAGTCTTGCTTCTTTTGTAGAATTAAGCCCAGTCTGATCAAGATGATGTACATCCTTGTTCACTTCCTCGTCCCATTTCACTATAGAAATCCTGCATAATAAACACTGTCCATTTTGAACCTGAAAGCTTGAGTAAAAAACTGAACCATGATATCTTAAAATTCAATGTTTCCAACTGCAGCTATCTCCTAATTGTTTGCTTATCTGATCTTTAAAATTTCCATGGTTGAATACATGTCTACTTCTTAGGTCTTAAACTTAATGCTTCTTCACCCAATATGAATTTCTTATGTGCACCAATAAGAAAAACCCACTGATGAGTTGCCATCGTTGTGTACTTGTTCTAAAAATAAAAAGAGAGAAGAATTATATTTCCTTACAGATTTGAAATACTTTCGTGTTTTCCTTCCACTGAATGTGAAAAATAATCTGCATGGAATGATTTCTGTGGAAGAAATTCACTTTGTACAATGCATTCCCTATAACAGCTGTATTAGAAATGATGCTAATTAAGACAGGGTAATCACCATAGTACCATGTTGACTTGATCATGCTTTATTTTAAGGTTAGTAATGAGGGAGACATTTGCCAACTTCTTGGTGGAAAAGCAGTTATCAAAAGTATACAGGTACTCCTCAAGTTATGACCATAATTTATGTTAAGTGAGAATTTTTTTTCTAATATATTTCCCATATATTAAAAAAGCCAAAAATGTGTAAAAAACTAGGGCTGACCAACTAAAAATTAAATGTAGAAATTGGAGTTCACGGGCAGTCTGAGAACTCAGTTTGAGTTGCTGGATCAATTCTTTGATTAGAATAATTTATTCATATTGGACTGAATTTGAAAAGATTCAAAACTAGTGATTTGTGCATGTACAAAAGTACTTTTTAGCTTAGATTTTTACATCTATTTATAAATCCCAAATGGAATAATTTTCTAAATCACTTTAAAAGTCTGAATCACTTTTTGAATGGGTTAGACAACCTGGTATTTATAACACTAGTTCTGGATGGAATCTTAAATAATAAAAAGTAAGTTCTTAATGAAAGACTTAGTTACAGGTTGACTCCTGTGAATTAGAAATAGAGAGCCTGTTTAGTGAAGTGATTAAGGTAACCCATTAGAAACCAGGAGACTGAGTTCTAGTCCTACCTTAGGTACACAAAGCCAGCTGGATGACCTTGGGCCAGTTTCTCTCTATGAGCTGTTTTTAATTATTTCCGAAGTTATTTTATTTCCAAATCACCTCCCAAAAACAAATCAAAGATGAGACAAAAATGCATAAAAACATGCATATATATTGTTCTCCCAGTTGAATACTGATATATTTCAACAACAATAATATTCAACTTGCAAAACAAATCTACAATTTATAAACTTCTACAGCTCTATTTGCCCAACTAATTTGACCTACCTTCTAATGTAAAAAAAATCAGTTAACAGTTAAAGCCAACAACAAAATTAAACTTCAAAACTCTATTAACAATCTATTATTTCACATGCAGGAAGTCCTCTACAACTTCTAATCTACCATAGACCACTGCTATTATCTGTAATCTGTCTATGATCAAATTTGATTGATTCTTGAAAATACAATTTTAATAAAAAAAAACTTCATGTAACTGGAATCTTTTAATAATTACATCTCATTCTCCAAAGTCATAGTTCTCTATTGTGAATATCTCTGCAGCACTTCTTGTTCAGATATTTTTCTGCCAGTTGGACTACAACATCTCTTTAACAGTTGTCTTCTGTTAAAGAATATGTCTATTCCACAGTCTACTGATTTTCTTTTAAAAGTTCTATTTATTGCTGATCCATACTGCCAACTTAAATTTGTGACCCTTTCAGCCTTCTCCAATGAACCTGCAATTCTCAAACAGCTCTTTCAATTCTGTCAGCAACAAATTGACTTCCAAACCATCCAATTGCAAGTCTGATTTAACTGTAATTACCTGTTGAGTATTTCCCTTAGGTTGATTTATAACTGTTGTTACATCATCAAATTTTTTATTTATAGTTTCATTTAGCATTTTTTTTCTAAAGGCTTTCAAGAAAGCTTTGAAATTAAGTTGATCTGACACTCTCTTTTATATCTCTTTGTGGGCATTGTAAAGAATATATAGTGTATAATGTTAATCCTTAATATAGTATTGTTTTCATTTTAAATATAATCCAGATTTCTTTTATAGCCAGATTTCACAACAAAACATAGGCAATTCCTCTCAAAGAAGTAGATAGTCCATTAAAAAATGTCCAGAGGAAAAATTAAGGTAATATTTCTCACAGGGAATATTCTGTTTATTCTCAGAGAATAAATAGAGAATTTCCCTCTCTTTAGAGAAAAAAAGAGAAACCAGAAATAGATATAAGAGCAAAATAAATCAGCAAAGTTTTTTAAAAAAATTGATGAAATATAAAATTTTTGCAGTAGTCCAATGCAGATATAAATCAAATCAGATCACATTCACTACCAAGGGGGGAAAAATTTCCAAAATCTTGCCAAGAAAACTGCAGGACTAATTCCGACAGTCATGAGGAGATAACAGTGATACGATGGCACACACACTCTCGTGAATTAGAAGTATTCTCACTGTTTTGTAAAGTATTTGGGTAGTAACAACCATTGAGGAGAAAATCCAGTAAACTGAATAGATACTATTTTGTCATTTAGTAGTTATGCTGCTATAAAAAGATTTTTGATTTAGAATGTATCTTTAAACTGCCTTTATTCATTTTCAGGTCATTTCTCTTTAACTGCATAATTATTTCTTCAACAAAGTTTTCAAGGTCTTATTCGAATAGGAGCCTTATTGTTAGCATTAGTAACTTCTTTGATAGTTTAAGGTGGTTTTGAAATGTAGATATGTTAAGAAAGCTAGTCACTAATTCTTAGTCTTGAATTGTAGTCACAGCTGTTTATCAGTCATACTCTCTGACAAGTTTGCACATATTTCTCAGTATGGAAAAAGGGGAAAGGAAAAAACATTGTCCATTAATATTTCACCATCTTCCCATCATTGTTACTTGCCAGTCTAGGTTACGCTGACATCACTTCTGTAGGGCTGGGCTTCTTCATATGTATGCATTCTTCATATGTATGCATATGTATGCATATGCTGAATTTCTTGTGTTTTATTTTCAGTAGTTTATTAATTAGTTTATTAATTTTTTATCAGCCAGATGGGTTTTTTAGATGTCTCTCATTATTTATCATTGGAAATTGTGCAATTTATAACCTCCTCAGGAATTTCCAGCTATCTTGAGCTTCTTTTCCTAGTACACTTAGCCATGCAACATTAATTACCACCACCTTGGTTTTATTAATATCAACTTCTGAATTTTGGAGTACATCAAGCTCATGGCTAGATTTTCATAGATTGAATTCCAGCATGTCATTACCTCCCAGGTTCCTGTACTGTACTAATTTTATTAGTCAATTCTGCTGTATTGGCTGAGATCAGATTAATTCTCTCATTCCAGATCTGCATTCTGAAAGACAATGTTTTCAGCAATGCATTTTGGGAATTAGTTTCCATGACTGTGGGGTTTGTGTTCCTTAAAACATCTGTATTTTGTTATTCTTGTCTTCCTATCATTATTTTAATGATTTTACCACTGCACCTTCCCATTTTACTTCATCAACATCTAGTTTACTGAGTTACTTAAACTGGTAATGAAATCAGGACAGGAGATGACAATACTTCAGAGATGTCAGCAGGAACAGAAGCAGTGCATATAGATAAAAACATAAGGCCTGTTGGTTTTAAAGTATTTGGCTATGGTGTGAATGAGGTAAGACTTTGTTAGTTGAAGAGATCAGTATAAAACGTGTTCAGTATTTTTATGTATTCTAGTCCAATAGAAAATTCTTGATAGTTGGCAGCTCTGCTTCTGCTTATAATTCAGGAGTTGATATGTGGGTTCATACACAGGCTCTAATGAACAGATTCTAATTCTAGTCATAGCTAATCTAACTGCTATATTAAATTATTGCTCAATGACTTGAAAATAACTAAAATTATTCTTAAAATATTGCGGCCATAATGTGTAATGTTCTAAAACACAGGCAGAAATCTTAATGAAAAGCAATAGGTTAATAGAAACATCTGAGGTTGTTATGCTTTCACAAAATCTGAAGCTTTCATTCCAATAATTTCTGTATGACTGAACAATGCAAAATCTATCTGAAGGAAGCAAAAACAAACATCATGGCAGTATGTCACAGTTGCTGCATTTTTTAAAAAAAATCTTTATTTCAGCACTCATAATTACAAGCTTCTTTTCCCCACTCCCAAGTTTCAGTGGTAGGTTCATTTGCTACACAGTTTGGTGCAGTGGTGGGATTCAATTTTTTT
>AZIM01000463.1:35759-51383 GCA_000516915.1 Ophiophagus hannah | reverse complement strand
AACCTGCTGAATACCACCTCTGGTTTGGTGGCATATATTTTGTTTTTGATGTTTTCAGATAACAAATATTACCTCTGTTCTCTTATCAACGCAGCAGTCATTACTTGACCAGTTTAATGAGTAAACACAGGGCCAAAAATAGCATTAGAACCAGTTATAAACTGTTCATTGATGTTATATATGAAAGGATTAATTTTTCCTATGCTTTCAGTGCAAATACAAACTTTTTAAGCCTAGTGTATTTTTTAACTATAATACTGTATGGCAAAATATATGTTGGAACACAAGGAGCAGCTACAGATATCTAAACTATGTACCACTGGAAATACAGGCATTTATGTGCTGCTTGAAAAGAGCATATCTCATACTCATTACACAATGCCATGTGGTAAGATCTTAACAAGACCATCAATGTTTGTTCCTGCCTTTATAATAGAGAACTAAATTAAAATTTAAAAATAGGAGGGGAAATGCAATCAAGGGGAAATGCAATCAAAGCCTACATTGTAGCTAAAGTTACCTGTGGCCATCTGTCTCTGAAAACTATAGGACCCTAAGTTAGTCTGTTTCATTGACTGCAACATGAGTGTCTTGAAATATATCAGTACTAATAGTTCCTCTGTGACAATAATATTTCTCCATTAAAGAAGCTTTTCTGTGATCACTTTTCTTCCTCTTTGGAAAGCAGGTGTTATCCCTTCTCAATAGTAGAATACAAAGATATATATATTTAAGGAGCTCCTGGAAGTAACATAAGCAGAAAGTATGGATACTAAAATAGTTTTAATAAACATTAACAAAATGTTTATTAAAAATACATTATGGGAGCTCAATTGTTGCTGATAGCTGTGATTAAAAAAAAGCTATTAGGATTGTCCCCCAGTTCAGAAAAGGAAAGGAAAAAGCATAATCTTTTTCTAAGTTCTTTAAGAACCTCTGCATGCTTGGGAAGTGCTTTGATACAAGAATTAAAGATGAATGAAAAATGCTGATTATGCACATGCATTTAATCACATGAACTTTTCTCAAACTCTGTTTGCATGATACATCTTATTTTTGTGAAAGAACTGCGCATATGAAACAATTCCAAGTCTGGAGAAATGAGAGGATTTCCTTGTCAATCAAGCCTATGCATTTCTGTCTGTAATTGCAGGATCAAACTATCTAGTACTATTATTCCTTACTACTCAGATATTGAAAAGTTTGAGTCAAAACTAAGTATACTTTGCGTGATTTACTGAGCAGAGGATAACAAGCCTTTTTTTTCTTTAAAAGTCTAAAAATGAGATTTGCAGTCATTTGTGACAGATTCTCCAACTAGTTTCTTGTTGAGTTTTGGGACTAAAGTTCCCATCACTCCAAACTATCATCAATTTACAGTAAGATCCCACTTTAAAGAACAGGAGACTATATAATACAAAATGAGAAGGAAGTTCAGGAGTTAATTATTGTGGAAACTCAAGAGGAAAGTTATTCGTTCTTGCCTTTTGTGGTTTAAAAAGGAATTGGTACTTCATTATTACAAAGCCATTGGATTATCAGTAACCTGAATCAGCACACTTTGTTAGCCATTACGCTAGTGCTATGGATGGGTTCATCCATCCTGTAAACTTTGGTTTCTTTTAACCATGACTTGTTGAATAAACTATGGTGGCCTGGTTCATAAAAATACCATAATGGTTTAATTAACATAACCTTAAAACAAAACAAAAACCAATCACATTGTAATTTAGCTTTAACTTAGCCAGCATGCTTTGAAACTTCATAGCTGCCAAAGGTGTCAGCTAATCACCTCTAAATTCAATACATACTGGCAAGGGACAGATTCAACTCATCTTACATAAAATCAACCCTGAAGCTGCACTAGTATAAAGTGCTGAGAGAGCTTGAAAACAGTTCTGGCTATTTCCCAATCTTTTGCACATCTCTTTGGATTCATGGCCCTTTGAATTTTTGCCATGTCTCTGCATGTGGGATAAGCCTTATTAGATCTTCACCTGCATATATAAACCGATTTTCTTCTTAGTAAAAATGTGTATTTTTAAGAATCCGCGTTCAGCCTTTATAATAGTACATAGCAAGGAAGAACAAGATACATTGAGAGAAGGTTTAGAGACTAAATACAAGAGATTACAAGGTAATATGACAGGAGCTGCCAAGCAGAAGAGAAATTGGGTACTCCCTATTAACTTGGTAGGGAAAGCAAGAGAATCAAATGTGCATTGTGAAAGTTATTCAAAACTCTGGGTGACCTTGACATTTTTTTTAAATAATAATAATAGGGATAAAATAGTATTCTCCACCCTGCATTTTCTCATCTTTCTAAAAATAGTTTGTGCTTACTTCTTTGCCCTTAGACTGGTGTTTCCAACACTAGTCATTTTAAGATATGGAGATTTGAGTCACAGAATGCTCTAGCCAGCATTCCCAGCTGATGTATTCTGGGAACTGAAGTCCACACATCTTAAAATATTAAAGTTGGGAAACACCACCTTAGATCTTTCCTTCCCTATTCCATCTTTTGTCTATAAAATTGTAATGGCACTACAATTTACAATTATAGATGTACATGGCTACATATACAGAAAAATCTAGGTTCTCATGGGTTACTTGATCCTGGATAAGGATACTATATGCTTTCAGGGGACACATCTTTTGAAAACTTATTAAAGGGTTAGCAAAGTAAGCTACTCACTGTTATGCTCTACTAACCTTCCTATTATGCCATTAAACCAGGGCTAATAACATACAACCTGCAGAAATGGTTGACTATAATTTAAATTCTGGCAGGGATCCAGAAATATATGTTCCTGTTTTCTGCTTTAAATTAAAGTGCCTTTTTATAGCTCTGCATCTTTTAACTGCAAAGCAGAAACTCAGAATATTGGTTGGGAATAATCCCAATGTATCTAGAGAATGAAGGGATATTGGTTTTAAGTGATACCTTTTATGCTGAATAGCTGTCCCTATCTTACAGGCTAACATGCATTTGAAATCCTTCAGGGGATGACAGTATTTGGGAGCAGGATCGATAGGCTTGAGTAAGAAAAACAACAGGTATTTTCTTCACAAGTTTTCTTCACAAGTTTTTTTCTTCACATTTTCCATCTGCACAAAGCAATTCTATTTTTTTTAAATGTAAAATATATTATTAGCCCTTGATCAGCACATATGATTTAGCTAATATAGCTGGATATGCTGTACCTTCACATAGCATGTGACTTTAAAAAACAGGAAGAACTGACCATCAATGCAAGTAAAACCCGAATACACTGAATAAAAGCCATCCTTTCAAAGAGGAAGTTTAAAAATGCCCATGCCTTAGAACTGAGCACGAATATGAAAAAGAAGTTACAGCAAGTTAGATTTACAATCGTAGATGTACATGGCCAATCAAGAATAATTTAAACCAGAATATATCCACTGATTTCATTCAAGGGTGAAGGAGTAGAGCAAAGTTGGGCTCTTATACAATACTAATAATTATTATAGTTCCAGCAATGGGATTGCAAGAAACTTGGTTCAACAGCATAGGCATCTCTGCTATGGAAAAATTGAAGCAATTAAAAAAAATCCATACAAAGTTAGAGGCAGGTAGAAAGAGATTCTTGAGTTCCAGTACTCTGTATATAGCTATGGATTCCTTCCAGATAATGCAGAAATGCTTGTGAGATCCCACACAGATGTTCAACGGTTTTAAGACTGTTTTCAAGGCTGGATTCTTTTACGGTAGAGATAGGCATTGCTCACTTGGTTCATGATAACCAAACTGGTGAGAATAGGGCACAGCATAATTAGATACCAGGAGATTCCAGTCATGGTTGTGGAAAACCACAGGGAACACATGCCCAGCATCAAGCTGGCACAACCAAGTAGATACCCAATCAGCCCTGATGTGGCATGGTACAGTTTCAGTTTGCTCAGGGTCCAGTTCTTCATTAGCTTGGGATAGAGCAGGGCGAGCCCACCCATGCACTGCAGGGTAGCATATACCACTGTCAGCAAGCCAGTCTGGCCATGCCAGGTGACAAAGTGCTCTTTCCCATTGAGGTACTTGTTATAACTGATAATGGCCAATCCCAGCAATGCACAGATGAGAGCAAGCAGCTGTAAAGCCCAGTGGAAGCGGACCTTGGCCTTGCGGGAGAAGGACCGGAGGAGGGAGCTCTCTGGAGAGAAAGTCAGCAGGGCCTCTGTCATCAGGAAGGAAAACTGGGAGAAGAGAAGACAGAAAAAGACATAAGGGTGTTCCCACATAAAGGGTAGCTTCAAAAAATATTTAGCAATACTTCATGTGAAAATTTGGGAAACCATCAGATATTTAGTGAGGCACTAATTTGTCAATGGGGGAGGCTATATTCAAGAAGATACATAACTTTAAAATGAAATTCCGCAAAAGAAAATACCGATTTAGAGAGACGGTATATAGAGAGACTCATTCTTGAAACAGGGCAGCAAAAGTTCCATAGTGAAGAATACGCACCTGCCTCTTATGTGCAACAAAGTATTCTGCCTTTTGGCATGAAGAGCCAGCAAATTGAACAACTTGTTATAAAAGACATAAAGCTTAATCCATGTTAAGTCTTTGCATGGAAGGCTCTTATTTCAACTGTCATCTTTCCACTAAAAGAAAAGCAGCCATATTGAATTGCCATTCATAAAATGGTAGACACTTCCAGGATTGTCCCACATGTGGTTGTTCATAAAATGGCAGCTGCTTTTGGGATTGTGCCACATAGCCCAGCAATGAAGCAGTTTGTTCTGTTGCCTAACATGGTCTGTGCAATGCTATAGGAAATGCCAGAGCTTTATACAGCATTGCGCAATTCATATTAGGGAACCATAATGGATCGTTCTGTTACTGGGCTGCCATTTCAGTGCAGCCACAAGGAACTGTGTTACTAGGCAACCCAGCCCAGCAGCAAAGCAATCCACACTGTGGCTGCGCTAAAATGGCAGCTGCATCTGTGACACAGCCGCACAGCCCAGGAATGCTGAAAGATGGCGTGGCATGTCCTCCTTCCCTAACGTGAGCTACAGAGCTCTGGAGAACTTCAAAAGCCAAGTGGATGATGGGGAATAGGCAGGAGGCCAAAGCCCTGTGGGAAACCAGTGCGGAGAGGAGAAACACGCACAAGGGCTGTGCAGATCCCAAGGGGTGGGAAGTGGAGCCTGGAGTGTTTCATGGGGTGAAGGAGGCCTTAGGAAGCCCAGGGCAGGTGGGCATCAGCCAGGATTTCAAAGACCTTCCCCGCCCACAGGCAGTTTGTGTTCTGCTTAATGACCCATATAGTCAGTCATAAGAGTGTGTGTGTGTGTATATGTATGTGTATATATATATATGTATATGTATGTATATGTGTGTGTATAATATAATAATAATAACCCAAAGGCTGTGAATCTCAAAGATTAACCAATAATAATAATATGGGCCATATTTTAACAACTGTAGTGGGTGGAGGTTATTAAGCGAGGTGCTCTCTCGACTGTAATAGGCAGGCTATATTGTCATAAATCAAGGATTACCTGCATATATTTGAGAAACGATACCCAATAGTAGGAGAAAGGAGTATTATATATGTATCTACTGCTTTGAGTTATTTATGAAAACAATGTGAGATAAAAAATCTAGAAAACATAATCTCATTTGTCTGGCTTACCGCAAGAGACATTAAGAAAGGATGCCAGGAGAACAAACCTGTAAAGGAATGAAAGCAAAATCAATCTCGGCTGGCTAATCATGACTGAAAAGATACTAGTATGCTCCTTATATTCAATTCATTCATTGAAGTCTTAAAATACCCTGGTGTAAGATAATACATCCCAAGGTTTCTATCATAGCTGTGCCTATGCTGATGCTGCATTTGGAAGCCCCTGGAGCCACCAAAGGCAGAGCCACCAAAATCTGGAAGCTAATTAGGGACAATTTTCATCCTGTTTTCAGTCTGGGTACTTTTAAGGGTAGAAATAAAAGCACAAGGATTTCATTCATATTCCTAAATTCTCCCAAATTAAGCAAAACAGGGTCAACAAGTAATTATTGCCCTTGTATCCTTGAATCACTAATAAAATTTGTGCAGCTAAGAAGTTAAAGTGTAGCTCAGGACAGAAGAACTGACATGTCCACAGATTGTGAAATACAGTATTAATATGTTTACTGACAAACTACAAGTAGAACTAAATATGTCAGTATTGGAAGCCCACTATTTGTGAAATAAGTAATTCTGAGGTTCTTTCAAATATGAATCTAGTAATCTCTTGAGGTCAAGGAAGAAATAAAACATGTCCACCCCCAACATTAAAAAAGTGACAACCTAGTGAAACTTAAAACCAATTGTTTAAATTCCAAAACAGTATCAGGATTGGCTTGGAGAATTAAAAAAACACAGATATATTATGAAGTAAATTTTTAAGTGCTAATTCATGAAACTTTATACTACATAATATTTATAATAAGGTAACACAACATACATTCGCAGAATTAAATGTTAAGTCAGTATGGACTCGTAGTTAAGATACAAGGCTAGAAACCAGGAGTTCCATAGTCCTGCCTTATCCATGAGAGCCACCTGGGTGACCTTGGGCCAACCATTCTCTCAGCCCAATTCACTTCACGGTGGTTGTTGCAGGGAAAATAGGAGAAGGAAAGTGCGTTGGATATGTCCTCCGCATTGAGTTACTTATAAAAAATAATAAAGACGGTACAAATAAAATAAACATATTGATTCATAATTTTGTTTCCTGTGACCCTGCAAAATGATGTATAGTCTCAAAATTCTTTATTCACCGTGGAAAATGGAGCTTAATCCATGTTAAGTCTTTGCATTGAAGGCTCTTATTTCACTGCCATCTTCCTTTCATTAAAAGAACTTTATTAACCTTTTTCGGCAGAAGATACAGAACTATAACTAGATTGGAAAAGTCACTGTAATGAATGGATGAACTTAGTGGGATGAAACTCAGTCTGTAGTCAATAAAACAAAAGAAAAGGCTACACACACCGACCAAATTCAGCACAGGCAATGCAGTATGGATGCAAGCTAGTCATAATCACTGATGATTATATATTAAGCATCCTTATGGCTTGAAAGTGGGAGACTATGACTGCTAATCCCACTTTAGGTATGAAACCAGCTGGGTGACCTTGGACCAGTCACTCACTACTCACTCTTTTCCCTAGGAAGACAATTGCAAGCCACTTCTGCCTACATTGCCAAGCAAACTGCAGACTTGTCCAGACAGTCACCAGAACTAAACAATGACTCAAATCAACGGCATGCAGACAAATATCGTAACTTTTTTCTCTGAGAACTCAAGGTAGCATTTATGAATGGGGTCTTTCCCAACACTGCTGTGATCCTGTAAGATAAGAGGGGCTGAAGGCATGATTGGCCAACATTTATCAAGAGAACTTCATAACTGAATGGGATTTGAATGTAACTAGCTCAAGCACAACACCTTACCTTTCCATTCCACTAATTGTTTTAATTATATATAGCAGTACAGATGAGGTTGGAAAAATTAGAGTGGAGTGTTGGTCAAAATGGGTGACTAGAATTGCCAAGATCCAAGTTTAACTTAACCAGGGAGGTTACTGACTGACTTTCAGCCTGCCTTCTTCCTCCTCAACCCCTATGCCCACCCTTGACCTACTAGCTAAAGTCATCATCCAGCAGGACGATCTGTACTGTACAATATATCTTAAGCATTCCTGTCCATGTTTCAAGTCCTATTGGGGAAATAATGCCGCATGGTTCTCCTTTTGCTCTTTACTTACTTGATCCAGGTCTGGTGAGTACCACCATGACAACGGTGAATCCAAGAGAAACCAGGTGTGCGGCTGCACCAAAGGCAGTCCTGAGAGAGTGGTAAATCTGAGATTCCGTTTCAACTGTCAGAGCCATGTCTTCTGGATTATGAATAAGACGTTGGCCTTCCACTGTCCACGAATTATTGATCTTCTGTGTTTACGTGCAAAACCTATCAAGTATCCCAGAACATCAAAGTGAAGGAAAATTCAAGCACTACTGTTTTAAACAAAAAATTTCTGCTTCAGGTTTCTCATGCTTCTGTCAATTATCCTGTGTGGATAAATGTAAAGAGATATTAAGAAAAGAAGGAGCAAAATAAAAACATCTGGAAAACCCAAGAATAGTCTTTAGTCCTCAAGTGTAATCAAAGAAAATTCTAGGCTGTCAAAGCAGTGTCTTATTTCCAACAAGGATTTGCCATCAAAACCTGCCAGAAAGGAAACTAAGTTTTAGATATTGTAGGCTCTTAATATAATGTCATATCATAAAATGTTATAATCCCAATTATTTAATCTCATTTCTCCCTCTTCTTTTTCCTGTTTTCATTTTATGTGCATAAAGCATAGGCTGACTTTTGAGGATTGGATGGAATTTTTTGTTGTGGGGTGAAAAGGTTCTAAATCTTTAATATAAGGTGGGCTTCAGATTAAAAGAGGCTTTTGTTCCCTCCAGGAATCAAACTGACTAAACACAAAGCACTCAAACTAAAGCTACATGCCTGAAGGAAGCCTAACTACACATGAATGCTGATTTAGCTCCATTGTTTAGATTCAGGGGGAGATGGTATATTGCAATATGCAAGAATAGCAAGCTGCTGCAATCATTTTCAACTGACATTCAGAAGTATGGGAAGCTCCCCTGACAGGGATTGGTAATAAACCACAAGACAATGCAGACAAGCAAAAGAAGGAAACCACACAGCCATGGTTGATACATGAACCCCAATAGGCTTCCTTGTGATTAATTTAACCATAGTTTAATTTTTAAAAATCCAATGTCAACAAATCACAGTAAACTAAATATGGATGGCTACTTTATAGCTCAGCAAGGATCATGTGAACATAGCCATTAAACACTTTTGTTGCATGTGTGGGAAGTAAAATATCCACCTCGCCAAACTGAACTGAGCAGTCATGCAGGCCTGCAGATCTTCCTTCTGGGACTTTTCAAAACAAATGTTGTGCAGCACCCTTTTCTATGAATCATTAACCAGAAAAATTCATCCTATACTTCTAGTATAATAATGCACATTTCACTGCCAGTACACCATCAGAGCTTTCCCTATAGAAGTCTAAAAAAATTAAAACATCACTGTTTTGTTTCACTAGGAAATTATGATTTCTTGAAGAACAGCCTTCAGAATTACATTCAACCTTTACTACCAAGTGTCTGTGGAAATGCATCTCAATCATATGCTATGAATATGCTTGAATATGTGTCATTGAAGAACACAGCAGGGTTCATGTTCACATTTATCATGCTGCCCATCTTCAGTCCTCTGAGCAGCACAGAAGTAGATGGCAAACATTTGAAACTCTGAAAAATAACATTTCAAGATAAAACTCTTGAAAAATTGTTGTCACAAGCACTAACAGAAAACACCAGTGGATTATTTTTTAATTTTTATGCACTATACAGCTTGCAATATGTTCACCCAATTTTTATTGGTCAAGATTATATAAATATATAGACATGAAAATATTTTTCCTCTGTTCATATTTACTGTTGTTAAGTGATGGTAGTTTGCCCAAGGCTACCAAGTGAGCATCATCTTGAGATCTGTTCTGACATTTCAGAGTCCATTGATTAAATTATTTGCCCCTGAAGGAATAGGCAAGCAACTTAAATATATAATCAAAAGTGCATGAGCTTCTTACAAATTTTCATAGTGGAAACTCATTGCTGAGAATTACAGTTCTATATATCCTGTAACAGTTAAGGCTATTTTGGAAACATACATTTATAATATGCAAATTCAATTTGCCACAAATTTGCTTTACCTTTGGGGATGTTGTAATAAATGAAAACATCCTGAGTGGAGAATTAAACTCCAAGCTTTGTAAGAAGGTGAATCTATAGAGATACAACCTTAATTAAATAAAACCATGGGATTAAAAAGAAATGAGACTGGAACCAAGAAATTTGGCTGACCTTAAGGCAGGTTGACCCTACCAGTAGCCTTTCATATCATACCTTGTTCAGGTATGCCTAAACAAATAAAACATAGCTTATTGGCTGAGTTCCTACACGATGCTGAACCGCAAAGAACACAACCCTCTTTTAGCCTAGGCTGCTCTCTGTAATACAATATTAAGGCAAAGAGGCAGACGTCACAGATTTCCTTTCCTCTATTTCAGTGGCAAGGCAAGGCTCCCCCTTGAGCATTTTGAAAAAGAAGCCGAGGGCAGCCTGCACTTCGATTCTGCACCGCGTATCTTAGGGGCACAATCGAAAGTGGAGGTGGCTGCTGGAAGGAAGGAAGGAACCATGAGAAGCTAAGCTCTCCGTCCAAAAGGATGAGGCACAGTTTCGTGAATCATTTCGGGGAGAGGCAGAGAATGGGCCGGTCTTCCGCCTCTCTTGCTTTGACAGCACCAGGACACACATTCTCCTCGGATAAAGCAGCCGTTCCTTACAGCCGTGCCCACCCTACACCTTGCATTACAACTGGCATAGGCGGTAAGGTCTGTAGTACAAGAGGTGTGTGGAGAGATGCCTCCACCAATCAAGGACTACACCTAGGTTTTTTCTTTTTGCCAGATTGATAAGCGTTGAGCTCCAGGGCTGCTGTTTCTCAAAAAGCATCCCAAGCCCTGGAAACCCCCGGCAGAGTAGAGCCCGTCCCCTTCGGCACATCTGCCCTAATCCGCCCACAAGGCTTTGAGAAAAGCATCCCTCTCCCAGCTCCAATCCAACCGCCTTGGGGGAAGATTCCAAAGAACTCACCTCCGCCGAGAACAGCAGCATCGCAAAAGGAGCATCAACTCCGCTGGAAGCCAAGGAAGTACCCCATGCCTTTTGATTGGGCGAGTCCACCCAGCTTGTCATACGTTCCTCCTACCCTGGCGGGCCGGTCTCTGCGTCTGAGAGGCTGAGCCGCGCTGCCCATCACCGGGGGAAACCCTCTGGAAGACAACTAACTGCGCGACACGTGACAGGCATTGCACGTTCGTAACTACCATTCGGGGCATCGGTTTAGGGCTGTACGGTTACCGGCGGTCGAGGTCNGGCGGGGGGGGGGGGGAGGGGGGCACGTTTGCGAGCGGAGATCTGCAGGAAGGTTGTCTTTTTCTTCAGGGCCACCAAGACGCAGGCGCTGTGAGATCGCTCCCCCCGCCCACCAAGCTCTTTTGCTCGCCCAGTTGGAGTTAGCCTTGCACATGCGCGCTTTGGCCGTGCTCTTCCGGTAGGTGCAGAGCCTGTGGGTTGGTCTTGGCTAAGAGAGAGAGAGAGAGAGTGAGAGTATGTGCGTGTGTGTGTGTGAAGGCTCCCGATTCGTCTCTCCATAGGCACAATCTCTGGCGTGGATATTAAGAGTTTACGTAACCCCCAAGTCTAGGTAACTTTGTACCTAGTTGAGGGGACTGGGCATTAAATAGGCCTTTCTTGAGCAATAATACCCTGTAACGTCATAGGCAGTTTGATTATTGATTAAAGGCAAGACTTGTTTGATCTGTAAGTTTCTTCCGCCAAGTCATTTCCTCCAGCTCTTAAAAAGAAAAACGCTCTGTGCCAGAATTGTGGGAATTAGTTATATTTAAAGAAATGCGGACTGGCTTGTAATTAATGAACTAAAGCAGTGATTTTTCAAATTTGGCAATTTAAGATGCACGGGCTTCAACTCCCGAAATTTGGGAGAGTTGCAGTCCACACATTTTAAAGTTGCCGAGTCTGAAAAACATTGAATACATTGATGGACTATGGTAGGTAGATTAATCTCCAAGCACCATAGTTTACAAATTTGTGCACGCATAAATGGGAAGATATAGGGCACCTGTTTTCAGCCAACTTAGAAGATTGCTAAGCAGAATGGCCAGTATAAAGCCATTCTCAACATGATGGATAGAGTGGGTAGACATATACCAACTGCATTATGGGATATTGTCCTGCCCTCTTGGAAAATATGGGCCTTTGGAAATAAAAGGGCTATTTGTAGGTACTCTTTATAGTATAGTATTTCTATGTTGTCAATGAGAGAGTGAGAATGCTAGGGGCTGTCTTCTATGTTGTTAAAATGACAGTTTTGAATTGCATTTCACAAAATGCACTGATTACTCCCTCTGGCTCTTCTTGACTACTGATGATTCAGATCTTGACAGTTTGATCTGTTATTCATTTGGTCTTCAATGAACAAGCTAATTCAGCAGAGTTCTGGTTTGTACAAGATTGTATATAAATCACAGACCACTCACATCCTGATTTATTAGTTACATACACTAGTAAGTGAATTCACTCAGTGTGATAGTTGTGCTAGTCTTCCAGTGATAAGATAAAATTATGCAGAATGTAAGCTTAGTACTTAGGTTATATACATATTCAGTGCAGGAGATAAGATTACAGAAATATGAGTTAACCTATTAAGTGACAGCTCTACTTTTGAGGAATTCCTTCCATATAAAAATAGGGCAAGTTCTTCCAACTGCTGCCTGGCCTGCTGAGGCCAGAAGGGTTCCCTGTGGCATCACAGATACTGGCTGTGACTTTTTGTGGTAATTGAGACTGGGATTTCTGTCACTAAGTGATGCAGTTGTAAAGTGAAATGTCATGTGACAGCATTGCTTAGCAAATGGCAATCCTGGCATACTCTGCTGCCCCCTTTAAGTAAGCATTGTGGATCACTAAGTGAATCCCTATCTGGTTTGAAGTTGGCTTCCAAGGAATACATGTTGCTGTTGCACTGCCCTCCATGTTATATAGCATCTCTCCTGGCTGAGCTGCTGGATTTCATTACTAAGCCGGTGATTGAGACCCTGATGCTACTAGTTCTTGTGACATCAGTTTATCAGCTGGTGATGTTCTTTTTCTGTGTCTAGATCAAACTTTAGACTGCCAGAATGAAGTCACCTTGGTTTTGTTGTTGGGCAAAAATAAGTCATTATCAGTATATGTTTCTGAGAGTAGCTAAGATACTAGATGAGGCAGGCTTTGCGTTTCTCTGCATTCACACCGCATGTTATTATTTGCTAAAAGCCTCTACTTAAGCATCTTGATCTTACACGTAGACACTCCAGCCCTCCACCTATGCAGGGTTTTCCAAATAGTATAAGGGAGATTGGATTCTTCATATCCCCCTTTAATGTTATTCCTTGCTCAGTGGTCTCCTTTATCCATCTTTCAATACGGTTTTGTTCTTGTGTACCCTGAAGAATGTTTGCTCTTACCATAAAGCTTTTCCTAGATGTGAGTCAGCAGGCTTGGGGCATATGTCCATTCAGAGAAAGTTGAGCTGGTGATATTGAGTCTGAGGCAACTCAGGAGTTTATGGCCACCATGATAACCGCAGACCTGTCCCAAGTCATCATGAACATCGTGCATAACAGCTCACACTAGATCTGGATTTTATCTTGGGGCAGATGAGATATAATCTGGTTCTGGAGGACGTTATTATTAGTCCATTGCTGTGATCAGTTCACTTTCTGAATGTTTTTTTGGCTTACTGGTGCCAACCTACCTATAGAACCTGTTAGATCAACCTGCCCCAGATGACTATTGAACCTGTGCAAATAAACAATGTTGTCTTCTAGGATTCAGAAGGTAGGCAAACTCTGTTGCAGTGCCTGCTCCTTTTGGAACAATATCTCCCTAGAGATTCATGCAACTGTCACACTTACAATGTTTAGCAAATTTCAGTCCTTGGGTAGCGTGGTTTTAGAGTTTTCTTTAGTTATGTTTGGTTATTGCTAAGTGTTTTGTCCTTCCAGTTGGCCATGATTTCTTTTTTTTCTTTAATTGTAAGCCACACAGAGTCATCAGAGAGTCAGAAAGCCTTGAAATTGGATTAAAGAAAACAAGAGTGATACTTCAAAAAAAATTTTTCCACATGTTCCAAATTCATTTCTGTGTATTTCATCTTTTTCAGTTACAGCCATGGAAATCAGCAGCAAAATTGAGTGTATATTTTTCAGTGAATTCCACCCAACACTGGGGCCTAAAATAACGTATCAGGTCAGTTGTGCAAAAGCTACCTGTCTCATTTGTTATTTTCTGTCCAAGATTTTAGATATGCTCTTTACTATTCTTGACTGGAGTTGAAGCCAAGACCTAGGAAAACATAGTGTTTGCCATTCATGGGGTCCCCCTTTTGTCGGGATGCCTTTCATTAAGTGTATCAAAGCTTCTTGTTTTGCATCTGCTTGTCTATTTTTAATTTCTGATTGCGTATTTTGTTTTTGCAGTGGTAGATAAAATGTTTTTTCACCTTTGAAAAACATGTCCCCATAGCATAAAAATAGTGTAGCCCTAAAAGTTAAGGTCATTATTTATTGATTTGTTTGTCTATTAATTATTTGCAGCTCTGTCTTGTTCCTGTAGGTACCAGAGGATTTTATTTCCCGAGAGTTGTTTGATACAGTGCAAGTATATATCATCACCAAACCCGAACTCCAAAATAAGCTTATCACAGTGTGAGTATTATGCAGGAGCACTGTAAGAAAAGGCTTCCTTGATGAAGAAATACAATTGCTCAGTATTTTGGGTACTGGAAAGTTAATTGTTTTCTCTCTTTTCTCTCCCCTGCTCCACAAAAATCCAGTACAGCTATGGAAAAAAAGCTAATTGGTTGTCCAGTTTGCATTGAACATAAGAAATACACCCGGAATGCCTTGCACTTCAACCTTGGCTTCGTTTGTGATGCTAGAGCTAAGACCTGTGCACTGGAACCGATTGTGAAGAAATTGGCAGGTTACCTTACTACTTTGGAGGTTAGAAATAGCCTAAATATGGTACCCTTCATTTCTTCATATGTGTATAGATTTTTTATTATATTTTATTATACTTTATTTCCACTCATCCCATAAATACAACTCTGGGCAGTTAACAACACATTAAAAACATCAACAAACAATATTAATCTGGGTAAAAAACAACAATGAATGCCAGTGATAAACCCAGACAAAAGTATCATCAAAATCCCCTCAGTGCAGTTTCTATTCTCCCAACCTCCAGACTCTGGAGCATATTCCAGGTCTTCAGTGTTTTATAAAATGCCAGCAGAGTTAGGGCAGTCTAAACTTTGGGATATGATCTTCCAAGCAGACAGCAAGCAGTGTGTCGAAAAGGCAACATGGAAGCACCCTTGTCTTCACTCTTTTTCTCTAATATTTAGGTAAAGGTAAAGGTTTGCCCACACATATGTGCTAATTGTTTCCGACTCTAAGGACAGTGCTCATCTCCGTTTCTAAGCCAAAGAGCCAGTGCTGTCTGAAGACGTCTCCATGGTCATGTGGCCAGCATGACTGAACGCCGAAGGTGCACAGAGCGCTGATACCTTCCCACTAAAGTGGTCCCTAGTTTCCTACTTGCATTTTTTATGTGCTTTCGAACTGCTAGAGGTTGACAAAGCTGGGACAAGTAACAGGAGCTCACCCGTTACACGGCGTTAAGGATTCAAACCGCTGAACTGCCAACCTTCTGATCGACAAGCTCATTGTCTTAGCCACTGAGCCACCGTGTCCCTTCTCTAATGCTTAGTCAGTGGCAAACCTGATACATTGTTTAGGACTTCTAAGTCATTGAATGACACCTGATGAATGTTCCAAAGGTGCTTTTTCGGGAGGCAACTAGATTTTGTTTTTTCTTTTGAAGACATTTCGCT
>AZIM01000463.1:20032-35351 GCA_000516915.1 Ophiophagus hannah | reverse complement strand
GCTGGTCATTTGCATTCTTTTAGAGGGTCCTTTTAGACACCTGATGAACTTGTGTGATGAATATGGACTGTCATAGCTACCGGTTAGCTGATCACAACTGGCATTTCACTTCCAGTCCTTTGCTGATGCACTCTGGAAGCTTTTGCAGTAGATTATATAGTCTTATTAAAATTTGTAGAGTATAACTGCATGTTTTTTTATACCTGCTACTCTATTTCCTGCAGCAAAGTTGTACTATTCCAGAAGTATTCTTCAAACACTTATGCTGCTTTCCTGGGGTATTTTGTGTGCTGTAAAAGTCAAACAGTTTTTAGCTTATTTCAAGACTTCATTTACAAATCGCTATTTCTTATGCCTACCCTTTCATCACTCTCTCACTGTAATGATATGCATGATGCCCTAAGAGCTTAATTCTATTTTTGAGTTTCCATTTTATTATTGCTATGAAAAATATGCTCAGGTTTATTTGAATGAAGTTGTATTTTCTTTTAGTGGGGCACACAGTCAGCCCATCATGCTACTGCTACTAGTAATAGTTTGATTGTAATTGATCATCAACTGTGCTCTTTCCTAGCTTGAAAGTGGCTTCATTTCCAATGATGAGAGCAAGCAAAAATTGATACCCATCATGACCATTCTACTTGAAGAACTGAATGCTACTGGCAAATGCACTCTGCCTATTGGTATTTTCACCAAGCATATTGTTACAAAATATATTTTGGAACAGAGCATATTAAAATTCAGGCTTGTGATTCTTGGGCAGATAAGATCATGCAGCACATTTAGAAAGAAGGACACTTACTATTTAGTGCTGCCTTCTCCACATCTATATGTCTCAATATGAACAAGTAAAGTAGATAAGAATATGATTTTGCTCAATAGCAGGAAGAATTCTGTATCGATGTTCTTAAGCATACAGTATACTGTAGTTTCTATTGTTGGGTGGTAAGGGAGGCATTATTTCCCAAAGCAGTATTCTCTACCTCCACAGTTCTCAGACACAACCATTGTTTAGATCAAGGATCCACAAAGTGTTAGATGTTGGTTCTTTGAAGGAAGGTCTTACTATTCTTTACAAATATACTCTGGTTTTTACAAATTGACATGATTAAGGAAAAGACGCTAATTGTCCTTGGGGTTTTGCATAATTTGAATATTCTCTCTAGTGCTAAGGGCAACATGTTGTAAGACAATAAGGTGGATAGGCTATACTGTAACACTATCCTATTGATTTGGAGTGTCATTCACTTGGGTTATCCAATTACCCATTGGTTTGAAAATTCTGTACATTCAACATTAAAACTTAATCGTGGTTGCAATGTGAGCACTCCCATTGCATGCCCAGTCCAATTGTGCTCTATAAAGTAGAGTCTGTTATTGTTGTCTGATGTGTTTCAATTCCAGCAGGCCTGTTGTGATAGTATAATCTTGCATTGAGATAAGCATTGCCCCTTTTCATAGATGAATCAAACACCATTCACCTGAAAGTGATTGAGCAACGTCCAGATCCCCCCATTGTACAAGAATATGACGTCCCTGTCTTCACCCAAGATAAAGATGACTTTTTAAATTCTCAATGGGACCTCACTACTCAACAGGTTAGTGCAAAAAATTAACCTGAAATAATCCCACCAATGGATTTCACAATAACATCAACATTGGAGGGAGAACTTGCCTTCAGTTGCCCCCCACATACACACACATACAAATTAAACTCCTGAGGGATTAAAAATTGAAAACATTTTCTCTCAAAGCAGATTGAATGTGTACGAATTTATTCAGCCTGTCCCCATTGTATTGAAAGGGGTTCTATCAAAATGTTTCCTTGCTTTGAGATTCAGACTGCAATTCTGTGTTCTTAATACCTCTATATTTATTTAATTGCATATTCAATGAGAATATTATCCATCAGAATGGAGCTTTTTAAGAAGGGTAGCAGGATCCCATGAACTTTATCAATGGCAAAAAAAGTTGCAAATCATGGTCACATGTCCACAGGATGCTACAGCTGGTCTTAAAAGCAAGCCAATTTCCAAACAGCTGAAATGGGATCATGTGATTGCATTGGGATGCAGGAAGGTAACTTCAAGGATGGGTTGTAAGTATATTTTTTGAGATCCATCATAATTGGTTATTAAGTGACCATATGCTAAGCAAAGACTATCTGTATTTTAGATATCAATGGCAGGTTAATTGAAACTGAAATTTACTTAACCTGTGTAGTTATTTGTATGCACGTGAAGAGGGTTAAACTTGAGTGAAGCATATGGATGTAGATACGAATATGCACACATTTCTTCCCTAAAACTAGGTATCTGCTAAGATCTTTGTGTCAGCTTTGGAAGCCATATTGAGTTTCAATGCTCCCACGCTACCACAATTGAGCCTGAGAAAGTGGGAGGGAGGAATTCATTTGAGTATATCTAGTTAGACAAAATAAAATTCTTTTGCTGGTTCAAGGTCACTGAGTGTGGCACATAATGAAATGGGAATCTTTAGGATGGATGGTGACTGGACCATGTGATGTGATGATGGCTAAGGGGGGGGGATGGATTTGTAGTTTTGACTTTTGCAAGGAAGTCTGAAACTTTCAGATTCGGGATTCCACAAATGTGCCAATTACTATCCAAATAAAGGAACCTTTGAGAGATGCCTGTCTCGGCGTTATTGGTTGGAATGGAGGGTTGCTGGAACGCTGACGCTTTGTTCAGCACAAAAGCAGTGGTGCTTACATAGGGTCAAAGGGGGAGAAATGTTAAAGTGAGGCAAGCAGCACTATGGCAATGCAGTACAATCTTTGCCCATTTTCTGTATGCATTGTAACATTACACATTCAAGGAGACTAGCATTGTGGCACAATGCTAAAATACTGGTTTTGTCATTCTGATAACAGCTGTTAAGAGCCTGCAAATCCCGCTGCCCAAAAGGAAATGGCTACACAGGTAGCAAATGGTGCCAGATATTGACATATGTAACACCGCTACTGCATGAGCTACATTGGCTACCAGTATATTTCCGGGTACTGTTCAAGTGCTAGTTGCCACCTTTAAAGCCCTACATGGCTTGCATCTATGATACCTGAAGGACCACCTTTTTCCAAAAATCTGTACCCATCCAGTCTTGGGGATTGGGCATGGTGCAGATCAGCCAAACAGTGTTGACTGGTGGGGATTAGAAGATAGACCTTTTTTGCAGTAGCTCCTGCTCTGTGGAAAATCCTCTCTTCAAAGATTAGAATGGCTCCAACCTTGTTGGCCTTTCATAAAGCTCTAAACATCAGGCTGTGTTCCTGAGCCTACAGTGCTGATTGTGCTAAGGCCCCATTTCCTGGCATTATTGTTAACTGCCCATGTATTTCAGCAGCTGTATTTATTTTGGGTGTTTTTAGAGTATTTTATTTAGAGTTTTAAAATGCCCCACCCAGCTAATGTTTTCATCTATCAATTCTGATCAATTAAGTGACTAGTAAAATATTGGCAGCAGACCTTATTTGCCTCTGCCATCCACTTAACTGTAGTTCACATGCAACAGTCACATTTAATGAGATGGGCAACTAGGTACATACATTTGATAACCAAACAAACAAACAAAGTGAAAATGCTTAAGACACACTTCCGATGAAGTCAAATGGTCTTTTATATGAATATTTTCTCATCTTATTTCTGTCTTTCTGGTTTAGCTTATGAGGAAAAAATTGTTTATATTTATGCATCTTTACCCTTACATTCATTGTATGCATTCTCTCTCACATTAGATCCTGCCATATATTGATGGATTTCGGCATGTTCAGAAAATATCAGCTGAAGCAGATGTGGAACTCAATTTGGTTCGAATTGCTGTCCAAAACCTTTTGTGAGTGCTAGATGCACAAAAGAAAAAGTTACTGCGATTGATTACAGGAAAGGAAAGAGAGTGCTTTACATTACATTATTGTGACGTGTTGTAACACAATGTAACATATAACATTCCAGCAACCACTCTTAACATCCTCTTTACATTAGATTCTGGTTCTTTTTTGACGGCTGCATAATTTTTCTTGTGTATTCGTCTAATACTGTTTTGACCATGGTTAAAAAAAAGCATACACTGAGGCTCTTTCTTTACCTTAATTCTGCAACTTTAATCATCTTCCTAATATTTCCATAGGTATTTAACTAACAGCTTTTCTCCACATACTGTAAGTTGGAGAAGTGGAAGTGTCATCTGACATTCATTAGTTAAGCAAGAAGCAAAAATGGCCAGAAGTCATGGGTGGAGATACTTTGAGCAGCTGTAGCTGTCTGTCTGAATTTAACTTTTGTAAAGTAGAAACAGGATTTTTCTTTTGGGGTTGTTTTTTTTCTTGTGCAGTCTACTTTTTTCCCTTGTTTCTCCTCACTTTCTGTTCCCTTCTCTTTTCAACATCTTAACTGTTTGTTTTCTGTTGGAATGAGGTAGGGAAGTATGTTTACACATGCATTGTATATTTCTGTGTGGAAAACATTTGTGTATAAATGAGAATGGTTTGCATAAATGGAAATTTATGCAAAATTATTTAATTTTATTAATAATATATTTTATAAGCAATTAATTTAATTTAGTAAGAGGTTATTGCTTTGATTAATATTGAGCCAGTTTGGTGGTAGTTAAGGTGCCAGATTAAAAACCAGGAGACTGCATTCTAGTCTCAGCTAAGGAACAAAGACAGCTAGATGGCCTTTTGGCCAGTCATCCTCTCTCAGCCCTAAAAGAAAGTAACGGCAACCCACTTCTGAAATCTTGCCAGGAAAAGGGCAGGAATTTGTCCAGGAAGTCATCAGAAGTCAACATGGATTCAAAAACACACAGTTTTATTAAGATCTTCCAAACCAGTCCTTTTTTAAAGATTCACATCTAGAAAGTGTGATGCGTATATTTATAAGATCATGGAAAAATCTGGTTTCTACTAGAATTATTTAACTACTTGATCCAATTTCTGTCCCACTACAATCCTTCTCAGTGGATTTGACAATTCTAGGTTAACAGTATTTGAATATGTTTTATTTTCTATCAAACCATTTGGAAAAGGGGAGGAACATATTAATTCAAAGGTTACCTTGAATTAATATCACATATCCAATATCCTGTGATACTGGTTTCCCTATAATTTATTACTTTAATGGATTTATCTTTTTCTTACAATATACATATAGTTTTCTATGTTTTGTTACTTTCTAATGGTTTTTCTTTTTATTGTTAGATACTACAGTGTAGTCACTCTTGTTTCAATACTTCAGGTGAGTAGAAAGTACATACAATATGATGAAATGAGATGATAAAATATCACGTTGATATATTGGCATGATTATGCATGATCAAATGGTGCTTTGTAAATGTGGGTTAAGGATGTGTATTCCAAATTTTATTCTAGCATTCCAGATTTTAGGCTGCAGGTATGGCAGAAGTTCTGTGATCACAGTGTTATGTAGCCTAAAGGCAAAAATTCATTAATTATTACTTTAAATGAATATACTATACTATAATGCTACTTGATGTTACTTGATTATTTCATGTAGTGCTAATATTATTACATGCCACTATGAACTCTGTTGGAATGCTTTTGATGAGTAATTTATAGGAATTCCAGCAGTAGCTAAAATGCTGCAACTCTATCACTATTGACTGAAATCTCTTTTTTCTCTCTCACAGTACTCCAATGTCTACTGCACAACTCCTAAAGTTCAGGACTTAGTAGATGACAAATGCCTGCAAGATGAATGTCTCTCATATGTCACAAAACCAGGTAAAGAAGCATGGATGGCTGAAAATGCAGCCCTGTTTGTATCAGTTCAAACTACATCCTTGGGAGTTGAGTTGGACATAGTTTCAGAAAAGTGTGTATTTTCCTCCTAATCCAGAGGGAACTAGTATAAAATTGGTCCTTCTCATACTTACCAAGCATGTTGATATTCTTCCTGTTAAAATACTTAGGAGAGATTGCATAAAATCAAAGGTTATTAATATAAGCTATTTATTAAACTATTGTAACATATATTTCCATAAAACAATCATTTCATGACAGAAGTAGCTATATGAATAATATATAGCAGATAAAATGAATTGGTTTGCTCTTGGCTGACTTTCAGTCCAAAATAAAAATCTCATAACAATTTAATTGCTGGCACTGTCACTGACCACAGCAGTTCTATAAACTGTATTTGGCAGTATAGATTAATTTGCATCCAGCCTTGGAAAGTTATTTTTAGTCCTTATTTAGGACTAAATGCAATCCACATTGTAATATTGAATGCTGTTCTTACTTAATTTTTAGCTATTTTGATGGTAGACATCTTCAACAGCTTTCCCAATTTTGTTCTGTGACTATTTTCTATAGGACACAAGCGAGCCAGTTTGAGAGATGTTTTCCAGCTCTACTGTGGACTGAGCCCTGGGACAACTGTTCGAGACCTTATTTGCCGCTATACCCTTCAACTCCAGAGAGTGGATGAAAGGTAGGAAAGCTTCCCCTCCCTTCAGAAAACCAATAATTCAGCTATATGCCGCATAGAGCAATTAAAGGCTAAATGTGTGTGATTTCAATCTAATCACTGTTGTCTCATCTACAAGGCCAAGACCTTTGCTTGAGATGTGTAAGAGAGCATATTCGTCAAACTACAATTCCTAGGGCTCTATCTAGACAGGTAGAAACAGCAGAGTTCCACTTCTTTAAAATGGATATATATTTTCAGAACAAACATGTCCTTTTCTTTCTTGCAGCTGCCAGATCACATAATAATGAGCTAAATCAAAATATGAAGTTCCTTATTTTAATTTTTTTGCTATCCTATTCTTTTCAGTAAACCTGTGTGTAAGGAATGTCTGGTTATTTGATTAGTAGCAACAGCATTACTTAGTCACATAAAATGACATTCTTGATGCATAAGACTTCTCTTTTAATATCAACTGGGCAAAGCATTCGTTTGTTCTAGAAAACTTAGAAACTTGGGGATATCTGGAAAGAGAAATAATTGCCATGATTTGTTTGTGTCAGGGCCCATCAAACATGTAACATGTACATCATATACTGTCTGCCAATTATGGCAGGTAGAAATTTGATAATTCTGTGCCTGTTAAATGGTCCTTTGAGCAATTCCCTCTCCAAATAATTATTTCTACTCATTAAATATGGAAGAGATTCTTGTATTCACACATCTCTCTTGATATTTATATTTTAAAAAATCCATGCATGTGTGAAGGAGTAATAATAGTCTGTGGTACAGAACAAACACATCCTTGTGTTTGTTCTGTACCACAGGAAAAAAACAGTCCAAAAGAACAAGCTTCTGTACCAGCAATACATATAATACCATTCCTGCTGATCTCATAATTGTTTTTAGCAACTATCTAGGTGGATAGCAAAAAAAAACAAGCACTGCAGTGTCTTAGGAGTCATGGTGGCTCAGTGGTTAGAATGCAGTATTGCAGGCTAACTCACTGCTCACTTCAGGAGTTCAGTTCTGAGCAGCTCAAGGGTTGACTCAGCCTTCTATCCTTCCGAGATATGAGAACCCAGATTGTTGAGGGCAATATGGTGACTCTGTAAACTGCTTAGAAAGGGCTGTAAAAGCACTATGAAGTGGTACATAAAACTAAGTGCTGTTGCTATTAAATATTTCTGCATCTTTCTCTTAGCATATTCTTCTCTTGTTTAGAAAACTCATCCAGTTTGGTTTGATGAAGGGTCTTATTCGGCGGCTTCAGAAATATCCTGTAAAAATAGCTCGGGATGAAAGAAGTCATCCAGCTCGACTGTACACTGGCTGCCATAGCTATGATGAGATATGTTGTAAAACAGGTAACGAATCATATTCCCTGTATTCATCTACTCAACACATACAGTAACTTATTAACATAACAATAAGATAACAAAACAGAAACAAAATAATATTTTTGAAAGTAAATAAGAGAAACATTATACGAAACAATTCTAAAGCCAGTTCAATCTTTAGATAACTTGGGAAGTATAAATCAGCTTCCTTAGTTTGCATAAGCAATGGAATTATACTAATGCTCTTTCATCATCATTATTATTTTTTTATTTCTCTATAGGAATGAGCTATCGGGAATTGGATGAAAGATTAGAGAATGATCCCAATATAATTGTTTGTTGGAAATGAGACTCTTCAAGACATGGGATGATTATTATGCCCTGCTAACTTTTAATTGGGCTGCATGAGACATTGTGGTGGCCTCAGGACTCTTCTGGCTCATGAAAGGCAGCATGGCTTAAACTGTGGTAGTCCCTGAAAAAAATGGTGGGAAATGGATTTGACTCTCTGGTCAGCAGAGATGCAGAACCATGCTTCTTTTTTGGGGAAGGACTGTTAAAAGACACACAGGTGCATAAAGAAACTTCAGAAGGCTTCTGTGTTGAGCAAGGGATAAAATAGTTTGAAAATAGTTTGGAAGGAACTGAAGTGGAAAAATGTCTAGCAGGGAATGCTGTACCATAAATTCTCTCCCTTAATCTGCTGCTCTTCAGCAGCAGAAAAAAAATCTATAATGCTTATTACTATCTCATTCTAGATTTTCCCCATAACTAATAACAACATGCTTCTATATCATAATATGCCTTCTTTTTTAACAAAAGGAATCTGGATGTATCATACCCACCTGAAATCCTTCAAGAGTTTTGAAAAAAATCTGCAGATCATAAATCATGGATAATGCTAATAAAAAGCAAGCACAGTATTTTTGGGAAGTAAAATACTGAAGTGAAATTGTGGAAATAAAACTGCAGCATAGTTATATTTAATATAATTGGGCTCAACCTATTTACCTTGTATACTTTTTAAAACTATTGATTGTGAGTAAGAATGATGGGCCTCTTCTATTTTATAAAGCTCATATAAACTAGAATATTTTTCTGTGGAAATTTAATGCAAATGCAGCAATTGAAAGGGAAACTAAAGATAGTAAAAATAAAATTGTGTAGAATCTCTAATTCATTATTTGATATCTTTCTCTTATAAATGGATTAAAGCTTTTCCATCTGAAGAGAATTTTATGTAGGTGGGTGGAATTTTGATAAAATGTGAGTGCTACCACAAACTGACTACTTTAGTAAAAGTAGACAGTGCCAAATACAGGTGGTCCTCATTTATCGACCACAATTGGGATCAACAACTCTGTCACTAAGCGACGTGATTGTAAAGTGAAACATCACATGACCATGCTAACAAATCACAACAATTCCAGTTGCAGCCATGAAGCATGATGTCACATGACCAAGTGTGACTTCCTGCTGGCTTCCCCATTGACTTTGCTTGTCAGGAACTGGCTGTGAAGGTCATAAATGGTGGTCACATGATTGCAGGACTCTGCAATAGTTGTAAATGGGCACTAGTTGTCAAGCACCTGAATCTTAAATCACAACGACTGTGAGGGGGGCTGCAGTGGCCAGAACTTTGGGGACCAGTTGCAATCTCCTTTTTTGGTGCCATTGTAACTTCAAATGGCTACTGAATGAGTGATAAGAATTGTATTAATTTGAAACCACACTGAGGATATTTCTCCCATAAGACCTCCCAGAAACAAGCACATTACTTAGCTGTCTTTTTTATGTGGGTGGGTCATTTCCAAATACAGCACTGACTGTATCTCCCCTGTAATTTTCATTTTTTAAGAATGTTCTGTATACATACATACACATACATGAACATACATAAGAGGATATGAAGGCATTGCTGGAAATAAAAGTGTTACTTGAGCAAATGTTCTTTGCAGTATGCTAATTTCTCATTATTTTAAATTAAAAGTAAAGTGTGTTATATGCTATAACATGTGCTATGCTATTTGTGAATACAGTAGCAATATTTTATATTTGGAAAATATCTACATCTTAGGTGACCTAAAGTCCTGTAACAGTTTTATAAACTTTTTACATTCTATTACCACTGCATTCTATTAAATTGATCTTGATTGATTATGTGTCATCAATTTCACGTCTTAGTGGCCACATAGATTTATTTCCTGAGTGCATTTTAGCTGATGGAAATTACTGTTTTAAAAGTATATTTTCTGAATCTGTCATTTTTATTTTAGAGAGGTGCTCCATAATCCTTGAGAGGGAAAGGAGAATGAGTCTAGATAGTACCTAAAATTGACCTTTTTGTGTTTTTTTTTCTCTAGCAGCTTGATAAAACTCAAGTGTGATGATTTATGTTTTGGGGTAAATAGCTGTTGAGCACACAAAAGAAGATTTTTGAATATATTATTTCAAGAAAAGAAAAACCTTAGGTTATTGTTCTGATTTTTACAAACTGCATTTGAGAATAAAAAGGTTATTTTAGCATTCTTGTAATTACAACCTACTATGTACCTTGGGGGTTAAAGATGTATAACTCCTAGTTTAGATAAAACTTGACATATTTCTATTTTGTCCTCACTGGCGCTACATTCATATTTTATACTTTCATCTCTTCTTTAAAGGTCTGCCTCTTGCTGCATTTTTTTGTTGTTGTCACAACAATTCTGTAAGGCAAGTTAGGTATCAAATAAACAGCTCCAAAAGATGTTATAACTTTCCTGGAGGGATTTGCATATGCTCTCCTTAAATCCAGCCAATATTTCTGTTTGCTGAGGTTCCTGATCAAGATTAGTGCTCATTTATGACCAGTGAGCTGTCAGTAACTCTGGTCATATTGATATCATGTGCCAGGCTAGAATGTGTTTTAAGTAGTCTGTGGTTTCCTGCTGCTGTGCAAGATTTGTTAGGCATAGGTAATTTATGTTACTTAGCTAAAACAAAGCCAACCCTACATAAATCTGGGCATGGATGGGGACCACTAGACTTTCTTGGGCTCTTTCATGCGGGCTGGGGAATTCTGAGAGTTGGAAGTCCACACATCTTATCGTTGCCAAGTTTAAGAAACACCAGCCTATGCTAAGCAGGGAAGTCCAAAGACACAAACAGATGGGTCAATGAAATCGAAGGGCTTTGTGTTGTGCAAACCGGAGTATTGTTATAACTGGTCCATTGATCGATTTCCCAGTAACCCCCTCCTCCCAAATGTCTGTGTCGTGAATTTATGGGCTAGCACGTTGAGCGAACCCAGGCTATGAAATCCCTGGTGATCGCGCTCGTAACTCCCCACGCCCAGCCAGCGGCAGAAAGCCGCCATGCTGAGGGGGCGCCGCTAGAGGGAGGAGCACCTTGGGGAGTGCGCGCTCGTCACCACGGCAACGGCGTCCGGCCTTGAGCTTGTCGGCCAAGGCCATGGAGGGGCTGTTGCCTGAGGTTTTGCTGCTGGGCGAAGCCGAAAACTTCGTGGAGTCGCTCAGGAGTTTCCAGCTGCAGGATGTCGGAAGCCACGAGTACGGAGGAGGGGGCGGGTGTGGTGGCGAAGGGGAGACAGAGGGCCCGCAGGGAGAATCAAGCGACGGCAGGTTTCGGCTTTGCCTCGGGGGTTGAATGTCAGCCGGGGCTACGAGCCACCTTTCCTTTCCTCGAGCAGCCCCCTGCTTATTCTTTTACAGAAATGGAAGAGAGAGCCTTGCAATAAATAAATAAATAAATAAATAAACCACTTGTTTCTGCCTGATAGCCGGCAGTTGCTATTTCAAAGCACCGCAAGTCGGGTTTTCCCATGTATTTGAGCGTATGGGATAAGGGAAAGAACCAGCATTAGGGAGCCTTGAAGAGGGAAGATGGGAGGGAGGCTGGCAAGATATTCTGCTCGGAACTGCCCTAAAAGGAAGATCAAAACATTGGGGCAAATCCATTTTTGTATCAATCCCATTGCTGCAATTGCAATAGTAGTGGACAATGAAAGAAGTGATAATGCTTATACTCTAATAGAATAGAAATGGTAAGAAATACCATCAAAACCATCAATACCTAGGCTATCGCTGTGGTTTGATACATTTCTTGAATTATTTACTGGACAGAAGTTAAACTGGATAGCCTGGACTGATAAACAAGAAAACTGATGACTATTCACTATGCATTAATCCCTTTAGCAATACTGATAGTTATACTTGCCTCACAGAAATGGGGGCAGAGGTTTATTTCAAGTGAAAAGCGTGCATTGGCTGCTTATGAAAAAGACAGCAGAGAACAAGTATTGATGCAGATTAAAAATTGGAACTTATTAAAAGTACAGGAAACAAAAAGTGAATATCGAAATAATGTAGTAAAAACAGGAACAGTATGCTGGCAACAAAAAGCATTACATGGTCACTTACTATAAAAGAGAGGAAAGTGGATAAAAATAAACCTAGCTATGGCTTACAACTGGAACATTTAAAAAAGAAACTGAAGATTTGATTTTGGCTAAGCAAAAGCAAGCTATTTGAATTAATGCAGTCAAGGTCAGAATTGGGGGGAAATCATTCAAAGAGCAGATCATGCAAAGAAGCATAAAAAACCAACAAATCATATAGATTACACAAGAAAATTATAAACAATTATGTTTCACAATGAAATATCTCTAAAACTTTGACTTTCCCATTATTACAATCACTGTTGCTTATTCACAATTTTGTTTGTACTTATCTAAAAAGTGTGTTTCACTCCCATATCACATGAGCAGACTTTTATTTGATCTGAGACCTTTTTCTAGTCTTCTCCTGCAGTAATTATTTCCCAAATCAGCTTTAGAAAGAAGTTTAGAGCAAAGGATTTACCAAGCAGAATAGAGAGGGCAATAGACTAATTCCATTACCAGTGCCATTCCATTGACAGAGATATCATTGAATGACTCTGAAACAAGGATTGTGTGTTTATTAGTGGGAAAATACCTTCCAAAGTGAATGAAGGGCAAATTCTGTTAGTTTTCCATTAGTAAAATACAATCTCTGACTTTAGCAAGCCAAGGAGTTATCTTTGAGATTTTTCTTAAAATTGGATTACACTGGAACATATAGGTGATTTTTTTAAAAAAACGTTGGCAGGGAAAAACCCTTCCAGATTTTAAGGTGAATTATTTAAGACTGTGGTTGCAGTAGTATTTGTAGGGAAGTATTGGAATACCAACCATAGACATGAACTGAATGCTACCTGCTTTTAATGTAATTCCTAGGTGGCTACGGCAACAGGAAATGATTGAAAAACTGAACATGCAAGCCATACTGAGTGCTTCTGCTGGCTGTGAGCAGATCCTTATTCAGCTTCTGGTGAATAATGGCAAGGTATAATGAATTTAGCCACTTGGTCACAGGAAAATCATTATATTATGACAAAGGCTGCATTAACCTGAACAAATATGAACTTGATTTGGATCAAAATCTGTTTTATTATTTATGTATTTGGCAATATTTATACTTAGAAATGCATAGCTTTATACAGTTACTTTCTGGATAAACTATTAATCTTACTATAATCATATAAACATATATGCTGATAATAGAAACAATATGTTTTGTTTGTCTTTGGAGTTTCTCAGTCATCCAGGTCATGGTTGTCCCAAAGGTGCTATTTCAAAAGTCAGCTGGACTTTGTTTTTCTTTGAAGATGCTCTGCTTCTCATCCAAGAATCTTCCTCAGTTCTGAACTGATGAGAAACGAAACATCTTCAAGGAAAAACAAAGTCCAGCTGCCTTTTCAAAAAGCACCTTTGGGACAATATATTTCGTTAGCACTTAGTCAGTTTCCTAACTTAACTACAGCTCTTTGGTTAAATTATGAGGAAATAACTTATCTGGAATAAATTATTTTGACTATATACATAAACTATTACCCTACTGGAGAAAACATCATGATTAAGCAAACCTACAAAGGACATGCATAGAATGAGAGCATGAGTGAGATACAGATATGTATTCCTTATGAAGCAAGATTTGTTCCCATTATTGTTACAAATAATATTTCTTGTCTTCCTGAGTACAGATGTAGAAGTAAAATAAGAAAGCTTTCTGCTTGGATTTAATTTGTCTCTATGAATTTAGGCATCAGACAGAACATTCCCAAATCTGATATGTTTCCTGTTATTTATGATCTCAATCTTGCAAACAGTATACTTAATTTATCCATTCTGTATAGATCCCAACTCTCATTGAAGAATTAATTACTGCGGCCATCTGGAAGCAAAAGATCTTCCCTATACTATGCAAGCTGGAGGATTTCAAACCAAAAAGCACCTTTCCCTTGTATTTAGTGGTATGTATGAAAAATGCTTTGAATCAGCCTTTGTAAAATATTTGCTATTAGAACATTTCAAAGCTTTCTGTAAGATCTACTTGCCAAATGATGCTTCCGATATTGTTAGAGTAATGTATATCTTATTTTTTGTAAGAGCTTGTGAAGGTCAAGGTATAGGACAGTCTTAGTTGTAGAAGGTCATGTGACCTTCTTCCTGTCTTTTCCCCCCCCAACCTATCATAGAAATTTTAATGTGAAAAATAAGAGGAAGGAGTTCCATATAACTCCTGTTGCGTTTCTCAAAGAAAGAAGAATGTGAACCTTACAAACAGTTCAGCATTATGTTCCAGATTATTTTTAGTAAATTTATATAAAAGAGGTTGTCAAAACAGAAGTTGTGAGAAATTGAAGGAGAGCACCTCTTCAGATAATAGAAAATCAGTTTACACTTTGGATTTCAATATATATGGTAGTACAGGTTGGCTTGTTTTATACAAAGTAGAAAACATTCAGTGCAGTCTGGATAGCATAAGCTCAGAACAAGTTCTGAATTCTTCCTCACACTTTGACAAAGAAAAGGAAGGAGAAATAACTATTCACATTCTGTGCAGCTATAGCTTGTTAAGTTATCTAATTCTTTTGCTGCTTTTAGTTCTATGCTTCCTGGTAGCATTTATCTCAAGAGGCCACACAAATGCAATATTTTTAATTTCTGATTACATATTACCTTGTTTTCTGAGAATGGTAATATTTGTATTAATTTCTGATTTCTCTCTGCTGTCTCATTCAGCTGCGGCATGAAGCTTCAATTATTAATTTCTTGGAGACAGTATTTTTTCACAAGGTAGGCAATAGTTTTACAATGTAAATTATTTCAGTTCATAATTTAGACTATTTCCAGAAGAAACACAATTATCTGACTAAATTCTTAGTGCAATAACAGAACTTCAATAATTAGAACTTCAATCTAGAAGACAGCTACTGGTATAAACATAGTTTCTTCTATTGCCTTAGTTATGTATATACCTTGTATTCCATCTTATTTTAAATAGTAATAGGTCCATCTTCTAGTACTTTTTTTTTCAAATAGAATGACTTTGAAATGTCTATTTGTATCTTGAGATTTTGGGCTGGACAAATTCATACAATATTTCATATCATTTCATTCTGGAGACCCAAACTGACTTTGGAACCAGCTGCCCCTGGAGCTCCGGGTGGCCC
>AZIM01000462.1:292805-303240 GCA_000516915.1 Ophiophagus hannah | reverse complement strand
AAGATGGTTTTATGTTTTGTTTTGTTTTGTCTTGTTCTTGTTTTTGTGTTATGTTTGTCTCTAAAATAAAAATCTTTTCAAAAAAAAAGAATCTATGAAAGGAGCACCTTTTGTTATTGCATAGCAACTCTTACCAAAGGAAGAATGAGGAATCCTGCTTTTTGCATCTGTGATCCCTCTACTGAAGGTAGCAAATGTTTTAGAAAGAGATGCAATTAGTAATTAAGTGGAACAAAGCCTCAAGGCCTCCCTCTCTTTAACCAAAGAAAGGACTGTCTGCCTCTTTATGTAATCCACTCTTATGTTGCTCAAGTCAACACTCAGGAGGCCTTCAGGGGGATTGGCAGGAAAGTTGCCAACTTATTTAAATGTTGGGCAGACGCCTTAACAGAAATAGGTGAATTCTTCAAGTATTGATAAGAGGGACATTAAATGCTTAAAGAGAAGGTGCCATCGCTTGTTTGGGTATCGTTATGCTTCAAAAGTGCAGAAACTTTTGGAAAAGAATCCAGAGTTCTTCTAGGCGATCTAGCAGAACTTTCGGTCTAACTAATTGGCACCTGTTAACCTAATTAGTCATTTTACTCTGTGTTCATTAACAAGGAGAGAAAAAAAATGATAAAAGCTTAAACCTGGCTAGAGGGAGTTTTAAATAGCTGCCTTCTCCATTGGTGTAACTAAAGAGATAAAGAGGAAATGTACCAAAGGCATGCTTCTAACCAACTCAAAAATGGGTCTGCAGAGACGGCTTGTGATCTGGGCAAGGCAGGCTGTGATATGCCATCAAAGCTGTTCTCTGCCTCCTTGGTATTTTCTTATTCTGAAGAAGAGCAAGGGGTATTTGAATGTTTGAAAATGACTCCTGCACTTGTCTCTAGCATAAGTATCCCAATGGTGCTTTTTTCTAGAGGCAACTGAACTTTCTGGTTTTTATCTGAAGACATTTCACTTCTCATCCAAGAAGCTTCTTCAGCTCCAACTGGATGGAGGGGAATGGAAGGATTTATATTCCTTGTAGACAGCTGATCATTTACATTCTTTTAGCGGGTCGTTAAGCTCACCTGGAGTGGTGTCATCAGGGTTGCCTGAGAGGTGCAGATTGGTGTGGAACCTTCTTGGAACTGTTGAAAGGACTATGTTGTAGGTTGGAAATAGATGATGTCATATTCCTTCCCCTCTGTTGAGAGAGGGCTGTTCAATTTTGACATGTTCAATCGACCATCTAGGTGACCCTGATGACACAGATAAATCTCCAGGTGGCCTCAAGGACTTGCTAAAATAATGATCCAGTGGTGGATATGAGTCTTTTATCTGAGAAGCAACAGTTACCATTCAAGAGTTATATGTATAAGGCAGTTTAGTTGAGATGTGGCATTTAGAGTATCCAACTGAATAAGTTGATATCTTTAGTTGTTATGTACATCAACAGTGCTTTCTTTTTTTAAAAAAATCCTCTTTTTTCAGAATGAAGTATGTCTGCAATACCTAATCACACTTCACGTTTAAAAAAAAAACTAATAAGGAATTCATTTAAAATAAAAATCACGTCTTTGAAAACTTGTTCGGTAGATCATTTTTCAAAAGCAAATGGCTAACAAACTAAGAATGTAAGTTAATATGAATGAAAATTCAGCATCCTC
Organism: Ophiophagus hannah; assembly: GCA_000516915.1. Taxonomy (NCBI): domain Eukaryota; kingdom Metazoa; phylum Chordata; class Lepidosauria; order Squamata; family Elapidae; genus Ophiophagus; species Ophiophagus hannah. The sequence continues at coordinate 301,600 of AZIM01000462.1, read as the reverse complement.
TTCTGTTATTGAATGCAAGGCATATATGAGAAGACACATCATTTCTCTGTATTGGTCAGCAAATGAAAAAGATAAAATGCCAAGAAAAAAATTAAACATTGAGAATTTATTGAGTGATTTATTTATCATCTTCCTTCTGATATTTTTAAGCATTGTGCTTAATATCAATTTTTTCCTCTGTGATCTGCATGAAAACGTTTCTATCATATTTTATGTTATTTTTCTCTAATTTTGAAATCAAAAGCAACAGCATCTAAGAATTCTAGGCTTACAGATCTGAAATTCTGGGAAATCCTATCTTAATGATAGGAAATGTTATCATTTTATTATGCCAACGTCATAGAAAACAAGTCAATTTTAAATGCTTAATGTCGGTACTTGAATTATGGAGGCGGAGGGCAAGGAAATAAAGGAGTCCATTATCAAACCAGATTTAGGAGTTAACAGTTTTCATAGACACTCATCTCCATGGTTCCATCCTTCCGAGGTCAGTAAAATGAGAACCCAGATTGTTGGGGGCAAGATGCTGACTCTGTAAACTGCTTAGAGAAGCTATAGAGCACTATGAAGCCATATATAAGTCTATGTGCTATTGCTATTCTAAACCAGTCAAATCAACTCAGAATGTAAAGGAGTCTTATCTCTCTCTGGTATCCTGAGGACATTGGCTGTCCAGGTTTCCATCTTCGGCATACCTAAAGCATGCATGCTCGGCAGAGGTGAAGGATTTGAACGGTAACTTATGGAAGTGTTTTCCAAGATTGTGCATCAGGAAGATGAAGTAGAAATCACTGAGCTGTAGGGGTCTTGTGAAGCTCATGCAGTGGGTAGATAATTAGGAGCTTGGAACAACCAAACTCCTCCTGTTTTCTTAAGTAATTTGATGTTCTAATTGGAACCAACTATGGTGCACACATAACAAAGGGGAGCCTTTTTAAAGCCTGACAACATTTTTTTTTAAAAAAAATGCCTATGCATCAAAGACAAGTATCAACAGCCCTGATGTTGACAAAAATTGCAAATATAAATCTACAGCACCATCCCTAAATACCAAGAAATTGGCCTCATACGCTGAAGGAAAGAAAACTGCCTTAATCAGGGTTAAAATGCATGGTATGCTAATTGCTTTTAGGAAAGAGAGAGAGGGGAGCATTTTCTATGCCCTTTTTAGCCACAGGAGCTCTTGATTGAAATTGAGATGGTTATGTAGGAGAAAGGTGGATTGACCTCCACCCTACTGTTTTCCTATTAAAGTTGGCCTTAGAATTCTGTACACATTTAGAAGAACTGCACCCAGCTTTTTTCTTTCAAAAGAAGATCTCCAAGGCAGCAAGAATTCTAAAGTTATAATAATCTATAAGATTTGAATTATTTTCCTACTTACAAGTGCAATGTCTACAATTTCTGACTTTTTAAAATATTTACAGGTGCTATTTATTTTCTTAGTTACATCAATAACAGCTACCTCATATATACAGATTTAAGCAAATGAAGTCTTCTCTGGCACCCTGGGGAAATAAATTTCCTTTTGCGTTGTTTCTGCATTTTGGAGAGCTGTTCAAGGCAAAGATGTATAGCCTTCCCAAAAGTTGGCTGTCCTTAAACTCCTGATGGTCTCCGCAGTTAAGTTACCAAAAGAGAAATGACAGAAAGAAAAGAAAAATAAAACTCACTGTATCAAAAGCGTTGCATTGGCCAGCAGTAAGCATAAACTTAAAGCTATTTTGATTGGAAGAGTTACATTGTTTTATTTTTTAGAAGGTAGTTTTTCATTGTTGATTATTACCCATAATTCTATGGGGTTAGGGCAGATTGTAAATACTATGAAATAAATAAAGCAGCACAAAACAAACATACAAAAGTCAACCTATCCTAATGCATGTTTCTCTTCTTATACCAAGCTATCTCCTAAAACGAAAGGAAAAAAGAGGTTTCTTTATGGAAGTCATCATTCTTCCTACCAAGGAATTATGAAAAATAGTAAAGTACAATACATCTTTTAAAATCTTTTTTAAATGGTACAGTTGTTGTTGTCTCCTTAATTTCAATACAGAAATTAATCATTTGAAGAATAAGTTTAAGATTCCAATTAGTTGAAGAAGAATCAAAGTTATTGTGCAGTTGGACAGCCTTAGAAATTACTAAGATAAAAAAAGATAATTTGGAGTTTAAGAATTGTATAGCATATTTTTTCAGGCACTATGTCCACTCACAAGACACATTTTCCCCACATAGGAAAAATCAGGTTTGGGTGAATCAATCCATTTTGAGACTCTTATCGTTTGCTCATATGTTCATACAATTTTTTTTAATCTTTATAAATTGCATTTTTTTTTACAAAAAATGCATGAAAACTCACACTTACATGTGTATATTTAATTGTGCTTCCTCTCAAAATACATATTGATCATATTTTTCCTCAAGCAAAATAACATTATTCAAATATGTGTCTGACTGTATCACAACACTGGGAAGTGTGAAAGCCAGTAGATAATTAACTAGCAATAAGTTGTAGATTGCTCAATTCTCTTTGGAATTCACTAGATCAATGAATTGCCCACCACCTACATAACAGGATCGTTGTGGGAGACTGAGACATCTTAGAATCTAATCATGTCATCACAATGATGAAACAAGGATCACACTAGCGTGATGCAAGCTCCATCCCTTTTGTATATATGTGTGTTGTCTCCATGCCAACACAAAAGAGATGGAGCTTGTAATGTAATGGCACCACAGTCATTTTGCCATTTCTCCACCCATCCCCAGACACCTCAGATGGAGAAGTTTGGTGAGCAGTAGAAATGCCAAAACCAACCCAGCTTTGCATAGGTTAAACTAAGGTCACCAGTTAGCTATGTCAGGGGTCTCCAAATTTGGCAACTTTAAGACTTCTGGACTTCAACTTCCAGAATTCCTCAGCCAGCCATGTTGTCAAGTTTGGAGGCCTCTGATTTATGTTGTGGCACCCCAGAACCTAATAAACCACACTATGTTGCCCGCTCACTTAGTCCTCTAAAGCAAAGAGAGCCGAAGTAAAAGCAAGGCTGAGAAAGTCAGATGTATTTATTAATTAAATTTATATGCTGCCAATCACGTGGTTCAAAGTGACTCTGAGTCACTAGCAATGTATATTTCTTTACTAGATGCTCTGCCTTTAATATTATCAACTTATAAGGGATGGAGACTCCAAAGACAACTCTGAGAAAGGAGACTGATGAGCATGTGTACATGCAAAAGTGTACACAGGGACAGATGTTAGTTGCCAATTTCCACATCCCAAGCCCCTCTAATATCTCTCGAATAGGTTATTATCTGCTTCACCTATTTATTCTATGTTTAAAGAGGTTTGTTTTCTATTTTAACCTTTTTTTTTATTTGTACAAGGCCTCTTAATTAGGACATTTGTTTCTCTTCACAATCCAGAGATCATTTTTATGAATTTTCCTGGAAATGTTTGAAAATTGGTTTCCTGGAAGCTCATCCAGGGAGAGATTATACTTGGCCCCACATTTGTTTCGTGGAAAAGTATATAGGAATTGGGAGGTATCCAGTGGAGTTCTTACAAAACGAAGCTCCCAAATGCAAAATAATCTACAACTATAAATAACAAAAACATTCATGATAGGTTAGGCCACTCAGAAGTTGTAAACATAGCCATGGCTAGTATGGCTTAAAAAAATATGCTGGTAAATCTTGCTGATGTGAGAATAAGACTAAAATAAATGTGTGGAGTGATCTTATAAAAATTTCATGTGAACTGTTCCAAATTTTGCATTTGGTGACAGAATTCTTAATATATACAAAGTGATCAACCAGCAATCACTGGGCAAGCATTTGATAATTTTTAAATATGTATAAAGCACTGTTAGGAAACTAAGTCACCAGAATAACTACATTGAATCTTCTAACTTTAGCAATAATGGGACTATATGAAGGAGGACAGGGTAGACCAGGGGTGTCAAACTGGCGGCCCACGGGCCAGATGTGTCATGCGCAGGCCACACCCATTCCAGCTCTGCGAAGGAAAAAACTGTTGCAATACATCACGTGATGGCAACATGTCTCGGCGAGTTTGACACCTGTGGGGTAGAAATAATAAATGTACATATTACATGTACATATATATTTCTGGGATTTTGTATAATTCAAATACCAGACATTTCTGCTTGAAATTCATCTCCACAAGAAAGAAAAAATTGGCATCTTCTTAAGAGAATTCTCTGTGGTTCCATGTTCATTTATTCCAGACTCAGCTAGGAGACCCTGCACTGAATTCACTGGAGCCACCTCTGCATTGTTTCAAAAGTCTGTTTGAACAGTCATTTTAAAATCATGTAATCCGTCCTGGGTCAAGGCAGAACTGAGAAGCTTCCAGTTTCTGCAAGAAAAAAGCAAGAAAAAAAAATTACAAGTGTAGAACCAATGATGCATGTCAACATAAATTATTCAGAGTTTCTAGGTCTGAATCAAAGGAAGTAGCAAACTCTGCAGTTGAGGAAAAGTTATATTTCTAATTTTTTTAAAAAAATAGTTGTTTCCAAGTTTTGGCTTAGGGTCAGATTGGAATGAACATTGTCTGAAATTCAGTCCAATGTAAAATAAATCTAGAGCAGGCCTCTTGGAATAAAGTATATCTCTAATAAAGTATATCTCTATTTCAGTTTTTTCATACATTCAGTCATTCATTTGTTCCGTTGGATTTCTGCATCTTGTTTAAAAAAGGGAAAGGGAATCAACTGTTATTTTTGCATGCAACATTTCTGCATATAAATTTATTCATAATAATTGTGGTATAAAAATTTTGAATTGAGAAATCGATCACCTAATAGAGACAGCCCTAAAGATTCCATAAAGCACAATTTAAAGCCAATTTTGCTTTTAAAACAGCAGCCTTAATTAAGCATTTTCCAATATCCCCTTTTATTAATTCCTTCATAGTACCCAAGGGCAGGACAAGAAGCAATGGACAGAAACTCTCGAAGGAAGATCCAACTTGGAAATAAGGAGAAACAGCTTGCCTCCTGGAGTAAATTTACTTTGCATGTAACAAATGCCTTTGAAGTTCTTCAATGAAGCAATATGACTTGGTTTTGAAAAAATGAAATGGTTTCACTTTGTCCTTTCTTCTGAAACCACCTGGGCTTTTCAAATAGCTGAAAGCAGCTATTGTGCATGTGCTGAGCATGTACAGGAATCTCTTCTGAATCTCCCAGTCAGTTATTTTGCTCTCCTCTCCACCACCACTCTACACATTTCCTTATCGCCAACTCATCAACGTGTACGGGAAAAAAAGTTCTCTCTATATAGCCACCAAATAAATAAAAAATAGCACTCATTGTCATTGCTGGATGTAGCGTATAGAGAGGACATCGTTCTCAGTTGTCTTGGTCAGCATGTATCGTGTCTTCTCCTGCCTCTGTGCCTAAACATCACAATGTACGTTTGGTGCATTGTTGTTCTTCATTGTAACTATATTCTTTTCCTTAAAACCAGTTTCCACCTTTTTTATCTACCTATTGAGTTCCTAAGGACCTGGTTATTAACTGAAAAAAAATCCTTTAAAAACAAATTGGGTATTATGAGGAGCAACTTCAAATCATAGGAGAAAAGAAGGAAGAGAACCAGAATTAGTGAGAATGGTGGAAACTAATCTGTGTGTGTGTGTGTGTGTGTGTGTGTGTGTGTTCAGTGTGTGTGAGAGAGGGGGGGAGGAGCGGGGGGGGAGAAAGAGAGAGAGAGAAATCAGAGTGGATTGGTGATGTCAATATAATTTCTCTCTTTAGGAAAACGACTGGCTTAAAATATTATTCATGGACTTCTCTCAATTCAGGCAAAGTATTGATAGCTACAATCCACTCGTTATAACTATTAATGCTTTGTGACAGAGATGGGAGAGGATATCACACAGATAGCAATGAGCCCTATTTCTTTTTTATTTGCTCCTTCTCAACTTATCAGAAGCTCTGCTAATTTATTGTCTTGTACTGTACTACTTCTGATGGAACGCATGGACAGCCAACAAGCTGACATCATCATCATCATCATCATCATCATCATCATCATCATCATCCCGGATCCTTAGGGACTCAATAAATAGATAACAATGTCAAATCCAGTCTAAACATCGGGCTGATAGTGCAACCAGCCATAAAAAGTGCCTTGGGTGCAATCTGAAAATAACGTGGAGCACCACTTGAACACCATCAGCATTGACAAAATCATCATCAGTCAATTGCAAAAGATAGCTTTAGGTGGAACAGCTTACATCCTGTGGCAATACCTTTAATATTATTAAACAATATCTGCCTATCACAGGGATGTTGGAGTGCAAACATCCTGGTTAGGAGGAGGGCTCAAATGAGGAATCAGCCTGGATTCACTATGTAAACACAAGAGGGCTAGGTCTGAGTCCACTCCCCCTCCTCACACACACACATACACAAATGCCTTTTAACCTTATCTGGTGGTTCCAGGCAAAACCTGCCATGCTGGGGAGATTCCTGTGTAATAGGCAGAAAACAATAAAGTAGCCAGTTTGAACTCTGCACTTGTAGGTCTGGTTGTTAAGTCCTGACAAGTCCTTAGGATGGTAAATGCCAAACATCTGTTTGGCTGTGCAACCAACCATAACAATTTAATAACTTGTATGCTACCCAACGTTCAATAACTCTGGGTGGCTCACAACAATCTAATAAAGAAATTACCCCAAAAAATCATATTGTACCAAAAGAGATGGAAAGTGTGACAGACAAGATGGAATGAAATAAGTCGGTCTCACTCTCTTTAAGAAATTTAAGAGGATATTTTAAAAATTATTGTTGTCTTTGCATACCATTATTTTCATTTGGGGTTGACTATCTCTGTTTGTCTGCTGCTTTTAGTGGTTCTTTATGATTTGTGGATATTTTAATTAAGTTTATTGTTGACTTAGCCTTGCTGAGAAACTGGGAAATAAATGGTAAATAGATAAAAGATAAACTGAGTTTGAATTAAAATTTCCTGTTCACGTAGTGTCTATAGTGCATCTAAGTCCACATAGAACATCACAAAAACAATCTATTCCTCTAATAAGCAATACCTTTGGAAGTTTCCGGTTTTTAATTTCTTTGGGGGTTGGGGAAACATGGTAAAAATACATAACTACTTCCTCAGGTGATCAGCTGCACTTTGAAATAGAATCAATGTAATTGGATAATGAGATTTGGTTAATCATCCAACAGCACCCTGTAAGCATAGATGTATGTCTATACTTCCCCATTGACTCCATTTACAGATGTGGGGAAGGGAAGAAATCGCTACACACTTCTTCCAACTCTTCTGAACACAGCATTGATTAATAAATAATGGTATGTGAAGAGAGGGAAAACCCACTGACCTTCGAGAAGAGTTGTGATGAGACAGTCAAGTTGCTACTAGTGATGCAGTGCATTTGTATGCATCATTTCAACCATCTAATATATAGCTGGCTAAACCTGGGGAAAAAAGGGTTTCCAGGCATTTTGCATTTTTAAAGCCGTGTTATGCTATATCAGATAAATCTGTCAGTGCTGCCTAATATTGTATGTTTATGCAAAGCCTCATTTTGGAATTAAGCTGTTTGACTGTCGAAAGAAGAGTTTCCTCGCCCTCGTGAGATGAAGCAGAGTAAGAAGGATAATTGAGGGATCAGGGATCAGAGAATTGGCTCAACTGGATTCAACTAGGTGTTAGCAAACTTTGCTACTCTGTCATATGGCAAAAGAGCCAGGTCTAAAGTCTAAAATTGGGTGAGCCTTTTCCTTTCAGGCTTTCTATCCTCATGAGGCCTTTAGCCAATTGTAAGAAGGCTGTTCCGTTTAAGGCTGTTGTGGGCCACATATCCACATATCAAGCTTTACCAGTAATGCTTCCAACGTTAAAGAAAAACATCTCTATATTATTTTAATATTTCTCTAAAGATGAAAGCCAGCTGGGTGACTTTGGGCCACTCACTCTCTCTCAGTTCAACCTCACAGGGTGGTGGTTGTGGGGGGGTGGGGGGAAGAGGAGGAAAGAATATTAGGCATGTTCACCACCTTGAATTGTTGATCAAAATAATAATGGTGGGATAACAATAAATGAATTGGATACTGTAGATGTCTAGCAACATTAAATGGGCTTCAAAGATTTCATGGTCATGGGCTGCATATTTCAATATGTGATTAAAAAAAGGATCTTTCTTATTGCAAAGGGAAATAATAATCCATTTATTCAAAGTGAAGTGAGACATGTTGGCTTTTGCATAGGAAGTAGCCCTTTTTCATGCTAAATAAACAGAAATAAGGAACATAAATAGCAAAAATTCATTTTCTCTGTCCATTTTTTTTCTTAACTGAAACATGTCCCCTGTAATTATATTGCTGCGCAGTGCATTAATGGCTTTTAAACCCTGTTGTGTTTTAACCAAAGAAATCATATTACAAGAGCCCCCAATGAACAGAAAGGGTAAGAACTGTCGGATTCAAATCTAATGCCACAGTGCATTAGCTACATCACTAGGTTAATCTGCCTTTGTGCACGCCTGTTCTTTTTCAATTAAAAAAAAAAGCAGGGAATATGTATTTCTTAGGGAACGACTTGCAGCTTAGTTAAGGTATTTTTCATTGCAATTGTATAGCCTGTTGAAAGAGAGTTCTGCCTAATGGTTTCAGAGAAGTCATGAAATCCTGCTGCGCTTATGTTAGCGGGACAGCCAAGAAAAATCATTAGAAAAAAAAAGGATTGAAAATGTAGGCAGAGTTATCGGGAAGGAAGGGAGGAAGGGAGGAAGGGAG
>AZIM01000462.1:271902-282314 GCA_000516915.1 Ophiophagus hannah | reverse complement strand
GGGGTCGCCAGCCGACATTGCCTGGCTGATGGCACCCCAGGGAGGCCCTGTCTGTGAGAGCACATGGGACGTTGGGAAGCCATTGTTGGCAGCAGGATCTCCCGCAAGTACCCCGGTCCTAAGCCATTCATGGTTTCCTTCTGCAAGACTGAACAGCAAAACAACAATAAAAAAAAAAACCTCCACCCACAACTATAACTGGACTTTGTTTGAGAAACAAAGGTCCATGATAAAAGTGCATGATCTTCATTCATTATTTTTTAAACCAGAGATGCAAATAGACTTGGCTCTGATTCTCTCGCTTTCATTTTTCCCTTTTTTCCCCTTGTCCTTAAATTCCTGTATATGTTTAGATTGTAATCCTGTTGCAATTTGGTTGCTCGGTATAACACAGTATTTTGTTTGCAATTATTGCAGGCTAATGCTGTAATCATAGACTTCTGGGTAATTTTATTATTTTTCTGTATAGCAACAGCTTGAGTACTTTTTTTTTTAGGAAATAAAGCACAATAGAAATAATATGCTGTGGAACTATGCAAATGAAAGATCAGTGAAATGAATAGTGAGTGAATGGCACATTGATAAGTAAATACAAACATTGGACAGCATTTCCAAAACTGCAGGGAACAACAAAATGTTTGGGAAAGGAACACGTTGGTTTTTGTTGAAAAGACTTCGTTCATTTTTCAGAGACCTTCAGTTTGCTGCTTTGCAACGACTTCTCTCCATGCCGGAGATAGAAACACTTAATTAAAGGTTTATATTTTCAAAATTCCAGTGTGACATTTTGGTCCCAGCATGCTTTGGGGAACTTAATAGCACACCCTATACCGCTCTCAAGACAGACCCTGGTATGCACATGTATCACCTCTCCTGCGGGAGCTGCATTGGTTGCCAATTTGCTTCCAGGTGCAATTCAAGGTGCTAGTTGTCACCTTTAAAGCCCTTCATGGCTTGGGACCAGGTTATTTGAGGAACCGTCTCTTGCCAGTCACATCTACCCAACCAATCAGAGTGGGGAGGCAGGGAATGTTGTGGGTCCCATCCCCGAGGAAGATACACCTGATGGGACCCAGAAGAAGGGTCTACTCCATGGTGGCTCCCTCTCTCTGGAACATCATTCCTCCAGAGATTAAAACGGCCCCCACTCTAATACTCTTCCTGAAGACCTGGTTCTGCCAGCAGGTCTGGGGAACCCAGAGTGGGATGCAGCCCATTAAATGGCGGGGGGCGGGGGGTGGGAGTTGGGAAGTGATTTTATTTTATTGTACTATATTAATTTATTTGATTCTTTTTGTTAATTTTTATTGCTTTAAATGTGGTTTTATATTCTGTATGCCACCTTGAGACACCATGGGCGAATAGGCGGCAATATAAATTCAATAAATAAATAAATAAATAAATTGCAGATAATGATGTAATTACACTCTGAGTTTTACCTCTTAAGCTCCTGCTGATGGGGAACTACCTGAAATGCTTTTTTCACTATCAATCAACATCAGGATCTGGAATGTTTGGGAAAGGATTAGGGCCCTGCATGACAATAACGATCCCCCCACCATACACACACATACACACACTATCTCTAGTATTTAATTTTAGCACATCATATTGCACTTTTAATAAATGAAAAGGATCACAGCCAAACCAATAAAGTAAATGCACTCTTAAATTGATCCTCACTTTCATTGACAGAATTAATGGAAGTGGGGTTTTCCCCCCCTGCCTTTTTCCAGAATGGCTTTTGACTTCTCAGATTTGCTTACAGCTCTACTATTCTCAAATGATCTCCCATTCAAGTACTGGGAAGGCATTTTCTTCCCAGCTTTTTGACTATAGACTTGGTGTATGTAGCACCATATTATTAGGTCCAGTGATGTAGCAAGTGGCCTCTATCATTTGTCCAATGCTTGATGATCTGGGTGTCAACTTCGAACTGAATCTGGCCACAGCCATCTCTCTGTTCCTCAGTTGCCACACAGAGGGGGAAGGGGGGAAGGAGGTTGGAATGCCTTACTAGGCACAACAGAGAGCTTTCTCATGAGAACCAAGGTCATCTCTACTGGCAATAAGGTTGGGGAAGGAGTGGCTAGAGAGCCTGCCAATTAACCCAAGTGAGCCTGTGACACTTGGGGATGGAGTTATTTCCTAGTTTAATTGTACTGAAACAGTGGGAAAGATTTAGAATTGGTTTTCCTTTGAAGCTATGCCGATATGATGTACTCAGTAAAGAAGACCTTTGAGAAGGAGCCCAGTCTCAGAGTTCTAATTTTGCTTCGGTTCATTAGCCAGAGCCTTGGCATTAAACCAATTCTAAATCTTTCCTGTGGTTTCAGTGATACTGGGTAGATCTATGATTAACATGGGGGCTATGAACAACTGGGCCACTTTTGGGAATGCAAGCTAAAGGCTTTTCCAGGGCCAAAAGTCTGGGAACTGCAGTACCAATCTGGCCACAAAGCCAAGTGGCTCCTAACTACCCAGAAGCCACTACAAAGCAGGGAGTCTGCCACAATAGCAGCAATCCCAGCTGATCCCTAGAGACCAATTTCCTCAAGAGGGTCTCGCATTCAGTTATCTATGGAGCAATGCCTCCAAAGGCCACCAGAAACCAAGATGGCAGGACAAGGCCACCACCTGGAGAGAATCAGCTTGGGAACAGCAAAGATAAGCTTTGGGTCAGCTGCTTGCAAATGTGACTTATAAAGGAAGACGGGCTTATCATCCCACTCAGTTGTCAACTACAGAAAAGACGCCACAAGAAGGGAAAATTATTTTGCTTCACTGCACTTTTTACTGAGTCTCAGAAAATAAATATAGGACTCTATTGAACAGCTGACAGGTATTGCTGTGAGGACATCTGTCCACCAATTTTGTAGAAATGTCTTTGCCTATGAAGGGAGCGGCTGTTTTTCCCTTATTCTCAAAGAGCTTTAGGCTTTCCTTGGGTGGTGCATACTATTGTGGCTGGCAGGTGGTGCTGCAAAGGAATTTTGTATTCTGTCTCCATTACTCACTTATAGCTACACCAGCAGCTCTGACACTCCCTAATCTGCAAAGTCCCAGGACAGGAATTAGCTTTAATTGACGTATAGAAAGCCAGAGACAGGCTATATATTCTTGGAGAAAATGATTCTATAATGCAAAGAAGACGTTCACACACAGAATTTGGCTTTTTGAGCTTGATTGTTTTCTTGCAGACGTTTTATTACCCAAACTAGGTAATATCATCAGTGCTAGCAAATATTCTCCTTGATTAGAACTCAACTAGCTAATATCTAAAGTAAGTTAAGAAAGGAGGGGGCAGAACTTAGCATGGAGAAGTTGATAACATTATGAGCCTCTGGCCATCTGCCTCCTCCAGAGGGGTGCCTTCGGATAACATTTCTCTCTTCTTTCCCCTCAGGTCCTAGGCAGAACTGGCCAATTTTCGAAGTCAATCTTATTTTTGATGGCTCTTTCCCCATGCCATACAAGACAATTATTCTAGTGAAAAATGGGTCTAGTCCTGAACCTCCTTTCATGCTCCCCCCCCCCCCGCCACATATTTATTATTGATGGAATCAAAATTTTTGATGGAATCAAAATTCTGAATTCAGCTTAACAGAATTCCCTTCCAATTTTGCTTTCTTTTAAAGATAACTTTTTCAGATAATTTTTTCTAGAAAGCTGGAAAAACTGAGGGGAGGGGATTGACACAACTGTAACCATCTCTATTTTCTAGTTTCAGTTGAAGTGACTACAAGTTCATAGCTAAATTTAGCTTCCTTTTGGCTTTTGAATACTACTGGGCCAGATACTCTTTTTGAATGAAATAAATCTCCCCAAGAGACTAGGAAAGGCTCTTCTGCTTGGCCTACATTTCCGAGCCTCCAAGGAAATAGCAGCACCCATTTCCCTCATTGCTTGTGACAATAATATGACAGCTGATTATGCAGATTAGCAGAACAGGTTTAATCTTCTGCACTAGGAAAACACCCCCCCCGCCAATAGGAGAGTGGGAGTCAAGTGTCAGGACCTGTCATCATCCCCCTGCATTTCTTCTGCCAAAAGAGCTTGAAACTTAGCGTGACAGTCTTCATCCTTGAAAATATTCCATGCGCTCCACTCTGTAATGTAGTTAAGCTCCTGATTTGACAGGGAGTCTTACAGACAGGAAAGGCAGTTGTCTCCGAGGACTCATTTTAGAAATCTGCAATTAGTCCTGCAGCTCGACTTTGGGGCAATTTTGTCCTAATTCCCATTAGCAAGTTAAATGGAAAACAAAGAAACACCTTTTATTAACTGGTGGAGGAAAGGGCAGGTTCAAAGAATCTCCTCCCAAAGGACATCTAGTGAGAGAGGAATATTTCAGATTTGTAACCATTATTGGATAATTGAATGACTCCTGACTTTCCTTGCAATCTTATACATGCTGGCTCAAAGGAGTAAGCCCGCGTGGGTGAATAAAGATGCATTTATAAAACTCTGAATGACAGACTGGAAATACACTGAATTGAACTGAAAACTAAGGACCTTCCTCTTAAAACCCAAGTACAAACATGGGGGTCTGTTGCAGTCCTATTTATAATTTCTTTAAAATGATGCAGAACTTATTTAATTTAGTTATCTTCTCTTTCTCAAATGAAGACAAATATCCACAAAGTAGAACATGTATTATGACTGTGCAACACTTTGGATTTTATTTTTAAACAGTGCTTCAGAATACACTTTGACTCCAGGAAAGGACTCGGCTGCTTTAAAGAGTTGTAAGCAGCTGCTACATCTATACTTTTGTGCACTCCAAGCATATTCTTAGAATCAAATAAACAAACAGACACAGAGAGACACATAATACACATGCTTTTTTTTCCATTACAAAAGGGTGAAGCATGAAATGTTTCAACTATACTAAGCATTATACTGATTATTCTCTAGAAGCATCTTTTTTATAAAGTTATAAAATGTTGGTTTATTTTATTTTATTTTTTGAGGAGTTATAAAATGTTGATTTGCAGTGTATTATTCTATTCATTCATGCAAATTTAATTTATTCTCACATAATGTTCGAAAGCATGCAAATGCGAGTAGATTAATAGGTACCACTTCGGTGGGAAGGTAACAGCGTTTCGGTGCAACTTTGGCATATAGTCATATTGGCCAAATGACAAGACTGGCTCCCTCGGCCAAGAAACAGAGATGAGTACCATACCCTAGAGTCAGACACAACTAGGCAGGGAAACCTTTACCTTTAATAGATAGGTACTATAAAGTTCAAAATAAGAATTTAAAATTTGGAAAAATGCTTGGATTAAAATGCACTCTTATGCTACATTTATCAGTTTGGAATTTGAAATGTTAACTGATGTATCCTCATCTATTAGATGTTGCATGCAATGCCCCAAATCATTTTCTATTCCTCTGTATTCAAGACCAACTTCATAGATTACAATTACCCTGAACAGACATTTGATGAAAATATACTCCTAGGGTTTTACTGTTTTATCCCCATTCTCATCGTGGTAATATTTCTTTTGCTCTGTGAATCCAATAGTAACTATTTTGTCTGATCAATATCTCTCACAAAATAGGATCTATCTTAACATCCATTTAGATGCATTATTATTTGTGTGCACATGACTTGCTAGGCAGATGGTAAGTAAATGTTATATGTGGAACATGTGCTCTTCTCTGATCTATTTTGTATGATAAAGCGGATAACATCAGATGAATTCAGCAAGAAGATGCTAACTATTTCAACTTTCCAAAACGGTCGTTTACATCTTAGTAATGAAAAATGATATGGAAACATAGAATCTTCTTTTGACATTTGGCCTGAAGACAATATGCATCAATATGCATGAAGAGATGTCCTTTCCTTCACTGGTATTATAAATTTAGCAACCTTCATGGTATAATACAACCCTGTTTTATAATCTGTGCTATATATGTTTGATTTAGTGGTTAAGGCACCAGGCTAGAAACAAGGAGACAGTGAGTTCTAGTCCCGCCTTATCCATAATAACCAGCTCAGTAACTGCGGTGATGTGGGGCCAATCACTCTATCTCACACAGCCCAACTTACCTTACAAAGTTGTTGTTAGGGAAAATAGGAGAAGGAAGATGAGTTGGATATGTTTGTCACCTTGAGTTATTTGTAAAATAATAAAGTAGGATAGAAATAAATAAATAAATAAATAAAATATACAAATTATGGATTTGTCCTCCAGCATATCTCTCAGAGACATCTGTTTGGGTAGCCTGGTCTAAGTAGTTATCCTGTCATTGTTGACAATGGGACTCAATGAACTTTTTATATACCTTCTTTTAGTAACTCCTTAGCTACTGTAAGTCTTTAAGAAGAAACTAAACCTAATAGAGATAAACTTCTGCTATGAGGAATCCTATTAACTGTTAAATTAAGACAATCAATGTATTAGTATAGAAAGAAATCACTGTGTTTGACAGGAATGTTAAAACAGTCTTCTGTAACTTGCAATCTACCTTTATTTAGGTAGGTGGGTGGAGACTTCAGATAAGAAATGTTTTAGTTCTTCTGTGTATAAGATTTCAGTGCCTTTGCTGTTAATATTATTGGTGAATTAATCTCAGATATTTCATAGTTCTGGTTTAAGATAACATTGCAGGTTAAGATGTATTTAACTGCAAAATAGATGTGAAACTATGCAAAAACAAAGTGCTTTTCTTTATTGCTGTAAATTATTGGATGACCACTGAAATCAGTGAAGGGCCTCACCAATTTATCTCAGGTTTCTTTATGTGGATGCATTCTTTATCTGGGAAATAGAACAATTAAACTCACAGATAGGCTAAAATGGGCTCTCCCTTTGGAACCATTCAATGTGAGAGTAAATGAATCAAGAGATTGACAATTTCAGACAAGTCAATATTTTCACTAGTTGTATTTATATCATTGGATCCAAAGAAGTTATTCTGGCTGTGCAACAGCACTTTTACTGACCTATCCCAACCACAGTGGCCTCCTGTGGTCCCTAAAACATTCATCAAATCAACAGACTCATTGAAATGACTTTTCTGGTCCCAGCTGGACTCAACCCAACTCCACCAATCTAGAAAAATGATTGTGTTCTTAGTGAAACTCAGTATAAAATGTATTTTTGGTAAAACTAAGAAAATTTGCAGATAAATGGTTGTTTTATCAAATACACTGGACTCACTGAATCCAAGACTAAAATGAGATTGGGTATTTTGTGCAGTTCAGGAAACTCCATGTGGAAAGCCTTAGCTTAGCATGTTGTATGAAACAGATTATATATTACATTAGAGTATGTTTGATTTCCTGGAGGATAGCATAGTCTGTGAACAAAGGAATTGTGCTTTGTTCACTCAGGTTTGGATTTCAGCTTGTTTATTTATTATTTATTGCGTACATTTGTATGCTACTCCATCCTAAATTGCTGAGTGATTTGCTGCAAATCGCAAAGCGGTATAAATGCCATCCATCACTTCGCTGCAGGAATCTTGCAAATACATATATAAGAATCTTGATTAAAAAATCTCCCATTTTACAAGGCACAGAACTGTGAGTTTCTGATTTGGACAATGACCCAGAATAGCAAAGGGACACCTGGTGAACTTTTCAGGAAGTGGTTCCTGACTGGAAGTTTTATCCTCGAAATATCTGAAGTATCTTAGGCTATGTCATTTGATCAATCTGAGTTTTGCATAATCAGGATATATGTATGCATAAATGTGCATGTAATTTCAGACTACCTTTGCAGTGGCTAAGTCTAATCTCACCCAAATATCTGAGAAAAATATATGATCTTGATGAGGTAAGCATGAAATCATTACAAGCCAAACCAGCCATTCTCTGTTTGTGCAACATGATGGCTTGACTAAGCAGATAACAGGAAGGAAGTTCTACCTCCTGTTATAAAAAACATTATATATATATATATATATNTATATATATATATACACACACACACACACAAAAAGCTGAGATCACATGACTCTCATCAACATCTGCTTCTTTTCTTTTCTTTCATAGAAAGCATGCCTGAATAATCAAGACCACAGTGCTGCTGTTAATTGTAAAAATCATTAGTAAACTTCCAGGTGCTGTTTACTGCATAACCATTGTAATTTTCTGCCCTAAAATCAGCATCTCCCCAACATCATTGTCTGCCCCAGGCCACGGGAATTGTGCAGCTTTTAGATTGTCAAAAGCAGTTGCAACCCTATTTGCTCACACTGAAAGAAATGGATCCACACCTGCAGCGTTTGAGGCTGTAATTCCTGATATTAGCCAGACCTCATGAGGAGAGAGGATCATTTTTTTTGCCAACCTTTTATGATTCAACCCTTTGCCATCCATTTGAAATCATTTAAAGATCCTTTTAGTTCATTGCTGTTGCCCCATGTCTGGGGTTAGTTTTTTTTTTCCCCTTTTCCTCCCACAGTCATCCCTGTGCAGCAGGCCAAGTCAATGGTAAGCAAACTAGAGTAGTAATCCTCTACCATACCTTAAAAGCTACCTGGTGGATAACAATGAAAGTCTTTGTCTCTTTGTAGGCCTCTTTTTACACTCCTCTTTTTATTGTCGTATCAAAAGAAAGAGGCAAGGTAAAGGAACCAAATGAACAAGGATCATCGTTTCATTTAGATCAGGGGCGTCCAATCTTAGCAGCTTTAAGACTTGTGGACTTAACTAAATAACAGAATAATAGAGTTGGAAGGGACCTACTTCCGGGGTCCCCAACCCCCAGCATGCCAAAAACCAGTGGCGCAAACACGTGAAGCCCCATCCGCAGTATGCAGGCAGCATGCAAAACCACGTCTCCTCCGGTCAATGGAAAAACCTCTCTCCATGGAACCGGTCCCTGGCCCCCAAAACATTGGGGGGGGGCACTGTTCTAGTCCAATGCCCTGCTTAGGCAGGAAACCCTACATCATTTCAGACAAATGGTTGTCCTATCTCTACTTAAAAACTTCCAATGTCAGAGCGTTCACAACTTCTGGAGGCAAAGTTGTTCCACTAATTAATTGCTCTAATTGTCAGGAAATTTCTCCTTACTTTAAGGTTGGTTCTTGCCTTGATTAGTTTCCATCCACTGCTTTTTGTCTTGCCTTCTGATGCTTTGGAGAATAGCTAGACTCCCTCTTCTTTGCGGCAGGTCCCGAAGTACTGGAACACTGCTTTCATGTCCACCCTAGTCCTTCTTTTCATTAAACTACACATATCCAATTCCAGCAACTTTTCTTTATATTTTAGCCTCCAGTCCCCTAAACAGCTTTGTTGCTCTTCTCTGCACACTTTCTAGAATCTCAACATCTTTTTTACATCGTGGCAACCAAAGCTGGAGGCAGTATTCCAGGTGTGGCCTTACCAAGGCATCATAAAACGGTATTGACACTTCACATGACTTCAGTTTAAAGAATTCTCCAGCCCTGCTGACTGGAGAATTTTGGGAGTTGAAGTCTACACGTCTTAAAGTTGCTAAGGTTGAGCACTCCTGATTTAGACGGTTCAAAGCAGAATGGAGCAAATGACTGAAGGGTGGAGAAACCTAGCCAAGATGAAACTGACTTTCAGCCTCTTCCTCCCAGGCACAAAGCATCCTTCCATCAATGCAGGCGGTGACAAAGGAAGCATCCTGATGGAGAAGAGTTCATGAGCCATAACTTTGAGCATGAACTCTGGGCAGGATTCAGAAGGATTCCTTTCCCCATCCTTTGAGCCCACAGTTCATAGAGAAAAATCTGTGGAAACCAGTTGTTGTTGTTGTTTTTAAAAAAATTATTTTAGATTTTTTTTATCCCAATTTTATTTTTATAAATAACTCAAGGTGGCAACATATCTAATCTTTCTTCCACCCCCTATTTTCCCCACAACAACCCTGTGAGGTGGGCTGTGCTAAGAGAGCATGACTGGCTCAAAGTCACCCAGCTGGTTTGCATGGCTAAGGCAGGACTAGAACTCACTGTTTCCTATTTCTAGCTTGATGCCTTAACCACTGGATTAAAAATTCTCCAGGGAGTGCCTTGCTCTTTTTTTTCTTCTTACCTTGCCTCCGTATTGTACTTAGAATTCTGATCTTTCATTGTGCTGTATTGAACTCGTGGAGCGAAGCAAAAATCTTTCCTTTGGATTTTAAGACTGAGAAATTTCTCTCACAGTATTTCCCACATTCCATAGGGTGGTTGCAGGGATTTGTTTTTAAGGTTCACAGACTATAGAGAAAAATGGCCATGTGATGCTTCTTACTGCAGGATATGCTAATGGAGTCATTGCTCCCTAGTTCTTCTCCATTGAAGATAAGGAGATTACCATGGTAGCCTAGTGGTTAGAATACAGTACTACAGGCTACTTCTGCTGATTGCCAGCCGACTGCAATTTGGCAGTTCAAATCTCATCAGTTTCAAGATTGACTCAGCCTTCCATCCTT
>AZIM01000462.1:224021-236121 GCA_000516915.1 Ophiophagus hannah | reverse complement strand
GTCAGCCTATTGCCCCCAACAATCTGGGTCGTTATTTCATCATCCTCGGAAGGATGGAAGGCTGAGTCAANNNTGAGCCTGGTGAGAATTGAACTGCCAAATTACAGGCAGCCAATAGCAGAAGTGGTCTGCAGTACTGCACTCTAACCACTGTGCCACCGAGGCTGTTAACAGGAACAGGAATAGGAAGCAACCGAATACCCAAAGGAATCCCTCTTAAATTGGCAACTGGAAGCAGGGTAAGAACCAAGTACAGGTTGTCCTTCTTTTACAACCACAGCTGGATCTAAAATTTCTGTTGTTAAGCAAGGTGGTGGTTGGGTGACCATGATTTTATGACCATTGTTGAGCCCGTTGTTAAGCAAATCATTGCAATTGTCAAATGAATCACATGGTCATTAAGTGAATCTGGCTTCCCACACTGATTTTGCTTGTTGAAAACTGACTGGGAAGGACATGAATGGCAACCACATGACCCCAGACACTTGGCAATTGACTCATATTTATGGTGGTTACAGTGTCCTGGGATCATGTGACCATCTCCATCTTTTGCAACCTTCTAACAAGCAAAGTCAATGGGGAAGCTAGATTCACTGAACTTAACAACTACAGTGACTCACTTAACAGCTGTGGCAAGAAAGGATGTAAAATGGGGCAAAATTCACTTCACAAATGTCTCACTTAGCAGCATAAATTTTGGGCTCGGTTGTGGTCATAAAGTCGAGGACCACCTGTATTGCTTTTAATTTATTTGCTGTGTACATGAGAGAAATAGGGAAAAAATGGATTCTGTGGGGCTAAAGTCTCTCTTGACCCAACCCAACAGGATTTCCTCTACCAATAAAGAACTAAAGGTAGAGGTTCGACGATGATAGAAACTTGTACTGGGATACTGAAGAGACATCAGAGCCAGGTGCCCTCTCCCCTTCCAAGCTTTCCTCAGGGTGATCTACAGCATCCCGAAATTCCCAAAGATCCTCTAAAGCAGGGGTGTCAAACTGGTGGCCCGTGGCCCGGATACGTCATGCCCACCCAGCTCTGCGAATGGGGAAAATGTCACAAAATGTCACATGTTGGCAACGTGACACAGAGAGTTTGGCACCTGTGGTCCAAAGGATTTCTACTGCCAAGAGAGTACCAGCAATAGTAATTTTGAATTCTGGATTTCCTGGGAGCTCTTTAAATGATCATTTTTGTGATCATGCATATCATTCTTTGCCGATAAAGCGTTTCTCTCAAAGAAAAATGTTTCATCAACATGGATGTAAAAATTAAGGCAGGTTAAAATTACCCATTCCTGTATTGATATAAGCTACTGAAAATTGGATTTGAGAGCAAGCAATAACATGCAATCTTCCAGTCCAGCTCCCTTCCCTGCCTATCTGAAGAATATCCCATTGAAATGAGATTAGTTGTGGAGGAATTATGTTCATCATCACTTATAATTGCAGAAAGATCATGAAGCACTGGCAGTAATATTCTTTATTAAAATTATAAATATCACTCCTGAAAATATATTGCTGAGGTTTTTGTTCTCAACATCCTCAATGCTTAACTGTCTAATAAGATGAGAATTCTAACTATGAAGTTCCATTAAAATGTATTTAAAATTTAGAGTGTTTAAGAATCCAGATGTCTTTTCTTAAAAGGCACGTATTAATAAATAACCCTTATACTGTTTGGGAATCAGAACATTAAATTGAGGGTGAAAGGTTCTGCTTGTGCTTTCCATGCACAACCAACACACAGTGACAAAGTGCTCACCTAACAGACTGCCTCACTTGAGAGAAACTAGCTGTGAAGAATAAGGCAGAGAGAGATTTATCTCAGACCATATGGTAACAATTTATGGATCACGCTGAGGGCTTCTACCATTAAACAGAAAAGTGAATATGACTGCTGTTATAACTGTTGTAAGAAAATTCATGAAGACTTCATATTTAAGAGGACATTGTCAGTGTCTTTGGCCACAAGTCGTTTCTATTCCTTTTATCAAAAGTTCATTTCCACAAAGACCATAAACCATTTTTTTCATACCTGAATTGAAAGCCTATGGAATGATGCTACTCATAATAGAACAGGCCAGAATTTATTTATTCCAATTATAAATTACATTTTGTACTGTGTATCATTGTATCACACACATACATAGTATCTATAACAATTAAAACAAAAATCAGCTTAGAATTTAGCTTAGAAATGCTAGAAAAGATAAAAATAAAACATTGGTTAAACACCTGGCCACTGAAATGCATTATTATGAACTTATTAAATGCTAATAAAAATGTTTGTCGTCTTCTTTCAATAAGGAGTGAGTTTCCAAACTCAGATGAAGCTACAAAAGACTCACAGTTTGAAGTATTACCAGAAGAATACTATAGACCAGCTTTCCTAAATGCTCTTAAAGTTTAATGGAGATATACCACAAAATGTTAACTGATCATAATATTCATTTGCTGTTCTTCACCCTAATCATTGGTGTGTGTGTGGGTGAGTTTGTGTTAGAATAAGCTAGGTTTTAATAGTAAGAATACTAACAACAACTAATACCCTTCAAAATATGGTTTTGCATGCATCAGAGAAAGAGAAAGTATATCATCTCTTAAGATTTCTTGCTTTTAAAAGCAAATTGTTATAATTGGAAGGAGGCTGAGTTAATTCCTTGTTTAAAAGGTCCCTTGAGTCAGAAGCCCATGAGGGCTGAGTGTGATGAATCCAAGGATCATTTCTAGCCTTCGCATCATCTGGTAGGTCTTCTACTAGTATTATAGGTATTCAGTCACTTGGGAGTGTGAGATTCAAAGAGGATGAAGGCATCTTAAATGAAGAGTTACCAGCAAACAAAGGCAGAACTGAAGAATCATCTATGTGCTCTTCAGTGTTCTTAAAACTGCCTTCATTTGAACTGGAGCAAGAATTCTTGTTTTTGAGAGCCTGTAATTTCCTGCACTGAGCTCTCCATGGTCCTGAAAACACAAGGTGAATTGTCCTGTCAAAGTCTGCACTTACCTTTTGCCCACATTGTGAGTAACTGTGCTCAGACACCTTGAGTAACCAGGGGAATGGACTGTGAGAAAAATATCCTGAGATCAAAAAAATGGATAATTTCTTCTTCTGAAAAAGATAAATGCCACTAACAGTATCTTTAAAAAAAGAAATTTTTAAAAATGGTGGAAAGATGAATCCTCTGGTATCTCTGCTACAGTTGATTTTTTCCAAATGTCTGAGAAGTGATCAACCTCTACAGCTTCTGACCATGCCCATTATTACTCCTCAAAACTAAAATTATCTTGATCCCCAAATAGGTCATAATAATGCCCCCCCTCAAATAATCAAAATTCTTCTCCCATACCATAACCATTAATGTGGTGGTATATTGCAGAGGAAATTTTGGATGGATTGTAAAGGAAGTGACATTGACTATATACTAGTTTTCTTGTAAGGAAACAGAGGTTAGAAAATGACAGCTAAAAATTAAAGAATGAGAGGATGAAATGTTTGGAAAGAAAAACAGATCTTTCAGAGAGGACATTATTATGGTCAGTCATACAGTCAACCAGATATTTTGACCGGATTTTATATTTTTGTCTACCTATTGAGTCCTTCACAACAACCTGGGAGAGGCAGCTGTGGTTTAAAAATATTAAGAGTATTGTTGCAGGATATATTACCGCATCATTATCAACTCAAGGAGTTGAACATACCTAATACTGTTTGCCCACAATAGTAACCCTTTGAGATGAGTTGGACTGAGATAGTGCCTGGCCCAAAGTCACCCAGTCACCTTTCATTCCTAAAATGGGATTAGAACTAACAGTAACTTGGTTTCTGGGAACAGTCTCTTTCTTAAACACTGTTGCCAATAAATTCATAATTTTAATCATAGAAGAGAGACAGCGAGGTATTGATAGAAATACTAAACAGAGACAGCTAAGTCTAACAGGTTAAGGCTTCTGCACAGTTGAGATCTCTGACCTGCCATATTTCTCTATAATTACATTTACTCATTCACAATTTGACCCTGTATTCCTGTTCAGCACCAGGGGTGGGGGGGATGGGGATGGGGAGAGCAGAACCATCTTCCATTCATGATTTCTATTCACACCATACCTGAAGAAGTCTATTCAAACCTTGCCTTCTGTAGGAGGTATAAATCAAATGACATTGGCTGTTCAGCACCTCACGGCTGACTGATCATAAGGTCATAAAGTTAAGGATTTGTTCTCTTTGATCTTGGTCTATCATTTTGCCTATTTTTTGTCTAAGAGATTACTATCCTCAGGTTGCTTCCCTTTTCATTTGGTCTCAGGTAGACATGCATGGACCATGTGTTCTTGGACCCTTCCTGGTAGGAGAGAGTTAAATAGGTGGTAGAATTGGTCCATCCTTTAGTGTGTTTTGTGTAAATAAGTCTTCTTTCTGTTATAGTTATAAAACCTATTTCACAATTCCTTCCTCAGGTCAAATTCCCACTCTCAGGAATTGTCATATCATATCCTTAAACCAATACATTCTTCACATCTATCCCATGACTGATGGCTCCCTTGACTGGTTGCCGCTTCTAGCTTATTCCTGCTGGCTATTGTAGGTCATCTGTCTTGACATTTTTAGTAAGCTAACTTGCACTTTTTAATAGCTGGCTGATTTGTTTCACTGTTATTTCAATTGATTGTTTGGTTTGTTTCTCACAAGGCAAACTGAACCCCCTGCTTGCATCAGATGGTTTGCTACAGAGGGTGTGCTTTTCAGACAAAATACCAAATTCACATTGGTGTGGAGCTCAACATTTTAGACATTGGTGAGATTTTATTTTAGGCTTGCTTTAATGTGCCTTGCTGGAAGAGAGTTTTAGTAGGATTCCCTGTGAGGAATGAATATGTCCATGCAGCCAGGTGCAGTTGAAACAGCCACCCATGTCTTAATTTCTGTGAGTATTACAAGGAAATGGAAGCTGTTTTCATCCTTATCTAATCTTCCATGCCACTCAGATGATTACTAGTTCCCCTTCTTACTATCAATTAGACAGTTGGCACAGCAATCTAGCCATATTCTGTGCAGTAGCATATAAAACTTGGGGTGGATATAACAATGGGCTCCTCAGAATGTTCTTATAAAACAGTGGATTTGTTATGCTGTTGTGGATGTTATTGTTTAAATTTTTTATTATTTGTCTGATGTTCAATTTGACAAAAAATAAACTTTAATTTTTTAATAAATTTATGAATTAAATTTATGAATTAAATTTCCATCCAAACTGAGAGCTCAGGTCAAGATTTGGGAGTTGAGAGGGCCGTGAAGCACTATGAAACAGTATATAAGTCTAAGTGCTATTGCTATTGCTACTCTGGCCAAGATGATGTCTTGGTGTTCTGTCTGGATACCAGAGGAGGCAAAAAACACTTTTCTTTCCACAGGGAAGTATTTAAAATCATGGAATACTCATTTTGGGCTTTGATATGAGTCCCAGCAAGTTGGTGCCTCTTCATAGTTGATGCCTTTCTATTTGGTATATCCAGCAATGGGACAGTAAAAGTAAAACAAAGAAAAAAAACTTCAGCATTTGACCATTTTTCTTGACATTTTTGCTATAAAAAGGAACCAGACATAAGTCTTACCAATTTCATCTGATTTTAAAAAACCCTCCATGTCTCACCTTGGGAGATCCTCCAGAAGGAGCGGATAGCTCAACAACCCAAGGCAGAAATAGTTTTGTAGGACAGGAACTAGTGACCAGAGAGGAAGGTGTTCCAAACCAACTGGAATGGATACATTTGCCTATAATGAAATAAAGTTCAGAAAACAAGCCAGAAAGCGCTGCTGCTGAGGAAACAAGTCAGAAAATACTAATGCTGATTTACAACAGACAAAGACCAGTGTAAGATGTCATTCCAGTGAGCTGAGGCAAGTATAAGGTACTAAGCACTCCTGTCCTTGAGAAATGGTTAATGATCCCATTTTTGTCCTGGAGTACAATTGTATAAGACAGCCCTTTAGTTTGGAACAGCTACTAAGACCAAATCAATAGTATTGCAATGCTTCTAATTCCAACCATTCCATTTTGAGCTCAGAATAGTTCAGATTTGGGAAAATGTTGCCCATCCTTCTCAACAATCTTTCTAATAGAAGCAGATCCTCATTCTGCCTCAAAATTTGTAGAATTGAAGGAAACATTTTTTAAAAGAATTACAACTATGTCTTCTTTTTCAGCTGTACAGTTGTTCAAAATATACATAATACCCAGGTTTCAATTTGCCAAAACGAATGTTTTCCAGTTCATTATTTATTTGATTGTCTCCTGCCCGAATTCCATAAAGAGTGGATTACAGATATTTTTCTAAAATATGAAGAGCGCACAATTAGAAGCAATCAAATGGTTTGCAGAATAAAAGAGACCATATGAATTTCAAATAGCACCATAAACATAAAATCTATTTAAAACACATACACAAATGCTGCACAATAAAAAAAAGCCATCTAAAAGGCCTTGAGTTCCATGTTTTTAAAAATAATGCAGTTACTGACTATGCCTCCTGCAAAGTTTCAGTGTAAACAAGTAAACACCTTTTCTTGCAGGAGTTCTGCAGCTGCTGGTCTTGAGTCCTTACAGCCCATTTTTCACCAAATGTCCAGGAACTCCAGTGCCAAGCATGGTCCTTGTAACCCAGGCAATGACCAAGCTGGTATGCATTTCTGTAAATCATGTGCTCATGGACTCTTCCTGATAGGAGATAGTTAAAGTTAAGAGTTTGTCCAGCCTTATATTGCATTTTGTGTGAATAAGTCTTCTTTCTGTTATAGTTATATAGTTCCATTCCATTCTATTCTAATTCTCTGGTTAGAGAAAGCTGCTTATACCTTCCTAAAGCAGGGGATCATCACACTTTCTACGTGTGTAGCCTGATTCATTCACATTAGAAAGCACTGTATTGAGAGGGTTATATTTCTTCATGTTTTTCCCTTCTTTATGCTAAAATAATCCCTGAAAAGTGAAAATGAACACAAAAAGTAATAACAGTTTTAGCTTTTCCATTTGCAATGCTAGCTTTCTATATGCTGGGAGGTTTTCTTTTAGTTTTTTTGTTTTTACATAAGGAAGTAATAAAATGCTTTCTCTGGTATTTTGGACCCCTTATTCCAATCCAAATAATATATCTGGTAGCTCTTATTATAGAATGACACTACTTCAGTCATAGAATCTTATCTAGGATCAAAATGCCATTCAACTCCATTGTTGTAACACTTCAGTCTTTTCCCATTTTTTGCCCTCCCCCCCCCCTTATTTGCACTCCCACTGCATGCTTCTTTCCTTCTAGTAGACATTTCATCCTGGGCTTCCAGGCTGCTACATGTTCTAAAATAATCCTGCATTTTCTGAATTTTTGACACAGTGAGCTCAAAAAATTCACCATCACTGGTCTAGCAAGAAGGAAATGCAGCTGCTGGTAGATTGGCCCACCCAGGAGCCAGAAAGAAAGGTTTTCCCTAGGGCCTGCAGGAAATGAGGCCATTTTTGAGATTGTGTTGCCATGTGAAAGAATAATCTGCCACGCTAGTCCATTGCGGGTTGCAAATACAATCGGTTATCCATCATGGCTAGTTTGCCTTGGGTGACCCTTCTGGACATATACATGTCCAACAACCTAACCCATGATTTCATTTACCCACCAGCTCCCCTTCACCTCATCAAGGCCCCAACTATAGAAAGAGCTTCAGGAATGTATGGAGAATATTCATGATACAGGTTATCATCATGTTATGACTTCAGCTGGGATTTCGCTGTGCCATTTCTGGACTTAGGCCTGACACTGGATTTCCTTGGAGTCAGAGGCCTATCTAGTTGGCTCCATTGTTGAGGGGGACATTTTTATTTCCTTCAGTTATGGGATTTCTATTTTTGTTTTAGAATATTCATTACGATGGTCTTTTAAATTTGTATTTTCTATTTTGCCCTCCCTAGTTTTTCAGAGGGTAAAAGCGAGGGATGGGTGTGGGGGGGGGGAACACTTGCAGACCTTCATTATTCTGTTAATATAACCTCTAAAGGATAGAACTAGAACTAGCATTGCTGGTTGTGTTTCTTGCCTAGGCTACCTTACAAATCTAATATCAATCTTGCAAATCAATTTGATGTCAAGGATATTATATGTTCTTATTGGAAAGTCTATTTGATTTCCATCTTGGAAAATTGGTTAACCAGGCTGAGGAAGTTTGTTTTAATGTACAGAGTAATTTTGTATCTTACAAGTAAACCTGATGTAGAATTCAGTTCTCACTGGAAAACATTTTTGGATTATACTGTAGCTGAATGCATGGATTTGTGCCTGATCCAAAATTTGGGTTTTCCAAGAGTATAATCTAAATTTTAACTTCATGGGTTATCCCAATTTAGGAAGATTCTCAATATTGGGCCCATTTATTGTAGCTTATAATTCCAGCCAGTGACTTCTACATTGTTGAACCTGGTTCTTAATACATATTCACAGCTTAAAACTGAATAGTGATCCTTGTTTTTATAAAAGGGTATAACATATTTTATAATTCATAAGTACTTAATGATTTTTGTTGAAAATTTGATTTCCCCCAGGACATTCTAGATCCCTGGTTTACCTATTTGTAATTTAATCTTTTATATTTTTGCACCTCTTTTTATCTCCCTTTGCTTATATCCTTTCTCTTAAAACATTTAATTAAAAAAATAAATGTTAGAATCTTCCCCACATTTCTGTGAAATAAATCTTACAAGAGATATGAAATTTCTCTCCGTGGAATCAGAGAAGTGCCACCCCTTCTCTCCCCTTCCAAAGTCTTCTGCTGATAATAACTGACACCAAATCATCCATTCTCCATCCCATCCCTCCTTTGCCCCTAGTTTCATGCAAGCAGAAGCCTTGTTTTGCTTTGGGGCATACACCAAATAGAGGTCAGAAATTTGGGCAGCAGATTTTTATTTCACCATGCTTTCTTACTAGTCCCAGCACGGTAGAACAAGATATTTAATATTGCTGTGAGTTGCTATAAATATCATCCGCTCTCATCTTGGTTAAAGAACAAGTTGGCGATATTGGTTTTATAAATTTAGAGAGCAGTAACCATGAATGCCCCTGAATATGTTTAAATAAATCTGGATTGGGCTACCCAGCAATCCCTGTTTGACACTGAACCGTCTCTGTGCTGGAGGTTATTCATTTGCTCTGAAAATATTTGGCTAACATACTGCTTGAAAACAAAACCACAATTCATGTCTCTTCCAAATGGAATGCAATCCATTGTTATAAAGAAACACCTCAGAATGTTATTCCTTATCACAGGGCCATGATAAATGGCCCTGACAGATTTCAGAAGAAATACTCCACCAGATGCATTCTGGAAAATCCAAAAAGGGGGAAAAATGGTATATATTGTAGGGGTAAAAGGGCTACAATAGTATATTTCAATTTTTTTTTTAAAAAAGAAAAATACAGTGGGAGTGGAGGGTGCGAGATAAAAACCAAGAAGGATAGTGATTATTCGTACATGGGGAGGGGGGACGAGGGGTAAGAGAATGAGAGAAAACACATAATAGCTTTTAGTCTGTCATTTTCCCCACAGAGTAGTAAATAAGAGCTTTGATACATAAAAGCAGTTATCAAACACTAACAAATTAGCTCTTTGCCATCTGTGATCCACATGGGAAGGGAGGAGGGGACGATGGTGACAGTTTGGGCAAGATTTAAAAAAATGAAATCAACTATTTATGAACTGGTTTCAGAGTCTCGCTGTCTACTTTGCCTCTTCAAATGTGGCCACAAGAAAGGAACGGGGTTTCCAACGCTAACTGAAAGCAGCAGTTGCGGTCCTGGTTCTTTAAACGAGGCTAATTGCTGGCTGACATTTGTAAACAAGATTTTCCCTTCCTCCCCCTGTCAGTCTCGGCACGCTGTCACTTGCAGATCACTTCACCCCGAGAGTCCCACCCCTGCACGGAAATTTGGTGGCAAATCACAGGCGTCCGCAGCAGCACCATTTGTCACGTCGCGAGAAAGGGAATAGGCGCAAAATATACCGTAATCCTTTCAAATGATCAAATGTCAGCTTTGCCTCCTCGGGAGATCTCACCACGTCTGCAACCACAGAAGCTGAAATATTTCTCTTAAAGTTTGGAGGGGGAAAGGTTGTTCGTCTCTGCAGCCACGATGAGTTTAACCGTGGTTTCTTGAATAACCCAACAGTGGCTGGGTTCGTATAACAAACTAGCAAACGTAGCATTGTATTTAAGATGCCACACAAAAGTCTATGCGGCTTTCTCTGTGTAAATTAAGACTGAAAGACTCAAGTAGAAAATGCATCAGAATAATCCGTTCTATTTGCTTATCAGAACTTTCTGATTGGGAGCTTGATGTCCTTAAATATTCTAGACACATTCTCTGAATTATTCTGATGGTGACCAAAAATTGGCAAAGGCAAAAAGAGAAAAGAAGCAAGTTTGAGGTCAGGCAAATTCATATTTGGTAAAAGCGCTGCCACCTCCTCCCTCTTTAAAAAAAAATAACAACACTAAATGTTTTTACACATAAATACAAATGAAATGTGCAATTAATTAGTAGTGGTACTCTTTCTCATTATATAATTCTTTTTTTTCATTGAACTTGTTCATTTTTAATTTTTGGGAAAGAGAATGGGATATTTGACATGTCTTCTTTCTTTCTTTTTCTTTCCTTCCTTCTTCCCTCCCTCCATCTCTTATTCTTTGAATACATATAGCTAGATTCCTTTCTTCCTTCCTTCTTTCCATCCTTGCTTCCTCCCTCNTCCTTCCTTCCTTCCTTCCTTCCCTTTCTTGCTTCCTCCCTCCCTCCCTCTCTCCCTCTCTCTTTTTTTTCTCTTTCTTCCTTCCTTCCTTTATTTTTCTTTCACAATTATTCCCAGAAAAATGTAAATCCTATATAATAAAACTGAGTTGCCACATATTCCCTCAGCACCACATCACTACACAGTAGTGCCTCAAGCCATGAAAATCTTTTCTGGCCTATTTTGACTAGATTATGAGATTCCAGCAGGACTGCCAACTAAATGTTCTATAGACTTCACCAAGCAGCAGTTCATTTAGTTGCATGGCAAATTAAAGAAAGGGGCTATAAAAATAGTGACCAGGCGGTAGGTCTCCTTTTGGAAAAGTGAAGATTGTAAGACGGTCATTGTTGGTAGCACTGTTAGCATTCTTGTTTATTCTCCACTAATGGAAAAACTTTTGGCCCAAAACTGTATGCAATATCAGCTGCTGTGTGGGAGGCTGCACACGATAGCACATTCACACACAGCATTCAACAATCCCATTCATTTGCTCGCTGCAATTGCTGTGGCGGTTTGTAGACTCTGAGGTTTGAATTCTTATGTTAGCAATTGCCTTACCAGATGACTGTTTGAAAGCACATGGAGGGAGAAGAAATTTAAAATAACAAACCGAAATAATTTATGCCATAATTAATTTGAAACATGTTCCTTATTCTTTTAGGACTAAAATGGGTTGGGTTGTTAATCCTGGGTTATCTCTTACAAAATCCATTATTTAAAGCCTGGATATTTGCTGAAATAAAATGACCAGCACAGTAGTCTTCAAATCACTGGGGAGAGGGAAAAAAGATTAATGTTCTCTGTTTCTAATAGCATTTGAGATACGGTCACATTCCCTCCTTCCCTCACCTCTCCCCAAAGAAAGTTAAAGCCCATCTGCTAATGCAGTAGGACATTTTGGTTCCTAAGAATGTTAGTGGTTGTTCTGGCAGCACATTGAAAGAACTCTATGATTGACCATAGAGTTCTTAAAGTGCAAAGTGGGCAGCACTATTTTCAAGAGACTTGATGCTAACCTATGACTATCACTAAGTGTTGTATCTTATGATTCTTGATGAATGTATTTTTTCCCTTTATGTACACTGAGAGCATATGCACAAAAGACAAATTCCTTGTGTGTCCAANTTCTATTCTATTCTATTCTATTCTCAGTAACAGAATCCTTTCAGAACAGATGCTAAGTCTTGCAAGGCCAAGGCATCAGTTTGAACTACTGCTTTTTCAGAGTCCTATGATCAGTCATAGCACTAGCACTTAGACTTATATACCA
>AZIM01000462.1:171476-182658 GCA_000516915.1 Ophiophagus hannah | reverse complement strand
TAGAGTATTCCAGACATTGACCACTCTATTTCAGACATTGGCCATGTTGCCAGTAGGAGCACCCTCTAACAGTCTTCAACCCTGCTCCATTCTCCATCAGATGTGGTCACATCACCTTCTAGCACTAGGCAATTCCAGGTAAAGGAATGGGCAACTGATTTTGACACTGAGCCCTGCTCTTTTACTTTCAAATATAAACACTCAAATGTCCATGCAAAGCCCAGGAGAAAGAAGCTGCATGATAGGTTTGTAGCCCTGATGTTAGAGTGAATCACACCAGAATCACTTGGATCAATCAAGCAGCCTAACAATTACTTTGGTGAAAATTTCACATATAATCCTCTAACAGGATGTCATTATTTCAAACTGCTAACAACTAAGAGAATCCTCCTTTCTCTAAATTGCACTCAATTTTCCCAACTCCTCACCTCCAAAATGAATTTCCAAGTCATGAAAATGAAATGTATGCTGCAAAAGTATACAACAAATGCATTAAGAATTTATTAAATGAAAGGGGGGAAATGTATTGCTCTCTATTTCTAGTATATGTCCTTTAGAGCTGTTAAAAATGTTTATTAATTTTTTTTTGCAAGTATTTAAATTATATTATTGCACGTCCTTATTGGAAACATTAGCCCCCTTTTCAGCCTTGGTGGTGCAGGCTGTTAAACACCTAGCACTTAGTTCAAGCTGCCTGCAATTAGTGCAGNTAAGCTGACTTTGTAAAATGCTGCTTGGGGTGGGGTGGGGGCAAAAAAAGCCCTAGTAATAAGCAGGCATATACAATAGAATGAAGGCTATTACCGAGTACATTGGATGGTACTCCAACAGATTGTAAGCCGCCCTGAGTCTCCAGANNAGGGCGGCATATAAATGTGAATAAAATAAATAAAATAAAATAAATTTGTTTATTTATTCATCTTAAAAGCAAACAAAACACCAAATAAAGTCGGGATATGAATCTAATGAAAAATAAATTAAATAAACAACAATAGCAATAGCACTTAGACTCCACAGCATTTCACAGTGCTTTACACAGTGCCCACAACAATCTGTGTCCTCATTTTACCGACCTGGGAAAGATGGAAGGTTGAGTCAACCTTGAGGCAGTGAGAGTCGAACTGGCAGTGAGCTGAATTAGCCTGCAATATTGCACTCTAACTACTGTGCCACCACCATGTCTCAAAAACCCTGATTTATTTATTTATACATCTCTCATCTCCAATTAATCTGAATAGCTAACAATTAGAAATCTCACCAAGAAAACCCCCCCTCAAAGATCATTTTTAAAAACCCACCCACAAAATAAACCAAATAAATAGTATCAAAAACTATACAAAAACAAAATAAATATACAAAAGCATGTATCTGCTAAACTCAAATATACAGTCATATCATGATCTCTTCTGTTTGATGGAATAAAACCCAAAGGGAGGCACATACCAGTTCTCCAGGAGGAAAGGAATCCAGAATATGCAAGCAGGGATCAGTAGTGTTCACTTCCAAGGTTCTGTCACAAGGTATTGTCGTATAGGAGTGGAGGAGCTGAACTTATTCAAGCAGATCCAATAGTTAAATACAAGCGATGGCTTTCCTTCAGATAATTCAAACAGTAAACATGTAGGGCCTTAAAAGCGACAACCAGCACTTTGAATTGTACCTGGAAGCCAACTGGTAACCGGTGCAGTCCTCAATGCAGCAGGATCACCCACATCTATTGGGACACACCCATCACTGTTCAGGCTACTTCATTTTCAGTTTCCAAATGCTTTCCAAAACAGCCTCATGTAGAGCAGATGGTAATCCATGCAGGGGGTGACTAAGGTGTTAGTGACTGTGAGCAGGACTTTCCCATCCAGGAATGACTGCCCATAATTACTTTGTGTGTAGGGATACACAACCTGAGGAACCAGAGTTGCATGAAAATGAGACACCCCTCCCCTCCAAAGATTGCTCCTGAATGAAGAAGAAAGATTGTTATATGCAGGCAGGGGCATTGTGGAGGAAGTGAACAATGTCATTATGGAAAATGTAACTTGACAATCAAAGTCCTGCACTTTTTAACACCCATTTTCATGCTGCTAATTTCCCTGTGGACATCCCTATTTACCAGGTAACAGTGGTGGGATTCAAATTGTTTTACTACCGGTTCTGTGGTGGGCGTGGTGTGGCTTGGTGGGCAAGGCTTGGTGGGCGTGGCAGGGGAAGGAGACTCTAAAATCTGCATTCCCTCCCCACTCCTGGGGGAAGGTTACTGCAAAATCCCATTCCCTCTCCACCCCACTAACCTGCTTTCGAGCTCCGTTCTCCTGTGCAGGGCAANAATAGATGGGGGTGGGGCCAGTCATAGGTGGTATTTGCCAGTTCTCCAAACTACTCAAAATTTCGGCTACTGGTTCTCCCGAACTGGTCAAAACATACTGAATACCACCTCTGCTAGATAAGTAATTCTATTAACTGTTTTCCATTAATCTAACTAAATAACTAGTTTGGTCTAGTGTTTAGGGCACAGGGTTAGAAAGCAGGAGACCATGAGTTCAAGTTCCACCTTAACCACAAAAGCCAACAGTGTGACCTTGGGCCAGTCATTCTCCCTCAGCCCAAGCCACCTCTCAGGGCTGTTGT
This sequence comes from Ophiophagus hannah, assembly GCA_000516915.1. Taxonomy (NCBI): domain Eukaryota; kingdom Metazoa; phylum Chordata; class Lepidosauria; order Squamata; family Elapidae; genus Ophiophagus; species Ophiophagus hannah. The sequence goes on along the minus strand of AZIM01000462.1, from coordinate 180,033 downwards.
TGGGAAAATAGGAGGAGGAAAGTATGATGGATATGTTCACCGCCTTGAATTATTTATAAAAATAATAAAAAGCAGGATACAAATAAATAAAAACAAATAAAACAAAAGCCTAGGAATAATGTTTACTATGTTCCAACCTATTAAAAACATCTGCCAGTTCCGCACTCAAATATAAATCACTATAGACGATCTTCTACTAACTCCGGAAGTTCAGCCCATGCTTATGGTCCTAGTGAAACTGAGAAATAAAATGATTTACAATTGTGGACTTTGTAGTTTTGAATATCTATAATTATGTATCATAAAGTTTATAAACATAAACTATATTTTTTTAAAAAAGGATAATCCCAGAATAAATAATTTAACAGAAGCCAGCCATATTGTGGCTGGTTTGTATATCCGTGTCTCAGAAATCACCATGTTATAGAGTCCTTCAGCTCTTTCGAATGTTTCTGATTCAGTCTGCCAAAACTCTCTCAAACCATTCCTACTTTCCTTCATTGGAAGAAAGAAAAGTGAATAAATTGCTCCTTTCAGAGAGGAAGGGAGGGAGGGAGGAAGACTTATTATAGCTTTATTTTCAGTCTATTTATATGGAATCCCTCCTCAGTGAAATTAAAGAGAAAAAATAACATTTACTGGCTTCAAAGCTGGAAGACCTTAGATCTGAATCTGAATTCCATCTGCCTTAACTCTATCACCCCTCAATTTGCTCCTTTCTAGGGTGAGAAATCACTGGCCTTGGAGGTATCTGTGAAACTGGAAGTTTCCAATATACTTCAAAAAAAATGAGGACCCAAGGACTTATATAAGCTAACATTCTGAATGCCATGAGTCATTCAGAGACATTCAGGAAGCTCACACATAGTACATGAAGAGAAATATGTAACCATCAAGAATAAGAAACTATTGGCAAGTTCCTTTTAAAGTTATATTAATTCATCACCATTACCCTCTTGGATGAAAGCAGGTGGAGAAAGACTCCCTTTTATCAATTCTGAACCTCCCTGTGCTTAGTTTCAATAGTTGTATATATATTTTTGGAATTTTGTGTGAGAGAAAATGGACTTGTCCAACATTTTCCATGCCATGTATGATAACACATATCTTTATTTCACCCGCAAACTAACAAGCCCCAGCCTCCACATCACCGAATCATTATGAAGTCCTATTAATTTTGTTTGTACCTTTTTCAGAACTGAACTGTATTAAATTGCATAGGGTACATTTGCATGATAGATTTATATCTATATATTGATCTATATGTTGGCTGGTTAATTTTCAAAGTCTTTTATAATGTGGTTTGTTTGTTTTTTTTAGCATAGAACTATTGTTCTAAAATTTACCCCCTTCAAACTTGTAGAATTTGGCTTTCCCATGATATTAAATTTTGGGCAAATCTTCCCAAACAATTATTTAAAAATCTACATACATCCCCAAATGAAAGAAATGTCAGCTTTGGAAGCCATATTGAGATCCGATGCTCCCACGCTGCCACAATTGAGCCTGGGAAAGTGAGAGGGGGGAATTCATTTGAATATATCTAGTTAGATAAAATAAAATTCTTTTGCTGGTTCAAGGTCACATAGTGTTGCGCATAGTGAAAAGGAAGTCTTATTTTGGGATGGATGGTGATTGGGCCATGTGATGTGGTGATGGGTATAGGGGATGGATTTGTAGTTTTTACTTTTGCAAGGAAGCCTGAAACTTTCAGATTAGGGATTCCACAGATGTACCAGTTACTATCCAAATAAAAGGAACCTTTGAGAGATGTCTATCTCGGAGTTATTGGTTGGAATGGAGGTTTGTTGGAACGCTGACAACAAACAGCTTTCAACCATCACTATTATTTATTTATTGTTTCATACAGAGAAAGCTCATTTACATGAACTGATTCGGTATAACATTTGCAAAATTGATTAGCATGTTTACTTACAAAACAATAAACTGTCTAACCATTTTAAAGTATTTTGGAATTAAATACCTGACCTGACATGTGAAGTTAAAAGAAGTATTTCTATTTAACAATAATCTGGTACCAGAAATATTCGAGACCTTGCTGCATAGTAGTATAATGAGAAATCAGAATGTAGAAAAAATTCGTTTAATTGAAACTTATTGTTCAAGTTTAATTCAAAGTTTAATCTAAATTTGATGTATTCGATTGATGACCACATCTGAGCCCAAAATTTCTGTGGCTAAATGAGACAGTAGTCAAGTGAGTCTTGCTCCATTTTATGACCTTTCTTGCACCAGTTGTTAAGTGAATCCCTGCACTTATTAAGTTAGTCACATGGTTGTTAAGTGAATCTGGCTTCCCCACTGATTAAGGTCCCAAAAGGAGATTGCATAACACTGCGAACATCATTAATATGACTTCGAAATTTGATCACAGAATCACAGGAATGCTGCAATGGTCGTAAGTAGTGGTGGGATTCAGCCGGTTCACACAAGTTTGGGAGAACTGATTGTTAACTTTCTGAGCAGTTTGGNNNNCTGGTTGTTGGAAGAAATCATTAGGGCAGTGAACTGGTTGTGAATCCCACCACTGGTCGTAAGTGTGAAAAAAGGTCATAAGTCCTTTTTTCTAGTGCTATTGTAACTTTGAATGGTCACTAAATGAACTGTTGGAAGTTGAGGATTACCTGTATAAAAAGTATCCAGTGCAAAATTTTAACCCAAGTTCAAATCTTAGAGTTCTGACAATGCATATCATTTTTAGTATGCATATTTTAAAATAATGTCAAATTCAACTAATTGAGCTTGACAGAAAAGTAAAAGTGAAAATCTGCCAGAAACAATGCTGACATATTCTCTTACCCCTTAGGCTATTTTTGTTGTTGTTGGTGGTGGTGGTGTGGTGGTGTTCATTGGGAAAACATCCTTCTACTGCCTGCCTTCCTGCATACAGCAGATCTCCTCCAGATAAGCAGTCACTAATTTCATTTTCTTCTAAATATGTATTAACCCTCTGCAAAAGATTGAAAAGGGCTAAAAAAAATCCAGTTGTTAAGGAATGACTTTAGGAAATGTGTAACTTATCCAACCTGGAAAAGGCAATGTTCTCCATGAATTAAAGGATAAAATAATATGCATTACTTGGCAGAGATTTTATGATATTTTACAATAATATTTTGCATTTAAGTATACTACAGTACTACATTATATGTATTAATAAATCAGTGGCTATTAAGTTTAATATATAAGTAGATTTTTATTTTATGGCAGGAGGCAGGGGGCTTCTCTTTTCTTTTTCTGATCGTTTTCATTTTTTTAAAATTTCAGAATTCTTCCATTTAATTTCAGTTTTTAAAGTGTATTTTAGTCTCGTGGGTATTTAGTGTTTCCTTTAAATTGAAATAAATGTGTTTTAAACAAAAATTATAATAATGGAAAGACTCCATGAAAACGTGGATGCTCCCTGCTTTTTAGCATTTTAGTAATTTGAAGGGATTATTATTCTAGTAGAATATTGTTGTTCCACTTTTCCATCTAAGCAACAAAGATGGGATGTGTACTGATAGAAATGGGAGCAGAGATTTTCAGTGTCAACTGTACACTTCACTTGTATAAAGTCTGCTTGGCACCAGGAATGTGAACTACAGCAGTGTTCACAGTTGTATACATAGTGCTCTGGCTGAGCAAGCACACAAATTAAGCCTCTGAGAGGCATTCTATGGGCATTCTCCATGTCCTCATGATATCCAAGACCCAACTTCTACTGGTCTAAATTAAAGCAAATGGTGATATGCACTGCTTTCAGATCAGTATCTAGCTTCAGAGGCAAAAGAGGATGGATAACAGAAAAAAGCTTTTTTGTTTTATTTTCAGCAGCAAAATTGCTGAGTTAAATATTCAATAATGCAGAAGACTTGACTGCTATGCTGTCTCTATTCACTGGTATAATTGTAATACATTTTTTTGTATCTCCTTCTTAATATGGTATGAATCTTCACTACTTTCAGTTTGATCTCTCCATTATCACTAGACCCTTGAGTTGGTTCTTGTAGTTTTTCAACCCATGCTCCAAGCAGTGGTGCTTCTTTTAATCTGCAGAGATTCTTCTTTACAATAGATGTAAAGAATAGATGTCTTGTCTATGTCAAACATAGTTGCCAAGTCTGAATGGATTTTTGAGTGATGCTAGAAGAATGTATTCAGCACATGTACCAGGAAAGCAGCAGCTTGAGGTTATCAGTGCTTGTGAGGAAGTGGATAAATACTTTTGCTTGCTTTTCTCTTGAGTTCTGATGGAGTAGAATTCTACTGGTAGAATCATAGGGCTGGAAAAAGATCTTGGAAGTCTTTTAGTCCAACTACAGTAATAAAATGATTGCATGCCAGGCTGTTAGATTTGCACTGAAAAAAAAATAAAGGGGAATGCAGGGGAATTTGGATTATGCAAAAACCCAGCTCTCTAAAAAAGGTTCTAATGCTTGGAAAGATGGAAGGAGAGAGAGGAAGAAAACCAGCAGCAAGATGGGTGGTCTATTGGAAACCTGAAGAACAGTTAGAGGCAAATCATCATGGAGGAAAATCTACTTATATATCACTAATTGACACAAATGCGATACTCAATCACTCAATCAGCCAGTTTTTGAAAGGCTCATATCACCTGACATAGCATCAATCACTTTTATGGGTATGAATTTATACTGGTCACTATAATTGAAAACAAATAATGTTCATTGTTTATTATAGAGACCCGAATATGCAATGTGCTTTCAACCATGGCCACCTATCAATGACTTGGCTATCACCTGTGGAACAATGATTGGGGAAGGAAAGATTGTAATCCAACCATAATCAGAAGTCTATTCTACCATATAGTAGAAGGTTTGTCCAAGCCTTTTGGAGTTCTTCCCTTTCTACCCCACCTCTAAAATAATGTCTTGATTCAGGGAAATTTGGATGGAGGAGTCACCACTTATCAACATATTATGTAGATCTTGGAAATTTAGAAATATAATTGTTATCCAATTACTTATTTATCTAAGGAAAATGGCATCCTTTTATTCATTATTAAAAGGTGTCCTATTCTACCAATTTTCAGGGCAAAATTTTGAGATTTTATAATATTTATTGCTTCAGGCATCTTGCTTCCTAAAATCCTATGAAATTATCAGTGCTCTTTGGCTTTTTACCTTTTTGTTCTGGAATTACAATCTAATTACACCTGCCATTCCCTCTAGCTATGTGAGCAATGGTCAGAAATGCAACAGGTGCTCCCAGACATCCCTAGATGTCCAACTCTCAGATGTGTCTAGGACAACTCGCCACAGCCAACTTGCGCCAGCCAACTCCCCCTTGAGACAACTTGCTGCGGCCAACTAGCTACAAGACAACTTGCCACGGAACAATTCAACACAGGATAACTCAAGAGAGGGACAAGTGAATTGCAGCAGGCTTTGTCTTGCTTTAAGTTGAAATTCTCAAGTTAGAAGTCCTCAAGGCTGGGGTGAGCTACAATTCTGCTTGTCTCTTTCTTGGGTTATCCTGCATTGAATTGTCCCATAGCAAGTTGTCCCATACAGAGTTGGCCACGATGAGCTGCCCCATTCCACTCCTAGACAGTGAGAAGAAAATATATATTATAGTGTATATTGTATATTGCAATTTTATATTATGCTTCTGAAAAACCTGTGGAGGCTGCTGTCGTTTGAGCAGGCTGATATTATCATCATAAGCTTCATCATTATTTCTGAATGCATACTTAGAAATTTGCTGTTCAATGAAACTGTGTTTGATTTGCTACTAGAGGGTGGTAAATATGGATTCTTTACTTCTTTTCTATTGATGTTTCATTTCAAAGGGGTTCAGGATAGTACTTAAGAGGAGGCATGCGAAACATGACTGAAAAACAGAGACCGTTCTTTGTGGCTTCTGCTAATGTGAGTAAAAAAATGTTCTACTAAAGTTTTCTGCTTATAGACTCAACTGCGTGAAGCACAAAGAAATAGGGATTACTTAGAATTGGGATATAATTCACTATCAACAGTTAATCAGTTCTTAACAAAATTGGTATATGCTCACATAAACTTGTACTGTATAGGGCAAAATCCAAGGACAATTTATGTTTAGTTCTAGCTATAGACAAAACAGGACCTCTGCTGTCTTCATTTATTTTCTTCCCTTGTTTGTGGCCTTTAATTTTTGACATATTAGTTATTATCTAAATTGCTACAACAACATTTTTGGTTGCATCTAAAAATATACATTTTCACGATTTTTAGAAATATTTGCTAATACCCCTGTGTCTTACCAGTCCTTTCTATTCTAAAGGAACATTATATCCATTTACGATCATGCCACTGTAACAAATGCTCGAGGATGTCCATTTCTTTTAATATTCATCAGCAGACATGCTGAATTAATCTCTTCCATCACATACAAGTTTGCAGAATCTAAAAGACCATAACTTTTATGGAAACAGAATAAATGCTAGATGCTCATCAAATACACTTCTATCTTTTGGATGCTCATGCAAACTTCCTTCTCCCCTAACATTGTTCTATTAATCCTACAGAAATAAAGCAAGCTCAGTGAAATTAGTGGGGCTCTGTGCAGAATAGATGAAATAAGAGTACAATCTCAAATCCTGTGAGGTCCAATTTAAACAGACAAAGAGAAATGCAGAAGAGGAAAGTAAGAAGGCCAAATAAGAAGCAAACAAAATGAGGAAAAGGAGAAGCAAGGAGATCTAGAATCTTGGACTAGGCATTGGAATTTTCCGTTGCAAATTATCATCACAAACCGGCTGTCTGGGAACTTCTCCAACTTGGTGTTCCCCGTTTGATAACATGGTGTTTCTAAGCAACATTTTGCTTAGTCCATACATACAAATGGTCGGTCGCCATTCTGTGATACGAAATATTTTTTGAGGGATGCAGATGAATTTCACAGTTGTGGTTTTTCTAAAATAAATACAGCAGGGTTTTTTTTTAAGAATGTAAAGAAAAGATAACAATCCTTAGTATATTGTGCAAAACCACCCTTGCCATAATGCAGATGAGCTAAGGGCATTTTCCCAATAATATATTAATGGATCGCTGTTCTTCCTGAAAAATTCAAGCAGATGCGTATTCAGAGAACATGTGTCAGGACTGTGAGATGTATCTTTGCTTGGGCTGTAGAAGGAAATAATCAGCTCTGCACATCAACTCCCCAAGATGTCACCAATAACAGTTCACTGATTTTGCTCAGTTACCATTTAAAGTCTGGAGAGATCTTTCCTATAACCTTTTTTTATGCTTCAATCCATCAATAAAATGGATAAAATACCAGACTGTTATCTACTGCAAAGACCAGATCAGAAACCTAAAATATCTTCATTAATATGTCTAAGAAGTGGTAATTATTACATTAAGGGTTTTTTTTTTCAACCTATAGGATCAGATGATTTCTATGCTTGCAATAAGATGTGTGATAATTATATGCAGGCCTCCCTTCATATAATCACATAATTAGTGATCAACAGTTAGTAATGTATTTTGGAAAACCTGTTTCCCTTTCTAGCAACTGAAACAAATCCTTAATAGTTATCCCAGAGCAGACTCTTAGAAACAGCGCTGAGATACATCTGCAGAGTCTTGTCTGCAAAATGTTAAGACACTCATAATTGATGAGTCTTGACACCAGAGGTGCAACAGGCAAGATTCCTGATGCTGATGATAGAGAAGAAACAGTCTTATTCTAAAGTCGGAAGGATATTTCAGGGAGATGTTATCCTGCAGGCCAATGCAATAGCTTACATCTTGGCAAAAGATTCAGGAAACTGACATGCTCACTCCCATCTCCTGGGCCAAGTTTGCATTAGATAACTTAGACAAACTCTCTAGTTATTTGACAAGAATAGCCACATTTTAACTTTTGGAACAAAATCCTTCTTTCTCATCTGAGAATCTTCAGTTCTAATTCTCAGCCAGTGTAACTAAAGTTGTTGTACATCTTGGAACTACCATGTATGGTATTTCATATGGAGATTAATAATAAGTGAGGAAATCTAACAAAAAGAACAATCTGTGAAAAAGAATTTTAATTGAAATTGCCACCTTTCCTTTAGTGAAAGATTGTTGCTCCCAGGCTTAAGATTTTGGAAGTTGTTGTCAATGTGAATCTCAAAAGTAAATTGTGTCAACTGTCCTGCAGCATGATATTTGGAATATGTTCTTCTAGTTCCTGTTTCTCCAAGTCAAACATGTCTGAAAAGTATAGTTAAAAAAATCAAGCAAATGGAATATGAATGTTGTAATACTGTAACTATTTAGAGAGTGACATTTAATCACCTGCTAAATGAAGTTCTGCTTCTCTTTATATTGTAGGGATCTTAAAGCTGGCCAAGAAACCAGGAGGCCAAGAGTTCTAGTTCCACCTTAGGATATGAAAGATATGAAAGACAACTGGGTGATTTTGAGCCAGTCTCTCTCTCTCCCCCACCTCTCTCCACACCCACCTCACAGAATTGTTGTTGTGGGGAACAGTGGTGGGATGCAAATTCTTTTACTACCGGTTTTGTGGGCGTGGCTTGGTGGGCACAGCAGGGGAAGGATACTGTAAA
>AZIM01000462.1:34374-45081 GCA_000516915.1 Ophiophagus hannah | reverse complement strand
GTTAATACTAACACCTTGAATCTCACCTGGAGGGTGAGTCTCCATGACTGAACCTGCAGACTTTTTCATCCTTATTAGGAAAAATGTTGNTGCTTGCAAGGAAAGATGCTTATCATCATACTATAAGAAATGTCCTCCTCTAAAAACTATCACCCTGGAAAAACTGGACAAAGGGCTCATTGGGTCCAAGACAGTGTCGATTTTTTAAAATCATATAATGTAATTTTTTTTAATGTAATAATTTCCCATGTAAGAACTTGATGAAATCAGGATGCTAATTAAATCACTGACAGAATCTGCTTTTGCTCATTAACTTCCTTATGTATCTTATTCCAATGTCCAGTGAGGGATTTCCTATTATGTCAGAAAAAATCTTGGCATTTAGTCTCCCCTCATATAATCAAATGAAACTTGTCAGCTTATCTATATCTATTACATCCCAGGCTTTATTGAACCCATTACAAAGATCAGGTGCATCTTTTTGCTGTGCCAGATTTTAGTCAATACTAAGTTCATTATGATTAATAACTTCATGCCAGTCTGCTGTTTTATAATGCCTTTAATTAATCCAAACTATATTGTCATGGGTTTTAAAAGATAAATCGGAGCCAAGGTTTTTTTTACCTTTGTATACTGAGACCTTTTAATCCAAAATATACCTTTCCACCAAATATACATGCGGATGTTCTCAATTTTGTTTGATCTCAAAGAGCTACCATATTTTTGAGGTTCAAAACACAGAATACCTAATGCTTTTCTTGTTTAACACATCAAAAGAAGTTATACAGGCCTGCTGGATGAGATATACGTAGTCCTCAACTTAGGACTACAATTGAGCTCCAAATTTCTGTTGTTAAGTGAGACATTTATTAAGGGCCCCCGTTTTATGACCTTTCTTGCCACAGTTNNTAAGTGAATCACTGCAGTTGATAAGTTGTTAAGTGAATCTGACTTTCCCATTCACTTTGCTCGTCAGAAAGATGCAAAAGGTGATCACATGACTCCAGGACACTGCAACCGTCATAAGTATGAACCAGTTGCCAAGCATATGAATTTTGATCACCAGGGATGCTCCAAAGGTTGTAACTATGAAAACGGTCATAAATTATTTTTTGCAGTGCCGTTGTAACTTTGAATAGTCACGAAGTGAACTGTTGTAAGTCGAAGACTATCTGTAAATTGCTCTGCCGTAGTTTCTTTTTACCCAAGACTCTTCTAAGTAACTCACCCACAAGCCAGCATTTAACCACCTTTTCTCCATGCCAGCCCCTGAGAAAGGTACTTTGCTCATCCTTGCTTGACTTAAGATGCTGGTGGCTTGTTTAGCCTTTTCAGGCTGCTCGTTCTAACGATGTGGTTTGATTTGCAACTTCAAGTACCCAGAGAAGGTGGTGGAGGTGGGTTTTGTCTGGTATTCCTAGACTATACTTTGTAGTTAAAATGTATAATTACTGAAGAAAGCATAATGAAATCCACGACTGTTAGACAACACACGGCTCTTCCAATTAACAGAGGAACTGATTAAAAGAAGTTACAGTAGCAGAGCTGCAAGGAAATGCAATGTTATTATGACAGTTCTTTTCCTTCATGTTCCTAGTATGTGGCTCAGGGATTCTTTTTGGGTGCTTGCGGGGGGCACTGAAAACCTCTGGTTAATCCCAGATGTGGATTTTCATAGTGTCCCACCCTCCTTTAGAAAATTTTATGGAGGGCCCAGAAAACATTTTTCTTTGTAATCTTGGTTTTCCCCATTCCTTCTTCATTCTCACCACAGACATCCTGTAAAGGAGAAGGAAAACTATCGCCGGTAGTTGCTTGGTAGTGCTAAGACTTCTTATTAGAATCTCATTAAATACCATTTCATGCACAGGCATAACCCTTTCCTGGATGCAGCTGATTCGGCTTTTTTTTTCTTCTATTGCTATTTTTCACTACCGTAAGCTGCAAAACATTGACTACTTGGCTGCTTCAAAATGTCTGCAGAGCAGAGACTCTTAGCTTCCTGAGGTAGTCCGGAGAAGAACAACTACTTGGGGTTCCAACCCTGTCTTTAGAATAAGGTTACATTAATGGAATCTTGCAAGACTAGAAAATATTTCTCCTTTCTGCTTCTTTCAGTTTCTGGAAAACTAGGAAGGGTGCCATCTCTTCCTATACCTGCCCCACTCACCCTGCCCACCTTGTGGGTCTGAGATATGCCAGTTGTCCAGTCTGTGGGTCTGCCTCCTGATCCTAAGATCAGACTCACATACCATTGCAGGGATCTTCCCTGCAGGTGTGACTCAAAACTCCCTTCATTTTGCATGACCGTGTTGAATTCTATCATGATGCTGTCATGCATACACATTTCGCGTGCACTTTTAACTTTAACAAGAATTTTGAAACACCTTTTGGCAGGATGGCTCAAGTTCTGAGACCAGACCAGATTAAAATCCTGACTTAATCTTGGAGTCACTCTGAACTTGTCAAACTAATTGGAGAAAGATAGGATTGTAGTAGTTGAAATAGAATGCTAGGGAACCTGGAGATTCACTTTCAAGTCTATTTACAACCATGGTTGGTTGAATTTGTGACTGGAGCCAGTTATTGTCTCTCAGCCCAACTAACCTCACAGGGTTATTATTGTGATTTTCAAACTAAAATGAGAGTGTCATGTGAACTCCCTAGAATTAGTGGAAAAAATATAAAGTCAGGATCTAAAATAAAAGACAAAAATACCAGATCTAGAAAAATAAATAAAACCAAAAGATTATTCTAAAGATGAAATGAGATAGGGGAGAGCTGCACATCCCGTCTTAAGTTCCTTGAAAGAAACAGAGTAAAAACCGTAAAAATCTATTGTTTAAGTTATCAATGTGAGGACTAGGATAAGCTACAGCTTCATTCGTAATCCAATAAACTCAACAGTGGCTAGCGTACCACGGCACAATAGTGGCATCTACAAATCATGCAGCAATAGAGAGGCTGGAGATCTGAATTTAATAAAAAGGAACAATGTCTACATCTGTTCTTCAAGTTATTACAAAGCAACTCATGTCATATTTAATAAACAATGGGGCAAGGTTTTTTAAATGGAACCCTGATGCAGATTTGACCAAAAGAATGAAAGAGGAAGGGGTGAATACCTAACCACTGTTTTCAAAGTAAAGGGAAAAAGGGGGGGAGGCACTCAAAACAGGCTCCTGCTTGGGTAATACATAGTCCTGGCAAATCTTGAGCCAGGACTGAAGGAGAAGGTACCTGGATGGGCACGCATGCCCAGAGGCATGCACACACAACAGTCCAAAGCTTACTGCTTTATTAACATGCCCTTCCTTCACCTGCTCCATCTCCTCGGCTTGGCACTGAGTCCAGTAAGCGGGCATTGTGTGAGAAGTGGGCAGCTGGACTCCTCTGAGAATCTTTACTTGTCAGAGACGAATCAATCATTTCGAAAGATGTCAGCATCTGCCCAAACCATTTTATATTAGAATAAATGGCAGATGGTGGTGTTTTTATATTTAATCAGTTCCACCAAATGCAGTTTCATCTCTTATAAAGCTAAACCATCTGCAGCATGTAGGTGTATACTTCTAGTTAAATGCCCGCCATGCAACCACCTTTAAAAAAAAAAAAAACAGGTAAATCGTAGAAGTGAGTGGCAGCATTGTAAAGGCCGTATGCTACCAAGTGGCAGGAAGGAGGCAGGGAGAGTGGCTTAATTTTTGTTTTTAAAACACCAGCCTGTTCTCATAAAGGATTATCTTGTTGTGATAGCCATAATTTATGTGTAGTTGCGAAAGCCAAGGTTTAATTCATAATTTAGATTGCACATATTCATCTGAACTTAACCCTGGATCCAGTGAAAAAACATTCCTCTCTTTTTGGGGACAGTTTTAATCTATCTGTAATCGAAACAGATACATCTGTATTTGAAACCAAATCCGTCCATTGTCAATGGGCTCAAATTGCGATGTTGTATAAACCTACTTGTGAGTAGGCTCAAACAACAGGACCTTATGTTTAAGTAAAATGTAATACATTGCATTTAAAAAGAGAGTTCTGTAATGCTTGAATAAATCAGCAAAGAGATACGTTTTAAAACAATATTATTGTTATCCCTGTCCTCCAAGCAAAAGGAATGACATTCACAAAAGTGCGTCATTTCTGTCCCCTCAGAAATAAAATGGCCTACTGAGATCCTTTTAGTATCTGCTTGCTTGCAAAAGAACGTTTTTATTTCTGCCACTGGTGGTTTAATCTTTATTTTGTCACGATTCCCGAGGAGAGCAGGATGGGGACGTTGCCTGCATGGTATTTTAACTAAGAAGAAAAATAAAAATAGACTCCCACAACTTTAATGCAGATTATCTTTTGAACACATACGTTCAAGTAGCACCATCTGGGTGGGGTTTGACCAACAGCAGGTTAGAGAGCTGATTTCAGATGCAAGCAGATGGATTTTTCTTTACTTTTGGCTGTGTGAAGCAACTACACATCTTACCACCAACTGGACTCATTGCAAGCAAGTCGCATTGTGGGGAAATCAACTATTTCGATATGTTGGAAGATGTTCCAGTGCTTAAAATATAAAGCACCGATTTAGACTACAGCCTAAGAGTGCAATTGTCTATCAGGAAGTAAACTTTTCAGAATATAGTATGTATTCTGAGCAGATGCTTTCAAATCGTACTGCGAAGGTACTCAAAATCTCCTGCCCTTAAAGGACAGCCGCTGAAACAATGATGCAGCCTCAGATGCTGTCGGGCTTTGCGATATAGAAAGGGTTTGCATCCAACCCCTTCATTTCTGCCTCTACAGGGGGCTTGAAAGGCAAGAGTATTGTGACAAAACAGAGGAAGCTTTTCAAGACAGGGAGAAAAATGTGAACATTGGCAAGCCCGACATTAGCAAGCAGAAGTTCAGAATGGAGGGGCAGAGACTTGGTAAGATGTGAGCCACACAAGTTGATCTCTGCCTCCTGGCTCTAGAAATTCAGCTTCAGTCTACACTACATATTAAATTGTTTGATTAACTAAAAATACAGGAAAGGTGCTATTTGTTTGTGCCTAATTTTGGATTTCTGACAAGAGTATTCCTTCCATTAAGACTTCCTGCCTTCCATTCAGAATTCAGGAGGAGGAGGAGGACTATTTCCTTCACAAAGATGCAGCAATAGAGTAAGCATCATATAGATAGTCCTACTTTATTTCCTTATAATAATAGTTATAATAAGATATATATAATTGTAATATATAGAGAGCCATGGTGGCACAGTGGTTAGACTGCAGTATTGCAGGCTGATTCTGCCAACTGCCAGCAGTTCAATCCTAACCGACTCAAAGTTGACTCAGCCTTCCATTCTTCCAGGATTGATAAATTGAGGACCCAGATTGTTGGGGGCAAGATACTGACTCTGTAAAGTGCTTAGAGGGGACAGTAAAGCACTATGAAGCAGTATATAAGGCTATTGCCATAACATTTGCAAAAACTAAGGCTTTGTTGAAATAGAAATATTTCTCCATTCATTCTACATCCTGTATATTAGCAAGCAGACTCAATCACTAGGTTCACATATTAGATTATTGCTGTTACCTGATTTCCTTGTTTTTTGCTTGTAATGTGTCAATTTCTTCATTGTGGCTAAGTGTTGATTTTGACCTAGAGTCCTAGGACTTCTTTTGAGCCTAAGCATTCCAGAGGGGAGGAGGGGGAGATGGGGGGGAGAGAAAGAGAAAGAGAGGGGGGGGGGGGCGAGGGGGGGGNAGAGAGAAAGAGAAAGAGAGGGGGAGGGGGGGAGAGATGGGAGGGAGAGAGGGAGAGAGATGTTAAAGAAATGCACTACATATTTACTTTTTGACACATCCATTATTCTTGGCTCAAACATTTCATTGAAAAATAATATTTTAGACAGTTGCATTGAAAAAGCATGTATTAAGGAAAAATGGGGAGGTGCTGAGTACAGTACAGACAAAGTTTAGGACTGGGCTATTATTACTGGACTACAAAAAATTGGATGATCAATAGGTGGCAGCAAAGGATTAAGAGTTTTGTATGTCTCTTTGCTGCCTTCTAGTGAGCAGTCCAGATAGTGCCATACTTATAATTATTACATAAACGTATAAATAAAATTCACATAGTAGGGACAGTTATATTAAAAAAAGGAATGCAGATATCTGTTGTTTAATAATTTGCAAGAAAAAAAATGACAATGCATGGGACAGCCGCATGGTGTGTGTTTTCACAGAGCCATATAAACCCCTAATTGGCTGCCATCCTGAACAGGAACACTTTATCAATCTGTTGCAATCCCACCTGTAATTTCTACACACTCAGCTATTACTAAATGCCACCCTGAATCTGAAGTATACAATATGATGTGCACTGTTACACATATTTTGTGTCAGTGCTTTTTATGCTTTGCCTTTTTTTAAAATTGAGAGGTATTTTACTTACACTGACAGTGCATTATGGAAGAAATTTGGTAAATGTAGCTTTTTTTCATTTTGGAATCTCCATGCCAGAAGGGAATAAAACAGATGTAATACCTATATTGAATGCAAAGAGTATCTTCTGTAAAAATAATCAGCCTAATACAAGTATTAGTAATGGAACACTTAGTTGTAGTGTATTATATAAGCTTGTAAACATATTGTTACAAAGATGAATATAATTGAAAAATGTGATGTACTTTTGAATTATATACCAAAAATGTGAAATCTATCACGTGTAACAAATTACATTTTTATCAAGCATAGGAACAGCAAAATAAAGTACTTGTCATAGTTGGAAAGGCAGTGCGAGCCCAGATTTATATTCTTGTGAATATTGTGTCAAATTCCTGTTTGTACATTGATTTTCTATCAATGCAATCGAAAAACTGGTTGCTGAAAATTTCCTGTACGTAAAGTAACATATTTTTCTTGTTTACTTGTTTCTTTTTTTCATTTTCCCCTTTCTGTGGTATTTTCTTCTCTCTCTCTCTCTGTCTCTGTCTCTGTCTCTCTCTCTCTCTCTCTCCCCTTTTTGATAGATCATAAAACTAAAATGTGGCACAGAGCAGGTGCTTACCCTTTTTATGCAGATTCAGTACATCTGAAATGTAATTATTACATTAGAACAGTATCTCAGCATCTGAACTTTAAGATGGGTGTACTTCAGCTCCCAGAATTCCCTACCCAGCATGCTTGCTAGGGATTTCTAGGAGTTGAAATCCACCTATCTTAAAGTTGTGAAGGATGAGAAACAGTGCACTAGAGGCTTATGCAATTATTCTTAAGGTGCCCCCATAGCTCTTATAAAAAGGACCATCTTCTGTTTCAAGGTTTTTCAGATTGTGTTCTGCAGAAACCTCAGATCTGACTTAGAAATTCTAACTATTCATTCTTGCTCCCCATACTCTTGAACCCATTATCTCTAGATCAGGGGTATCAAACTGGCAGCCCATGGGCTGGATGCATCACACGCAGGCCATGCCCACCCCAGCTCCACGAAGGGGGAAAATGTCGTGATATGTCACGGAACGGCAACGCAACGCAACAAGTTTGACACTCCTGCTCTAGATGAATCCAGACTTCTTGTTGAATAAACTTGACAACTACATCCCATTTCTAAGAGTAGGAAGGGAGGTAAGCACTCAGGAAGAATTTAGAGGGAGGGGCAAGAGTTGCTGCAGCTGTTGTCTCCCTACTGGATGACATGGTGTAGCAAAATAAGCATGGAGTGCACCATAAATTGCCCATGATCTAATTCTCCATTAAAAATCATGCCTTTGGTAGCATTATATCAATTGCTCTATTCTGCCGTGATACTAAGTTGGGGCCTCAATGTGGCTGCAGCTGTTTCACAATCAATTCTTACATTAACTTATTTTTTCAGTAAAAGTCCATTACTGGACAAGGTTGGATCTTGGCTTTGTTTTTTTGCAAAGCTAGCTACAATAATATTATAAAAGCTGTGTTCAAATGGTCTCATTGGTATGTAAAAAATGGACTACCTCCTGAAGTAGGTCTACAAGACCATCGACATCTTTTTCCTCCAGTGATAGAAGGCCACAGACACAAACAATTCTCCAGCACAATTATATATCTTCCTGGTCTTTTTTTTTCCCCCAAACATAAGAGCAATAGCTCTGTCTTTCTGGAAAGCTCATTCTCTGTACATGGAAATACTCTGTTGATAAGTTCAGAGAAAATTGTCAGAGAAAGTCAGGCGGGGAAACTCTGACTTGGCTGCAGGTACCAAATCTTGGCATAAAGATGATTTTTGATGCAGCAAAATTACTGGTGGTGCTTCATTCTCAGAGATGCTTGGTTGGTTTCCAGTAGGCTCTTGCTCATATATTGTACAAGTACAAAAGAGCTTGAAGCTTCCAAAGAAAATCAAAGCCTATAATTCTGTCACTGGAAAATCTCATTGCTTTGCTGTGTGTAAACATAGGTAGAACTGGCATTCTTTGTTTTTGGCCATATTTCTATTGTTTTTCTTTTAGTTAATTTTACCATCGTTTCTGAATGCCTTGCTCTTATACTTAATCTCCTTTTAGATCATGTGAATTTTTTTTTTAGGTGCAAATCAGTTTAGAAATTTCCAGGTTTTATTTCTTTATATTTATTTTTTTAAAGATAAAAACAGGAGGGAGAATGTTGGAAATTATGCGTAACGTTGAAGAGAGATTTCTCCATTTTTCATGGTATTTTCTCTCACAAGAAAAACTGGCAATGGTTTAAATGGTTTTAAAACAGTCAATCACTACCTGTTATCCCTCAAGACAAAAGCAAATGTTTGCCATCGCGTGCTGATTGTGGACTTCACAGAAGATTCTTGTTGGCCACTGTGCAGATATGAATTACAGAATAACAGCGCTAGAAAAGACTCTGGAACTTTAGTCCAATCCCTGCTCAAGCAAGAGATCCTATACCCCATTTCAGACACACGGCTACCCAAACTCTTCTTTAAAACCTCAAGAGATGGAGCACCCAAAACTTCTAGAGGCAAGCCATTCAATTGATTAATTACTCTCATTGACAGGGAATTTGCCATTAATTCTAAGTTGGATTTTTCCTTGCTAAGCTTCCATCCATTACTTCTTGTCCTGCCCTCAGGTGCTTTGGACTGGAGAATAGGTCAACCTCCTACTTTCTATGACAGCCCCTCAAGTATTGGAAGACTGCTGTCATGTCACCCCTAACCCTTCTCTTTGTTAGACTATGTATACATACCTAGCTCCTACAAACATTCATTATGTGGTTTAGCCTCCAGTCCCCTAATAATCTTCGTTGCTCTTCTTTTTCTAGAGTTTTGTAGTTAGTAGATTCTAATAGCTGTTAGGTTTTAGTCTCTAGCAGTAGTTGTGTTCATACATTCTCTTAAGCCACAACGTGGTTTCTTGAGTTTTGGCTTGACAGTGATCTTGTAAACCAACCTTTCCCACTCTAGATATTCTTCAAATGAATGGAGTTCAATTTCAGAATTCTAATTGGTGGCCATGGCATGCTACCTAGGGAATTCTGGGGATTCTGATCTATGCATTTGGAGAACATCAAGTTGGGGAAGCTGTTTTAAAGAGAAATCAAACTAGGATTGCCCATATCATTGTGCTACCATATGTGAGTCAAAAATCGATTAGACTCCTAAATAGTGCAACTCCAGCATTTTCACAGAACAAAGCAAAACATTGTTAGCAGGTATACTTTAAGTTTGAAAGTAAACTTAAAAGGCACAGGATCAAGCAGCACTGAATAAGTTTTTAGAAAATTCATAGCTTCCAGCTTTTTATTTCTAATAGCTTGTTTTTAATTGAAGCAGTCAAGCAGGAAGGCTACCACTGTGCAGAACTGTGATTCCTTTAGCAAGCGCAAAACAAAGCTAGGAAAATATCCAGGCTTCCCCTAAAGTCTTAGTGTATCCCTTGGAGCCTAGCTGAGAATGTGATCTTATTAGAAAGTTTGCAGGCCACATCAGGTTAGAGGCACCTTTGAGTACTTGAGCAAGGCGTTGGGCTAGGAGACCTTCAAGGTCCCTTCCAAATCTGTTAGTCTGTTATTCTGCGAAGACCAAGTGGAGAAGAATAAAGGAGTGGGACATCATCAGCAGCTCTTCCTTAAGACTATATATAAAACAATCCAGGATGAACTGAGAGAAGGCAATTTAGATTCACTGCATAAGAAAAGAATAGTATTGATGGGGAAGCTGCAATGAAGACAGTCCTGAGCATATTCTAGTTGTCTACAGGAACTAATATCCACTCACTTGTATTAAGGAAAACAGGAAAGACTGAAGTAGCCCCACTTCATTCACACTGTGCCCTTTCCCACTTATAGTGGCTACGGGTGGTGATATGCTCCCATCTCCTACAAAGGCCTTGCCACACAATTTAAAAGCTTTGAGTTTTCAGGGTCCTTGCAGGAGCACTGAGGTTTCTTGGATAGAAGATGCTGTCCACTGGTCATATTGCTTATATAGAGAGTGAAAGGTCAGTTCTGCTCTCCTTACAAAGAGACCATTGCTGAATTTCTTTCTTTAATTATATAGAATAGAAGATAAATACTCCGTCCAGCATCTCTCACATTGTCCTGTTCATGGTCCACACCTCCCCTCAGGTTTTCCCCTTATATCTCTTGATTCTTTGCCCTGTGTGCCATATACAATAGATACAAACTCAAGGTAAACCGCATCAAACTTGATTGCAGGAAATATGACTTTAGCAACAGAGTGGTCAATGTCTGG